>CAWUFW010015920.1:0-334990 GCA_963921515.1 Calotriton arnoldi
CCATCGTAATGACCCCTTAGTTTGAATTAATTAATCATTACTTGATCATTAATATTCATTTATTAATTGATAAATATTTTTGGTAATTGTTTAGGGGCCCATTACGATGTCGGGCGGAAGCACAACCGCCGTGCTGGCGGATGCAAAAGCACCAGTTACCGCCGGCACGCAGCAGTCCACACGCCCGCCCAATTACGATGCGAAAAGTAGGCCAAACACCGCCGGCAAGCCAGCAACACCGTCCGCCATCAAAGTGCGCCCGTACACGTAGCGGCGCAGCCTAACTGACACACACCGTCCGACGAAACACGTCCCGCCCGGCGCATAAATTACGATGCCGCAAACAAACGGCTCCCACGGCCAAGAGATACCGTACGACAAACCGAAGCGGTAACACGGACGCCGAGCATGGACAACGAAGAAGCGGCTCCCCGAGCATGAATCCAGCACTGCAGGCCGTCCCCATGCTCCTGCTGATGCACCACCAAGGACGCAACGTACAGCGGAGACGAAGGTAGGCACACACACAACAAGTGCACGCAAACAGCGCACACAGTGCAAGGGCGGAAAAAGCGGACAACCCCCACCAGCGCGTGTACACAACACATCCACCATCGCATCCACATATGACACACAGGCCAAATCGTAACATCGCAGAACACATGTGTACACACCACCTGGGACTAGGAACCAACCACCCCGTCACGGCCCCAAAGCGCCGATGACGCCGCCACACATGCGCACAACGCAGAGGCCAACCGCAGCGCCATGCATGCGTCGCACACAGACACAGGGACACAACCAAGCAGCACACACATCAGCCCCACCCCGAACGCACATGACACGTGACAGGCCGGCCACAGACATGTCCCCAACGCCCAATTCACGGACAACACCCAACGCCACACAACCGACGCACACATGTCAGTGAAGACACGCAACAGCAGGACACACCCCAGTGTAACAAACATGGCGTAGCACACAGCGGCGGCAACACCAACTAGGAGAAGCAGGGCTCCTTCGGGAAGAGGAACGCCAGTACCACACAGAAACACCCATACCACCCTGCACATATGAACAAGACATATAAAACGGAACACCAAAGAGCCCGGGGACCGACAACAGGTGGCCCAAGAATAACATCCACACACAAGGCCCAACGCAGAGCGGAAAGGCAGCCTGCCGCCCACACAAGGGAGAGCAGACAGCACTGAATGACCTTCCATTCCAACTCCGAAACCACAGCCCTACGACAGAAGCCGGTGAATACAGCCATTGTCCAAGAATAGACCAACACAGGCATGCCGAGGAGACCGACCACAGGGCAGATAGCGCATATCACAGAAGCACACAACGGACGGGGAAGAAAGAAGAAAACACTCCCCCATGTCGGCCACATGCAAGTTAATTGGAAGGAGTCACACAGCACTGACCTTGAACTGTCTGAGAAGCATGTGGGAAGAGGGCCCGTGTCCTCCAAACAAGCCAACAGAACACAAGTCCTGTCTCCCTACGACTACACAGAGCTCACAGCAACCCCGGAGCGTGCACATTGCAGACTGCACACACAGCCGGAGCACGCCACCTCAACGAACCGCTGCGAAATGGCAACCGCAACACACCTACCCAACTACGCCGAACAGCTCAAGCTGTACAAAACCAACCTGTGCCATACATTGGGATGCGATCTCCTGTCCCTGCTGAACGTAAGTTACCGACTGACTTACCGCATCACATTGTTCAGCTGCGTCATGCCCGTCTTCTACTGTCGGAGGTGTCCCTACCAGCATCCCGTCGAGATATGCCTCTCCAACCCGGCATGTCTGAAGGCGGACCTGCTACCACTACTCCTCCCTCTGGACGCACACGACAGGGCCTGCTCTGCCTATGGGGGCATGGCGTATGTGGCCAACATCGCACCCGCACTGAAATGGGACCACTGTGCCTCCACACGACGGATCATCGAGAACAGCTACATCGAATGTCACCCAGCATGCCCCATCATGGTCCTCCAAGGGACAACCTACGAACAACACCTTGACAGCCACCATCTGCTTCATTGGCTGGCAAACATGTACACCACCAATGACATGGAAGCCCTGCTGGACGGCATCGCATACCTGACAACCTGTAAATACGTCGGACCACAACGCAGGTTCCCCGAGTGACCTATGATGTCCAACCCCGCACCCATGCTTAGCTTCCGCACGGACTGGCCAGTCACCACCACAACAGCCATACCAAACGACCGGCAACTGTAACCACACCATCAACGACATCGCCATGACATCGGATATGACCGGGACATGCACACTGTTCCCCATCACATCCAGGAACACCGCATGCATCGTGGGAGGCAGTGGCATGGGCTCTGTGTATCGCACCCACATGGACGGAACTGCACGAACAACCAGGACACGACATGGATCCAGCGCCCATGGACACACACACCGCTCAGTGGACATGAATAGGTCGCCTGGAGTCTGTGGGTGCTGCACCCCTCCCACCCCCGCCCGGGAATCCCATACCAGGACCTTTGCATGGACGACAAGTGCATACAACAACAACACGACCCCAGTGACTGTGACATGTCCAGTAACCACCACAGTGCAACAACAAGTGGCACGCCGCTGCATGCACGCAAGCACATGCCCTGATGTCATCTCACATGCACGCGTGCATGAGGAACAACCGCAGCAAACCTGTCACATGGAACTGAGATGGACTGTGCCCATGATGCCAAGCGGTCTGGTAGGCTACATGTATACCGTCTGTGTCAAAGTCCGCAGCTCCGCAGCTATACGTAAATGTACATTAGCACAGCCTTGGCCAAGCAGATGTCACTCTGAAGCCCACATCCCACATGCAACAGCCAATCACATGTAACCCCACTCCCTATCCCATTTGCAATCATGCTCAGTATATCCTCAACATGTATTCCGCTGCCAGTAGTGTCCACTATACTGCATCACAGAGGACAGAAGACTCAATATAATGTTTGAAACCAAAACTGTCTCCGCTGACTCATTTCACAAGTACGAATGAGAGAGGATGAGAGTATGTGAAGTACACGGCAGTCGTGACATGACCATGTAGTCCACTGGTATTGGATGTCAACGCAAATGAGTAGCACTACTGTGGAAGACACACATGTGTCGTGTGAAGTCGTATGGACGCAGTGCTCAGGTGGGTGGGTGCGACGGGTAGATGCGCACATGCCAAGTTGGAGCACGCCGTGTTGGGAGGGGTCATGAACAGTACACCACCGCTTCCCTGGGCATTGTGAGAGGACACCTGTCGGGGGGAGTGAACACGTGTGTGCACAGCAGCCGGGCACATGTACAAAGCGGTACCAGGCGCACCTCAGCCCACCCTCTGTGGACAAGCTGGATCCTGTTGTGCGCCCGCCATGCCCCTGACAAGGCACACACAGCCCCAGTCGACCAGGTGTAACCCCAACATAGTCAATCCGCACAGGCGATACAGGGCACGGGATGGCAGTGGAGCATGGTGTGTGAGAGGTCTCCTCGCGCTCCTCCTGGTCATATCACGCAGGCAATAGAACCTCAACGTCTAGCATGGCACAAGTCAGATGGAAGTGTAGGGGACGCACCACAGCACGAGCAGCACTGACGTCACGGGAGGTGGCTCGCACCATCCCATCCATTGCCCATCATACCAACCACGCCACATGCCATTGCGACTAAGTGCAAGCACGTGCGCCACCACCCCGAGCCCTCCCCAGAGAGGCCAAAGAGTGAATGTGTGGGCCATCAGCCACAGACGGACGCGGCCTGGCCGCAAGGGCAGCCACAGCCACTGGGTGTCGCAGGTGGCGGATCCGGAAGGCGAAGACTGTGATGCATAGTCCATGCAGGCCGGGTCTCCATTTGGGGCACCACGCAGGTGGACGGCGTCCCGCGACACATCATACCCTGAGACAGCCCACTCGTGCAACTGGACCCACACATACACTCCTTGCCCTCTCTGGTGCGAGCTTGGGGCTGCCTGTGCAAGCGCTAGCCTCGCAGGTGAGCATGCATATTGGGGGAGCGAGGGGAGGACATGAGGGCTGGGGCAAAGATGACTGTATCACTGTCAGTTAGTACAAGGGATGACCCAGATGTGGAAAGGAAGAGACGTGTCCCGTGTGTACTGCAACTAGTCGCCAATCCAACTACCCCCCATGTCCGGAATGTAAGCCCGCACCTAGGCCCGCCCATCCGCCACATCGAACATACCACCAGCACGACAACCTTCCCATTCGAAACACTGACTGGGGGTGGCGACCAGTGTACAATCATGTGTAGCCTGCCCACGCGTACATGTGGGCCCTCCATGATCCATGTCACCTGCGGCAAAGTCATGACATGCGCAATGAGGGAAGTGAGGAGAGCTGTCCGCCCCACGCGCAGAAGGTGCATCAGCTCCACAGACCCAGCAGCGAGTCCAGCAGGGGTCACATGTGCAGGGGCAGCTGTGCCTGGTGTGAAGGCACATGCATATAGACAGCACATCGACCAATGTGTAGTCTGCCCACATCTACAGTCCATCATCATGCGGACATAGGAATTGAACACAGGGCAACACATCTTAGTTGGTGCACCCACCGTGACCAACAATGCGCAATCATCGACGTACCCGCCCTGTGCATGGCCCCCCACCCAACGGAGGCACATCCAGTGCCACCATCCCACACACACAAGCCTTCCACGGAACATGCTGTGTCCAATGGTCAGTACAGAGTCAGCGCCCATGTGGTGGATCCTGAACAGGAGACACATGCACACACATGCCAGCTCCCACTGTGTACGTCTGCCACCTGGCACGTGCAATGTAACCTCTCACCTGTGACGTGTGACTGCAAGCACACAGCCGTCTTGGCATGGGGCTGTCAATGTGGACACCTGTCAATGTTTCGGGAGGTGTGATCCGTACAGTGCTGTACATAGGGTGCAGTGCTGACACCTACTACTGTCTCATATCCCCTCGTGCCACAGGTCCCACTTGTTTTGGCCGCTCAGCCTGTGCCCACATCGTCGTCGTCGTGTGCCATACTCATCCAGCCGCGGAAGCAGTTCCATGCTCAGCAGACATTCATGTTGCCGTGGCGTTGCCGCTTGACGGATATGCAGTCAGTCCCCATCAGCACGCCCCGCAAGTCATTGGGGCCTAGATCCCCATGTGCATGCACATGGCAGTGGTTTGTATCACTAGCCATTGCCATTGGTGGGAGACCTGTGTAAGTGTATTGTGGCCGTGCCGTCCCAGCTTGACAGCTGGGCTGTGGCTCATGTGCTTGCTCAGTCATGTCAGTGATGTGTATGCGAAATTGCTATGTGTCGTGTTGCTTTGACATGTGTCCTCTGCCATTGTCCCTAGGCGGAGACCGAACATTGACCGCCCATGCCAATTGCTGGCAGACATGGAGGATACGGAGGTCATTAGGAAGTTTCGGCTGGACAGGCCAACCCTGCATCGACTGTGTGCCATGTTAGAACCCCATCTCTGTCCCCGCAGGGTGTATCCGACTGCTGTCACCCCCACGGCTAAGGTGATGGCCGCCATGCATTTCTTCGCCACTGGGTCATTCCAGCACACAGTGGGCAGTGGAGGAGGGATGTCCCAGCCCATGTTCAGCAAGGTGCTGAGGGATGTACTGGCAGCCATGATGCTGTACCGGAACAGGTACATCCGCTTCCCCAGGGCTCGTGAATTGGCGGCAGTGAAGGGTGCATTCCATGCCCTTGGCAGAATCCCACACGTCGTTGGAGCCATTGACTGCACACATGTCGGCCTTGTTCCACCACAGGCCACTGAGCACCTGTACCGCAACAGGAAGCACACGCACTCCCTGAATGTGCAAGTGGTGTGCCTTGCGGACATGGTGATCACCCACGTGTGTGCAAAGTTCCCAGGCTCGGCCCATGACGCACACATAATGCGCAACAGCATCTTGCCACGACTGATGTCCAATATGCAACAGGATCGTGCCTGTATTGTCGGTGAGTATGTGGAGTGGTGTAGCGTGCTGGCTGTGCGATGCTGTCCACTGTCCAGTTGGATTAGCAACGGTTCTCTGTGTCCCTCACACCCAGGTGACTCTGCGTATCCGAATGGGGCATGGCTGCTCAGTCCATTGAGGAATCCTCGCACCCCAGCAGACGATCGCTACAATGAGGCACATGGGAGGACCAGACGTGTGGTCGAGCGTACCTTTGGCCTCCTCAAGTCCAGGTTCAGGTGCCTGGACCGCACCGGGGTGCGCTGGCGTACTCCCCACAGAAGGTGTGCCGGATAGTGGTGGCGTGCTGCATGCTGCACAATCTGGCCATTCGGAAGCAGATCCCCCTCATCGTGGATGACGGAGACCAACCAGGGCCCCAGCCCGCAGACCAGGACAGCTCGAGTGAGGAGGACAGCGGAGAGGAGGAAGCTGGTAATGTGCGGCAGCAGCTCATCGCCCGCTACTTCACTTGACGGTGAGTGTCCATGTACGACGGCTGATGTGGCAGTATCTGTGCAGGTGTGTGTGTGCTGTGTCAGGGTGGCCGTTTGTTCACTGCGTGCTGTGTGTCAACGCTCCATGGCCAGGGTAGTATGCCACTGTTGGTGGCTGTGGCATTGTGCCCTATAGCTCTGTGCGATGTGTGTACATTGCTTGTAGTTGTTGACATGTACTGTGTGATAGGTGTGTGACACACTCATTGAATGTGCTCCTGTTCTGTCTCCCACCCCTAGGTCCCTACAGGCCCTCCGGATTCAAATGCCATGCCACGCATCAGGTGCCTTTCCGCCCAAGGTGGCCGTTGTATTCCGTACAAATAAGACACAGGGCACAAACAGCAGTTAGTGAAAAAGGTGCATTTATTACAAACTGTGACATGTGATTGTGTGTAAGATGATGACAAAAGTGGTGCGTGCAGTGACAATGAGCTGTCGGTCATGGCTGCGTGATGATCAGGGTGTACCCACTGGTTCTATGTCCATAGTCCAACACACACATGCCATCCAGATGGCTGTGTGGAGTGGGATCGTAGTCCAAGTCAATGCAGTGGCTGGTCAAGGAAGGCTGGCGGAAGGCTGGCTGGCTGCCTCACTTGCGACTGGAGCGTGCGAAGTCCTCCCGGGAGATCTGTTTCCTCTTCGGACGGCCCCTTCCACGTTTGCGAGGGGGTGCCTGCTTGCGAGATGCTGGTGGTTGAGGTGTGATCACTGGCTGTGGACGCAGGGGAACTGGACACTGCTGCTCCACCCTGCGCCCCGGCAGGTGGTGGCGGAGGGGAGCTGCTGTCCCTGGCTGTGACCTCACCGCCACCACCAGCTGTCCCATGAGGTCCACGATTTGGCCCATACGGGCGTCCATGGACCTCAACACCCCCAGCACCTCACGCGTGTCTGAGGCAGACCGGACCCATTGTCCTTGGGCCTCTTCATAGGCCCCAAGGACTCTGGCCATGTGAGGCAGGGCATGGCTCCCAGGGGAGGCTGGCGTTTCCCTGACCCTGCTCCTCCTACCAGTCCTGCTGCCACCGGCCTGCCCACTAGCCACATTGCTCACCACGGTCCTCGCTGTGGCTCCCAGGGTGGATCCAGTCGTCCGGGCCACCACCTACGCTGGGGCTGGTGCCAGCGGAGACGTGGCGGTGGTGGCGGCGGTGGTGGTCGGTGCGGCGATGGTGGCGGTTGCGGCAGTGGTAGTGGCCACAATGACCGTGGGTGTGGCCGCAACGACAGTGGCAGCAGGGGGCTGTGAATGTTCAGCAGCCCTGGATGATGGGTTGGTGGGTAGGAGGGGTCCTGGGGAGCGGCTGGGCCCTGCCACACCAGATGGGCCTGCTTGGTTGTCCGTGTCCGAAGAGGAGGACAGATCCTCCAGATCCGTGTGTCCTCGTTGGGGGCTTGTAGGCTGGCTGTGCTGGCTGCTGGCTCCATCCCCAGCATCCAGCAGTTCGTCACCTGTGGAGAGAATGAGATTAGTTATTGTGTTGCACCTGGCGAAGTATGTATTTGTCGTCTGACATTGACAGTTCGTGCAATCTCGTACATGGGTTTCCCGGAGGCGTGTGTGTGGCTGTAGCATCTGTAGTTGTGTGTGCTTGGCAATGGGACTGTGTGCTGTGCACATGTGGCATGGGACGGATTGGCCATGCCGATGGGTGTGTTGCTGTGCCCCTACTTATTGTGACTCTGGTGTATGCGGGCTCCTGGCCCATCCTGGGTCTGGTTTGTACTTTGCTTTTGGGGTTCAAATGGAACGCTTAGGAACGCATATGGCAACATGGGGGCCATGCCCCGGATTCGCATTTGGGAGGGAATCTGCTTTTGGGGTTCAAATGGAACGCTTAGGAACGCATATGGCAACATGGGGGCCATGCCCCAGATTCGCATTTGGGTGGGGATATGCTTTTGGGGTTCAAATGGAACGCTTAGGAACGCATATGGCAACATGGGGGCCATGCCCCAGATTCGCATTTGGGTGGGGATATGCTTTTGGGGTTCAAATGGAACGCTTAGGAACGCATATGGCAACATGGGGGCCATGCCCCAGATTCGCATTTGGGTGGGGATATGCTTTTGGGGTTCAAATGGAACGCTTAGGAATGCATATGGCAACATGGGGGCCAGGCCCCAGATTCGCATTTGGGAGGGAATCTGCTTTTGGGGTTCAAATGGAACGCTTAGGAACGCATATGGCAACATGGGGGCCATGCCCCAGATTCGCATTTGGGTGGGGATATGCTTTTGGGGTTCAAATGGAACGCTTAGGAACGCATATGGCAACATGGGGGCCATGCCCCAGATTCGCATTTGGGTGGGGATATGCTTTTGGGGTTCAAATGGAACGCTTAGGAACGCATATGGCAACATGGGGGCCATGCCCCAGATTCGCATTTGGGTGGGGATATGCTTTTGGGGTTCAAATGGAACGCTTAGGAACGCATATGGCAACATGGGGGCCATGCCCCAGATTCGCATTTGGGTGGGGATATGCTTTTGGGGTTCAAATGGAACGCTTAGGAACGCATATGGCAACATGGGGGCCAGGCCCCAGATTCGCATTTGGGAGGGAATCTGCTTTTGGGGTTCAAATGGAACGCTTAGGAACGCATATGGCAACATGGGGGCCATGCCCCAGATTCACATTTGGGTGGGGATATGCTTTTGGGGTTCAAATGGAACGCTTAGGAACGCATATGGCAACATGGGGGCCATGCCCCAGATTCGCATTTGGGTGGGGATATGCTTTTGGGGTTCAAATGGAACGCTTAGGAACGCATATGGCAACATGGGGGCCATGCCCCAGATTCGCATTTGGGTGGGGATATGCTTTTGGGGTTCAAATGGAACGCTTAGGAACGCATATGGCAACATGGGGGCCATGCCCCAAATTCGCATTTGGGTGGGGATATGCTTTTGGGGTTCAAATGGAACGCTTAGGAACGCATATGGCAACATGGGGGCCATGCCCCGGATTCGCATTTGGGAGGGAATATGCTTTTGGGGTACATGCTGTGAGCCATGGGTGCCGAACGTGACATGTGTTGTGGCAGCATGACAGTGCATGGTTTGAGGTGTGTGCATGCTTGACATGGCCTGCATATTTGCTGTCTGTTGTGATTACTGGACATGGCATTGGACGCATCGTTATGAGTGAGTGATGGTTGTGTGCCAGCCAACGTATTGCAGTTGTCCCATCTCCTTGGTGTGCGTGCTGCCCTGTGCCATGTGCATCACTGCAGTGCTCGGGGGGGTGTGGCCCATGTTGTGTGTTGTTGCTCACAGTGTGTCGTGCACTTCATTGACTTCTGGCACATGGTTGGTAATGGGCATGTATCTTAGCGTGACTGCTGTATGTGTGGCAGCTGTGCGGATGACATGCCTTTCATGAGACTGGGGCTGACGGATGGGATGGATGGTATGTTGTTTGTGCATGGTGTGTCTGTGTGTTTGATGGGTTCAGTGGTGTTCGTGTGCATTTATGTTGTTCCGCTCTGTTGCGTCTAGTGTTGTTTGTCTTACATAGGCGTAGTTGTGGGGTGTGTGGTTGACAGGCAGTTGGGGCTACATGGACAGGACTTCAATGGTGTTTCGGTTGTGTGTGATGAGTTGCACAGTGGCTGCCGTGTGGTACTATATTCAGTGTGGCTTGTGCATGCAGACGTGGCTCCTTGGGTGTTGCTATGTCTGTGATGGGTCATGTGGGGTGTGAGTCTGTTGTTCATGTCCGTGTGCACATTGTTCACTTGTTCGTGACGGTGGGCGGTGCTGCGTGTTCGTCTGCTACGTGACATGTCCCATGTGTTGGTCGTGTTACGGTCCTCATGCCTCCAGTAATCCGGCCCTGTCCAGTTTCCCACCTGCAAGTTGTTCGTGCGTGCACTGTACTGGATGCCACATGGCTCTAAGCGGGGGTGCTCCATGTTGCAGGTCTGTGGGGGTGGGAGGGTGTTGTGGGTCGTGGGGGTGGCTGGATACCCACTGACACCGATTGCTGTGGACCGTGATGTCTGCCTTTCGGCTGTCGTTGTGCACTGGTGGCTGACACGTGGGTGTGGGGGATGCTCCTCCTTGCTGTGCTGTGGGACTGGGGCCTGGTGTGTGTTGTACTTGGGCTGTCCACCGTCCCACCCACTGCACTTTGTGTTCCTGCCACTTACCTGTTACTTGTCGGTTGGTGCAGCTGTGGCGGACACATGGGTGTGGTGGGTGCTCGTTGTGGCGCTTCTGGCATATTTGGGGACCTGTTGGTGGTTACGTGGCTGGCTTAGTGTACACATGTCCCCACGCATCTTGCAGTTGTTCGGTTTGGGCTGTGTGTGGTGGTGTCTGTTGCATGTGTGTGTGATGTGTTGTGTATTGTGTGCTGGACATGGGGGTGTTTGTCCCTGGGAGCTGTGGCATGGTGGTAGTGCATGTGAGTACATAGCAGTGTGCTGGTATACATTAGTTTGTACTTACCAGCCTCCACTCCCCTGCTAATCCGGCGAGGATCTCCGGATGGATTACGACTCGCACCTTCTCCTCCCACGCTTTGAAGGTCTTAAAGAGCGCGGGATTCCCTCCGCCAGTGACGGCAGCCAGCTCTCTGTTTTTGCCCTCCTTCTTCTTGACCAGGCTCTTGACGTCATTCCAACGTTTGTTAATCTTGACTCTGTTCCTGGGCAGGGTCCCGACTGCATTGACCTGGTCTACGATCCGGTTCCACATTCTGTTTCTGGTGGCTAGTGGTGTGTGCTGGACCATGTTCCCATAGATTTGTGGGTACACCTTGATGATCTCGTCGACCATGACCGTCAGCTCCATGGGCGTGAACTTGGGCATCCTTTGTGGTGCCATGGTGTTTGTGGTGCTGGTGCGGTGTGTGTTGTGTAATGTGCAGGGGGTTTGTGGTGCCGGTGTTTGGTGGTGGTGGTGGTGGTGGTGGTGGTGTTTGGTGGTGGTGGTGGTGGTGGTGGTGGTTGTGATGTGTGCGTTTCTGTGGTGTGCTGCTGACCTTGCTGTGTCACTGTGTCCTCTCCTCTCCTCTCTGGTTTGCAATGTAGCAAGGGGTTGTGGTCTGTGGGAGTGCTGCTTTTGTACTCACCTATGTGGGTGTGTCCTCATGGTCTGTTGTTTTCAGGTGTGTTGTGTCTGGGGTTCTGGCCTTTGTATTTTTTGTTTGTCCGGGGGGTGTTTTCGGGATATGTACTGTGCTTGTGTATTTGTGCGTGCCTTGCTGTGTGGACTTGTTGGCCATGTTGTGTGCTATTGGTTTTGTGTGCGGATGGTTTCTGTGCAGGTACGTGGGCGCCATGGCTTCTGCCGTGTCGATTCTCATCGGCGTTGTTTGCGCTGGCGGGCGGTATATTTGTGGTTTTTCCGCGCTCATGTCGGTGCGATCGTAATCTCACGTGCGGTGTGTCGGCCGTGAGGGTGGGCGGTTTTGTGTTGTCGTGCGTGTTTCCGTCCGTGGCGGGCGGTTTGTCTCCGACTCGGACGTTGGCGGGCGGTATTTTGTGTGCTTTTTCCGCCGATGGCGGTATTCGGTTTGTGTAATCGTAATGGCGTGGTCGGTGTTCAGGCGGTGTGTGCGGGCGGATTTTTGCCGCTTCCATGCCTGGCGGAATTATTTACGCCGGGTATCGTAATGTGCCCCTTAGTTTTTATTTTGTTTGGGGATTTAGGTTCAATAGCTGTAACGTTTGGTTTGTACATTAATTTTTACATTTTTAAATGTGTTTTATAATTATTAGTATTTGTTTAATTGATAATTAATTGTGTTAATTATAGAGGTAGACTTTTTGTTTAATTTAGATGTGTGTTGTAAATTGTGTGGTGTTATAGGGTAGGAAAATAAATATTACTTTTATGTAATATTTAATTTTTTGATTGAGATTAATTTTTATTACAAAATATTTATTTGTTTGTAAATTTTTTGTTAACTTTAAATAATTAACATTTTTATGTCAATTTTAAATTTTTGCTACATTAAAATATTTTTATGTTTTGTTAATTTTTATATTTTTATATATGTTTTTTTTTTGTTTTTTTTATTATATTTTGTATTGTAGTTGATATTTTGTTTGTTTTTAAATCTGAATTTTGTTCTGTGGGAATAGTAATTTTTACCCCTCCGCTATCCAACACTTTCCCTACTGTTGCATTCGCAGGAGTGGGAATAGTAATTTATACCCCTAAGCTATCCAACACTTTCCCTCCTGTTGCACTTGCTGGAGTGAGAATAGTAATTTTTACCCCTCCGCTATCCAACACTTTCCCTGCTGTTGCACTTGCAGGAGTGGGAATAGTAATTTCTCCCCTCCGCTATCCAACACTTTCCCTACTGTTGCACTCATTGGAGTGGGAATAGTAAATTAATACCCTCCGCTATCCAACACTTTCCCTACTGTTGCACTCATTGGGGTGGGAATAGTAATTTGTACCCCTCTGCTATCCAACACTTTCCCTACTGTTGCACTCCCTGGAGTGGGAATACTAATTTTATCCCCTTTGCTATCCAACACTTTCTCTACTGTTGCACTCATTGGAGTGGGAATAGTGAATTATTCCCCTCCACTATCCAACACTTTCCCTACTGTTGCACTCACTGGAGTGGGAATAGTAATTTTTACCCCTCCGCTATCCAACACTTTCCCTACTGTTGCACTCGCTGGAGTGGGAATAGTAATTTTTATCACTCTGCTATCCAACACTTTCCCTACTGTTGCACTTGCTGGAGTTGGAATAGTAAATTATTTCCCTCCGCTATCCAACACTTTCCCTACTGTTGCACTCACTGGAGTGGGAATAGTAATTTTTACCCCTATGCTATCCAACACTTTCCCTACTGTTGCACTTGCTGGAGTGGGAATAGTAATTTTTATCCCTCCGCTATCCAACACTTTCCCTACTGTTGCACTTGCTGAAGTGGGAATAGTAATATTTCCCCTCCGCTATCCAACACTTTCCCTACTGTTGCACTCATTGAAGTGGGAATAGTAAATTATTCCCCTCCACTATCCAACACTTTCCCTACTGTTGCACTCGCTGGAGTGGGAATTGTAAATGATTCCCCTCTGCTATCCAACACTTTCCCTACTGTTGCACTCGCTGGAGTGGGAATAGTAATTTTTTACCCTCCTCTATCCCACACTTTCCCTACTGTTGCACTCATTGGAGTGGGAATAGTAAATTATTCCCCTCCGCTATCCAACACTTTCCCTACTGTTGCACTCGCTGGATTGGGAATAGTAAATTATTCCCCTCCGCTATCCAACACTTTCCCTACTGTTGCTCTCGCTGGAGTGGGAATAGTGATTTTTATCCCTCTGCTATCCAACACTTTCCCTACTGTTGCACTCATTGGAGTGGGAATAGTAAATTATTTCCCTCCGCTATCCAACACTTTCCCTACTGTTGCAATTGCTGGAGTGGGAATAGTAAATTATTCCCCTCCGCTATCCAACACTTTCCCTACTGTTGCACTCGCTGGAGTAGGAATAGTAATTTTTACCCTCCGCTATCCAACACTTTCCTTACTGTTGCACTAAATGTAGTTTAAAATGTAGGTTTAAAAAATATTACATATTTTAATATTTTAATTTATATTATAATTTTAAAAAAAATTATGTTACAGGTGTATGTATATATATATATATATGTAGCTTTATTTTTTAATATATTTCTAACATTTTATAATTAATAACAAATATTATTTATTGTTTATTTTTAAGTAAATATATATATTACATTTTATATATGTATGTTTAATTTATTTTTAAATTACATTTATTACTTATAATTGTTAAAATTTACAAACAAATCGAAAACATTTTTTTAAGTAAAATGTATTATTTAATTTATTTTACATTATTTATAATACATATAAAAAAATGATATTTTGTACTTCGATATTTTTAACAACCATATTTTGTTTTTGATATTTTTGTACTTACCATTATGAAGATAGGAGGTCGATATTTTTGACAACGATATTTATGTCCCGATATTTCTGTAGGTCGATATTAGTGTTGTCGATATTCTGTCAGTGATCCGTACAAAATACTATGAGAACATGGAGCAGCTGACTTGCCTCTAGAGTTTCTTGGGATTCAGAGCACTGCATCCCGTTTACAGAAGAGAAGCAGTGGTTGTCAGATTTCAGCCAGGAGAGTGTGTTCCCTCGAAAGGAAAGCACAAGCAGATGGGCTCGGCTCCTCTCCTCCCAAAATTGGCTGGGTATCTGCGCTCGTCATAGGTCACTCCATGGGGTTTCTATAGGATTGACTAATAGCGTTTATCCTACATTTGAAACTCTCTATCTAGTTCTAGACCTATTTAGAATAAACCAGTATGACAGTTCATGACATAAGCAGTATGAGCCAGTATGACAGAAGTATGTCAATTCAGACTACATGTTTACTTTGTGCATTCACAGTTTGACCTTGAAACATAGATGTTAGGGAACTGATATCAGACTTACATTACCTTGGGTGTTTATCAAGGCCATTGTGTTGATGATTTGACACTTTCACGAGTTCTGCAAAAGATAATGATATGCGGCACATGGGTCAAAGGTAGACAGGCAAACTGGGCTCAAAATGGAGTCTGGACGTGAGATCTATACGGAATTAGATGCAGACTTATGGTTAGCTGGGGCAGGATTTGACACCACATGAAACACACGATACACTGTGGTATATGAGGAAACAAGTTGTATGGATGAACCAGAAGAAGTGTGTTGTGCCTTATGACAGGTAGCCAGGAAGAGTTTTGTAGACTTCTTTATTGGTTCCATGTAAATATAAACATCAGTCTTTATTCCAGTTGCCAGCCCTTACTCCAGCCCCACCAGGAGCAGCCTCCCTGCTGCTCAGCCCAACTCCAACTGTCACCACTCATCCACACAGGCACCCAGGCATTCCATTCATCACAGTCACACCAGCATTCCGATACCATCTCTCACTCTGGCTGAGCAGCTAGGAGAAAGCTAGGCTGGGTAACATGCATAAACATTATGAGGATATAACATTATCCCCTTCTTTTTAAATGAAAATATGAAAGTATGGGAAAACATGGGAATAACTATAAACAATACAAGAAAATATACAGACAGAGAAAAGGTTCAAACTCAGGGAACCAAACTAAATACAACTTCACAAGAGTAGGAAAACTGCGTAACCTGAAGGAAAAGGAAAAATATTGACAAGCAAGAATAAATCAATGGCAAGCAATATCCCCATCCTTCCCAATAAACAATTTCAAAAAATGTAGTGAAGGGTGGGCCACACCCCAAGACAAACACCCAAACCAAAAACAGGCAAAAAGGGTGAAACCAACACGCAAGGTACCAAACCCAAAGACCAACCCAGAGTAGGGAGAGACGAAACACACGTGTACCACAAAGTGAACAACACAGAGGGTACACATGGTGAGGCGCGGGGCGACTTACACACAACAACACCTGAAGCGCAGGGCGACTTACACAGAACAACACGTGAGGCGCAGGGTGACTTACACACAAGACAGAAACACGTGAGGCGCAGGGCCGACTTACACACACGACAACAACATGTGAGGCGCGGGGCGACTTACACACACAACAAGTGAGGCGCGGGGCGACTTACACACAAAACAACAAAATGTGCTTTCAAACGTGCAGCGCATGGCGACTTATACACATTAAACATGACACAAAATGTACGTAGTGTAAAAACAGCACAGAGAAGTGGGGAACCACCCACCCAGACAAGAACCACCCTTGCGTAAGGGAGTGCAGTAAAAATAGATCCAAACTCCAAGACCATCCCTCATGTAAGAGAGTAAAAAGTGACTACCACCCACTAAAATTCAATGGACACCCATGTGTAAAGCGTAAACTGTGGTATCATTAAGACAGTATGCCAGAAAAGAACAACAAAACTTAAATCATACAACATCTTTTCCTTTGACACTTGTACATTTTTAGCTGTAACCTATCACCGGTGAGCAGCCTCTCACCCGAGTGTAGCTAGACTAGAACCTATGTATACATAGTAAATAAGCAACCTGCACCTAAAATCATATACACAGGTGTAAAGAATATAAGAGAAATTGAAGCTAACTAAAGTGGTAAGTTGTGACAAGTCAAACACAGGAGAGAACATGCACAACAACTATTAGCTACAATAGACGGGCAAAATAAAACTACAATATGCCACTCTTAAGATGAGTTGTGAAAGACACCACATCGTATTTTGAAAGATTAAGTAAATACCCCCATTTACACAGGCAGACAAAAACTATGGTGTGTCTGTCACCGGAATCGTGTGCCGCACACTGTGGTACATCAGCAGACAAACTTCACACTGAAGACAAGTATGTGTAGGACTTCTTGGAGAGCGGCTACACAGTCAATTTCGACTCTGACACCAGATGGCAGCTGAAGGAAAGTACGAAAAACAAACTCTCACTCATCACCAGAACTCTAGGCAGTGTCCTCTGGCCTCTGTGAGTTGGGCCAACTGTCCCCAGTGTTCGTAGGATGACCCTCTAATGCAGCAGCAAGCCATGTGGTGGAACGAACAATCGAACACTGCCAGCTGGCAGCAGACCTTGGCAAGCCTCACGTGTGTGACTTAATTAAGATGGCCCATTACTCGTGGAAACAAACAAAGTGTCAAACCGCAGGACATCTCATCGCGCCGCACTTGCCGCATCTGAAGTTGCGATGAAAACGTGGTTGGCATAATGAGAACTGTACACAAACTTGAAAGAATAGTGGCAGCCAACCTAAAGATGGCAGCACGCCGTCTACGTTGTGCCGTATGGCTCACGGCGTGTCCAAGCTGCGGGCATCCACCAGCAGCCCAAGGCTAAGAAACGACGACATCAGAGATAATTCCACGAACGAACTCCGGGACTCCATGACGCAGGTAAGAGTGCGCGCTGTGATCCAACTGCCAATTGTCCAGGGGGTGCAGACAATATAAATCTAAAAATAAAATAGTCTAACCCCCAAAAGACCACACCAACACCGGGAATCAGGACTCTATTCCCAAGGCTCAATAACATTACAAATAGATTGCAGGCATCGTGACCAGGTTTCCAAACATCCACTGTGCAATCCCAACAAACATCGTGCGTAATTGTAGGTCTAATACTCGTGATGCCAACAGACGGTCTCCTTCACAAATGAGTCGTGTGAATTTCAGCTCCCATATCAAGCAAGCGATACTCCGTAGTTGTGCTTGCGTTCACCACTTGTCTCCACAACCATTTAAATGTCATAGACCGTCGAGTTTAACGGTCATTGTGAGAATGCTGCAGTCAGTTTACTCCAATTTTGGTCCTGAGTAGCCCCTTACACGTTCTCGCTCTAGTTAGGCTTGCTTCAAGGCAACGTAGTATTGATCCATAATTCACTTATGTGCAGACACATGTTTCTTTAAACACCTATAGATTGTAGATGCAGACAAAGTTCATACCAATTATCCACTAGGATCAATGTAATTTTCAAAAGTCCAAAGAAGCATGTCCAGGCTGGGGCTGTCCATTGACAAGGACACTGGTGGGGCTGGCTAGCCTGTAGCTCCAAACTTGCTTCTTGTAGTTACTCTTGTTTCTTGTAGTTATCCTTGTCCATTTGCAGTCAGCTTTTAAATCCTGAATAACGCTTGAGTCCAGGTCCAGTCATCGTCAAAATACGTTGTGCCTTATGACAGGTAGCCAGGAAGAGTTTTGTAGACTTCTTTATTGGTTCCATGTAAATATAAACATCAGTCTTTATTCCAGTTACCAGCCCTTACTCCAGCCCCACCAGGAGCAGCCTCCCTGCTGTTCAGCCCATCTCCAACTGTCACCACTCATCCACACAGGCACCTAGGCATTCCATTAATCACAGCCACACCAACATTCCGATACCATCTCTCACTCTGGCTGAGCAGCTAGGAGAAAGCTAGGCTGGGTAACATGCATAAACATTATGAGGATATAACATTGTGACAACAGCAGGAGGGTTGTGAAGGCATACGAGACATAATTGCTAAGATGTCAGGAGGGAAACGTTTCCCTATATTCTTCAGAAAACAGCTCTTAAATACATTTATCAGTCATCTCATGCTCATCCCTAGGGATCTCTATCTGACCATCAACTTTGCCCCTCATAGGTCTTCTTGAAAGGAGCCATTTTTACATATTGGGGCTGTGGATGTGTTCAACAAGTGAGAGCTCATGGGTGCCTGGGTTGTTTACAATCCTCAAAATGCTGGTGTTCCTGGTGGTAGTTGGAAGAAGAGGTAAAGCGGGGTGAAACTGGAGTCCCTATTGTTTTTGAAGCCTCTGGAGTGATAGATAGTGGCTGCAGGTCCAGATGACAGTGAGGCTACTCCTGGGACATCACTGTTAGTTCGTCTTCTTGGCCGGTAAGAGCCCCATTGTACATCGCCACCTGACATGTGGTGTCCATTTCATCTATGCACTTAGTGGTCTCTATAGGCCCTTCCTGGAGTATTTTAGTTGCAAAGTGATGTACTCTATGGGTGGTTGCACTCTTTTGGGTGGTGAAAAGAGCTTCCTCCTCACTGATGAGGGAAAGTTCATGTGCGCACCTAGCAACTAAGGCACTTCTTCATCACCCCAAGACCAGCTTCTGTGTGGGCTGGCTAGATCTATATGCTCAAAAATAATGTAGACAGAAGAAATAAATGATGAGTACAGATGGCCATAGCCCATGTATATAAAATGACTTTAGAAGACAATATCAACTTTAAATAAGACAGATTGACATTCTAATGTGAAATAAAAATCATCCTTTTTTACAAAGTTTAAGGTTTGTCCAATAGTTGAAAACAAATCTATCATGAATTAATATATAATACTATGCTTTAAATGCAGGAAGGCTGCCTGAGAATGATGAACATAGATATGATTGGGGCATGGCAGCCATGCCACCTCAGGCAACAGCCCCCCAGCATGGTGGCTGCCAAGGAACTGTTACAGTGAAATAATTTACTGTGTAGCTTTTTGTAAATAATAAAAGGAGTATACACACTAAGGGGAAGTTACAACACCCCAAATATGTTCAAATAATTATTTTAAACTTGGAAGAACAACAATTTTGTATGAGTGACAAGGAAAAAACATTATACAATGTGAGCCTTACATGCACTTATAGTAGCAAAAAGGAAATTGTTCATGACAGGATATTGAAATTGTATTAACTTATGGTATGTGGAATAATAGGTACATTTTGATCACATAATTGTTTATTTATTTATTTATTTATTTATATATTCGCCTGAATCGACCCCAGAAGGGGTATCTCTGCGCTTCGGACGGGCAACAGGGACGTGGAGCTACTACAGCAGAATCAGGGACAGAAAAGAGTGGTCTTAAGCTGCTTTCTGAATTGTAGGTGATCGGGGCATTGTCTCAAGTGCAGAGGGAGCTCATTCCAATAGCGGGGGCTGAGATGGAAAAGGGCCTTCCCCCCTAGTCTAGCCTTCCTGACTCGGGGAACCACAAGAAGAGACTTAGATCCCGAGCGAAGAGACCTGTAAGGCAGGTAAGGTGTACATTTCTCTGAAAGATAGGTGGGACCGAGATTGAATAACGCCTTATGGATGGTGCAGCAGACTTTGAACTTTACCCGTTCACGTATTGGAAGCCAGTGAAGCTGACAAAGAAGAGAGTGGGAGGCAGTCCTGGGAGGGGCGTTGAGGACCAATCACGCCGCCGTGTTCTGGACTACCTGCAGTCTGCTAAGCGAGGCCTCATTAGCGGAGACCAGCAGACCATTGCAGTAGTCCAGATGGCTTAATATGAGTGCCTGAGTCAGAGTCTTCCGAGTTGAGTCAGGGAGCAAGGGAAAGACTCAGCGGAGTAAGCCCAGTGTATGGAAACAGGAGCCAGCTGTCTGAGCAGCAATCTCCTTCAGAGTAAGGGCTTGATCCAGACGAATTCCTAAGTTCCCTACAAGGGATTTAGGGGCAGGGGGAGCACCAAGATCGGCAGGCCACCATTCAGGAGTCCATAATAAGGGAGCATCTCCGAAGAGCAGAATCTCCGTCTTCCCAACATTACATTGGAGGAGATTGCTCTTCATCCAATGTGAAATAGCTCTCATGCCAGAGGAGAAGGCCGACTGTACCGATGGAGTAAATTTATCAAAAGGAAAAAGCAGCTGTGTATCGTCGGCATAGGAGATGGGGGTGAACCCATGCGTCCTCAGGAGATTGGCCAAGGTGGCAACATAGATATTAAACAATGTGGGGCTCAGGCATGAGCCCTGAGGCACTCCCTTGGACAATTCCATAGGCGCCGAACGATACGGGCCAAGATTGACGGTCTGAGAGCGAGCAGGTAAAAAGCTCGTCATCCACTGGAAGGCAGAGTCTCTTAGTCCAATCTCCTTCAATCTCCTGAGCAATATCTGATGTGAAACCGTATAGAACGCGGCAGATAGGTCCAAGAGCACCAGAATCGTAGAATGGCCCCTGTCTAGGGTCATCCTGATGTTATCTGTGACCACTAGCAGAGCTGATTCTGTGCTGTATTTGGGCCTAAAGCCTGACTGGGAGGAGTCTAAGCTACCAGTAAGTTTGACATGGTTGGAGAGATGTTTATTGATATGCTTCTCCAATAGTTTGCTCAGGAAGGGAAGAAGCGAGATGGGACGGAGATTGGAGAAATCCGTCAAAGGAGCCTTGGCGTTCTTACGGATAGGCATAACCTGTGCTGCTTTCCATTCTGACGGAACGTGACCCTCTCTCAGTGAGAGATTGAGGAGATATTCGATAGAAGGAGACAGTTGACAGGCCAGAGAGGTAACAACTTTGGCCGGGATGGTGTTGAGGGGGAACCTGATTTTACCGTACGAAGCAGTGTTTCTAAGTTTCTAAGTTTGTACTTTAAAAGGACCATCTTGAGTTTCACATTATTACAACAGGTAAGAGGAATGTGTACCACAAAATGTAAGATATGCATATACTATAACTTAAAGTTCACTTAAGTAAATTTGAAATGATTCACATTGTATAATTATGATTATTAAAACATATAATTTAGTTATGTAAATGTGCATTACCATTGAGCAAAAAAGTTATTTAAAAAAAAAATATATATATATACTTCTCATAACCAACAATTTTAAAACAGCAATCCAATTAATTTGTTTAATAAGACAAGATATGGTCCAGAGGAGAACGCATAATAAAAATACAGTAAAATAGAGAAAGGACTGAACAATACTTTCAACACATAAACACTCTGGGACAGATTTGCAAAGGTAAACTTAAACCTGAAGTTTAAGTTTAGACCTGAAGTCTAACTTTAGACCTAAAGTCTAATTCTAGACCTGAAGTTTAAGTTTAGATCTAAAGTATATCTTTAAACCTGAAGTCTAAATTTAGACCTGAAGTCTGGCTCATGCATGTATGTGTGCCATATTGTACCTTTCTTCAGGCTGGGTTTCTATACATTGGAAGGGCATGAGGAGATAGGGAGAGAGGGCTTACCCATCATCACATGCAACAAAGATGTTTTAGAATGCAATACTATTCTAGATGTAGTGCAGTCAGTGTTAAGTGCTTGTCTATTGTGACATAGTGAGGTAATCAGTAACTCTGTTGGTGATGCATGTGTGGGTTTGGTAGGCTTCCCTAGATGGCCGCCAAGCCCGGGACAAAAAACTCATGTGACCCCCCTTGCAAAACCAGGTCATTTTCGGTTACATAGGGGGCATCTGTCTTTTTGGTCCCAGGGTCGGCAGCCATCTTGGGAAACCTACCAAACCCACACATTTCTGAAAACTAGACACCCTAGGGAGTCCAGCGTGGTATGGCTTGCATGGACCCCCCAACGTTTTCCTACCCAGAATCCCCTGCAAACCTCAAATTTTGATGAATCTAATTTTTCTCTACTTTCTGTGTGGGAAAGTTGTAGGAGCGCTGGGTGGTAGGAAATTTGTGGATCCATGAAGATTCCAGAACTTTCACACACATACATTTGAGAAAAATTTGATTTTTTCAGCTAAATTTGAGATTTGCAGGGGATTCTGGGTAGGAAAACGTTGGGGGGTCCATGCAAGCCATACCTCGCTGGACTCCCCCGGGTGTCTAATTTTCAGAAATGTGTGGGTTTGGTAGGTTTCCCCAGATGGCTGCCGAGGCCGGGGCCAAAAACCCAGGTGATCCCCTTTGCAAAAACAGGTTGTTTTGTGATAGGTAAGTTTGATGTCTCCTCTATGCGTTTTGGGCCCTTGCCTGTCGCGGGTACTTGACCCACCCATGCGAGTGAGGTACAATTTTTATTGGGAGACCTGGGGGAATGCTGGGTGATAGGAAATTTGTGGATCAACGCAGATTCCAGAACTTTCCACCACAGAAATGTGAGGAAAATGTGTTTTTTTTTACAAAGTTTGAGGTTTGCAAGGGATTCTGGGTAACAGAACCTGGTGAGAGCCAGAAAAGTCACCTCATTCTGGATTTCCCTGGGTGTCTACATTTTCAGAAATGTATAGGTTTCCCTAGGTGCCGGCAGAGCTAGGTTTCAAAATCTACAGCTAGGCACTTTGCAAAAAAAGTGTCAGTTTTCACTGTGAAAATGTGGTGTGTCCACATTGCGTTTTGGGCCGTTTCCTGTAGCGGGAACTAGGCCTACCCACACAAGTGATGTACCATTTTTCTCGGAAGACTTTGGGGAATGTGGGGTGGGTGGAATTTTGTGGATCCACGCAGATTCCAGAACTTTCCACCACAGAAATGTGAGAAAAATGTGTTTTTTTGACAAAGTTTGAGGTTTGCAAGGGATTCTGGGTAACAGAACCTGGTGACAGCCAGACAAGTCACCCCATCCTGGATTGCCCTGGGTGTCTAGTTTTCAAAAACGTATAGGTTTGCTAGGTTTCTCTAGGTGCCCGGCAGAGCTAGGGTTAAAAATCTACAGCTAGGCACTTTGCAAAAAAAGGGTCAGTTTTCACTGTGAAAATGTGGTGTGTCCACGTTGCTTTTTGGGCCGTTTCCTGTCGCGGGCACAAGGCCTACCCACACAAGTGAGGTACCATTTTTCTCGGAAGACTTTGGGGAATGCGGGGTGGGTGGAATTTTGCGGATCCAAGCAGATTCTAGAACTTTCCACCACAGAAATGTGAGGAAAATGTGTTTTTTTTTTACAAAGTTTAAGGTTTGCAAGGGATTCTGGGCAACAGAACCCGGTGAGAGCCAGAAAAGTCACCTCACACTGGATTTCCCTGGGTGTCTAAATTTTCAAAAATGTATAGGTTTCCCTAGGTGCTGGCAGAGCTAGGGTTCAAAATCTACAGCTCGGCACTTTGCAAAAAAAGTGTCTTTTTTCACTGTGAAACTGTGGTGTGTCCACGTTGCGTTTTGGGCCGTTTCCTGTAGCGGGCACTAGGCCTACCCACACAAGTGATGTACCATTTTTCTCGGAAGACTTTGGGAATTGCGGGGTGAGTCGAATTCTGTGGATCCACGCAGGTTCCAGAACTTTCCACCACAGAAATGTGAGAAAAATGTGTTTCTTTTGAAAAAGTTTGAGGTTTGCAAGGGATTCTGGGTAACAGAACCTGGTGACAGCCAGACAAGTCACCCCATCCTGGATTGCCCTGGGTGTCTAGTTTTCAAAAACGTATAGGTTTGCTAGGTTTCTCTAGGTGCCGGCAGAGCTAGGGTTAAAAATCTACAGCTAGGCACTTTGCAAAAAAAGGGTCAGTTTTCACTGTGAAAATGTGGTGTGTCCATGTTGCGTTTTGGGCCGTTTCCTGTCACGGGCACTAGGCCTATACACACAAGTGAGGTACCATTTTTCTCTGAAGACTTTGGGGAAAGCGGGGTGCGTCGAATTTTGTGGATCCAAGCAGATTACAGAACTTTCCACCACAGAAATGTGAGGAAAATGTGTTTTTTTTCTACAAAGTTTAAGATTTGCAAGGGATTCTGGGTAACAGAACCTGGTGAGAGCCAGACAAGTAACCCCATACTGGATTCCCCTGGGTGTCTAGTTTTCAAAAATGGATAGGTTTGCTAGGTTTACCTGGGTGCCGGCAGAGCTAGGGTTCAAAATCTACAGCTAGGCACTTTGCAAAAAAAGTGCCTGTTTTCACTGTGAAAATGTGGTGTGTCCATGTTGCGTTTTGGGCCGTTTCCTGTCGCGGGCACTATGCCTACCACCACAAGTGAGGTACCATTTTTCTCGGAAGACTTTGGGGAATGCGGGGTGTGTGGAATTTTGTGGATCCAAGCAGATTCCAGAACTTTCCACCACAGAAATTTGAGGAAAATGTGTATTTTTTGACAAAGTTTGAGGTTTGCAAGGGATTCTGGGTAACAGAACCTGGTGAGAGCCAGACAAGTCACCCCATCCTGGATTCCCCTGGTTGTCTAGTTTTTAAAAATGTATAGGTTTGCTAGGTTTCCTTAGGTGCCGTCAGAGCTAGGGTTCAAAATCTACAGCTAGGCACTTTGCAAAAAAAGGGTCAGTTTTCACTGTGAAAATGTGGTGTGTCCACATTGCATTTTGGGCCGTTTCCTGTCAGGGGCACTAGGCCTACCCACACAAGTGAGGTACCATTTTTCTCGAAAGACTTTGGGGAATGCGGGGTGGGTGGAATTTTGTGGATCCACGCAGATTCCAGAACTTTCCACCACAGAAATGTGAGGAAAATGTGGGTTTTTTGACAAAGTTTGAGGTTTGCAAGGGATTCTGGGTAACAGAACCTGGTGAGAGCCAGACAAGTCACCCCATCCTGGATTCCTCTGGGTGTCTAGTTTTTAAAAACGTATAGGTTTGCTAGTTTTCCTTAGGTGCCGGCAGAGCTAGGGTTCAAAATCTACAGCTAGGCACTTTGCAAAAAAAGGGTCAGTTTTCTCTGTGAAAATGTGGTGTGTCCACGTTGCGTTTTGGGCCGTTTCCTGTCACGGGCACTAGGCCTATACACACAAGTGAGGTACCATTTTTCTCTGAAGACTTTGGGGAATGCGGGGTGCATCGAATTTTGTGGATCCAAGCAGATTACAGAACTTTCCACCACAGAAATGTGAGGAAAATTTGTTTTTTTTCAACAAAGTTTAAGATTTGCAAGGGATTCTGGGTAACAGAACCTGGTGAGAGCCAGACAAGTTACCCCATACTGGATTCCCCTGGGTGTCTAGTTTTCAAAAATGGATAGGGGTGCTAGGTTTCCCTGGGTGCCGGCAGAGCTAGGGTTCAAAATCTACAGCTAGGCACTTTGCAAAAAAAGTGCCTGTTTTCACTGTGAAAATGTGGTGTGTCCACGTTGGGTTTTGGGCCGTTTCCTGTCATGGGCACTAGGCCTACCCACACACGTGAGATACCATTTTTCTCGGAAGACTTTGGGAAATGCAGGGTGAGTGGAATTTTGTGGATCCACGCAGATTCCAGTACTTTCCACCACAGAAATGTGAGGAAAATGTGTTTTTTTTTACAAAGTATAAGGTTTGCAAGGGATTCTGGGTAACAGAACCTGGTGAGAGCCAGACAAATCACCCCATGCTGGATTCCCCTGGGTGTGTAGTTTTCAAAAATGGATAGGTTTGCTAGGTTTCCCTGGGTGCCGGCAGAGCTAGAGTTCAAAATCTACAGCTAGGCACTTTGCAAAAAAAGTGCCTGTTTTCACTGTGAAAATGTGGTGTGGCCACGTTGGGGTTTGGGCCATTTCCTGTCATGGGCACTAGGCCTACCCACACACGTGAGATACAATTTTTCTCGGAAGACTTTGGGAAATGCGGGGTGAGTGGAATTTTGTGGATCCACGCAGATTCCAGTACTTTCCACCACAGAAATGTGAGGAAAATGTGGGTTTTTTGACAAAGTTTGAGGTTTGCAAGGGATTCTGGGTAACAGAACCTGGTGAGAGCCAGACAAGTCACCCCATCCTGGATTCCTCTGGGTGTCTAGTTTTTAAAAATGTATAGGTTTGCTAGTTTTCCTTAGGTGCCGGCAGAGCTAGGGTTCAAAATCTACAGCTAGGCACTTTGCAAAAAAAGGGTCAGTTTTCACTGTCAAAATGAAGTGTGTCCACGTTGCGTTTTGAGCCGTTTCCTGTCGCAGGCACTAGGCCTACCCACACAAGTGAGGTACCATTTTTCTCGGAAGACTTTGGGAATTGCGGGGTGAATCGAATTTTGTGGATCCACGCAGATTCCAGAACTTTCCACCACAGAAATGTGAGAAAAATGTGTTTCTTTTGAAAAAGTTTGAGGTTTGCAAGGGATTCTGGGTAACAGAACCTGGTGACAGCCAGACAAGTCACCCCATCCTGGATTGCCCTGGGTGTCTAGTTTTCAAAAACGTATAGGTTTGCTAGGTTTCTCTAGGTGCCGGCAGAGCTAGGGTTAAAAGTCTACAGCTAGGCACTCTGCAAAAAAAGGGTCAGTTTTCACTGTGAAAATGTGGTGTGGCCACGTTGGGTTTTGGGCCGTTTCCTGTCATGGGCACTAGGCCTACCCACACACATGAGATACAATTTTTCTCGGAAGACTTTGGGAAATGCGGGGTGAGTGGAATTGTGTGGATCCACGCAGATTCCAGTACTTTCCACCACAGAAATGTGAGGAAAATGTGGTTTTTTTTTACAAAGTTTGAGGTTTGCAAGGGATTCTGGGTTTCAGAACCTGGTGAGAGCCAGACAAGTTACCCCATACTGGATTCCCCTGCGTGTCTAGTTTTCAAAAATATATAGGTTTGCTAGGTTTCCCTAGGTGCCGGCAGAGCTAGGGCTCAAAATCTACAGCTCGGCACTTTGCAAAAAAAGTGTCTGTTTTCACTGTGAAACTGTGGTGTGTCCACGTTGCGTTTTGGGCCGTTTCCTGTAGCGGGCACTAGGCCTACCCACACAAGTGATGTACCATTTTTCTCGGAAGACTTTGGGAATTGCGGGGTGAGTCGAATTTTGTGGATCCACGCAGATTCCAGAACTTTCCACCACAGAAATGTGAGAAAAATGTGTTTCTTTTGAAAAAGTTTGAGGTTTGCAGGGGATTCTGGGTAACAGAACCTGATGACAGCCAGACAAGTCACCCCATCCTGATTTTCCCTGGGTGTCTAGTTTTCAAAAATGTATAGGTTTGCTAGGGTTCTCTAGGTGCCGGCAGAGCTAGGGTTAAAAATCTACAGCTAGGCACTTTGCAAAAAAAGGGTCAGTTTTCACTGTCAAAATGAAGTGTGTCCACGTTGCGTTTTGAGCCGTTTCCTGTCGCGGGCACTAGGCCTACCCACACAAGTGAGGTACCATTTTTCTCGGAAGACGTTGGGGAATGCGGGGTGGGTGGAATTTTGTGGATCCACGCAGATTCCAGAACTTTCCACCACAGAAATGTGAGGAAAATGTGGGTTTTTTGACAAAGTTTGAGGTTTGCAAGGGATTCTGGGTAACAGAACCTGGTGAGAGCCAGACAAGTTACCCCATACTGGATTCCCCTGGGTGTCTAGTTTTCAAAAATGGATAGGTTTGCTAGGTTTCCCTGGGTGCCGGCAGAGCTAGGGTTCAAAATCTACAGCTAGGCACTTTGCAAAAAAAGAGCCTGTTTTCACTGTGAAAATGTGATGTGTCCACGTTGGGTTTTGGGCCGTTTCCTGTCATGGGCACTAGGCCTACCCACACACGTGAGATACCGTTTTTCTCGGAAGACTTTGGGGAATGCGGGGTGTGTGGAATTTTGTGGATCCAAGCAGATTCCAGAACTTTCCACCACAGAAATTTGAGGAAAATGTGTATTTTTTGACAAAGTTTGAGGTTTGCAAGGGATTATGGGTAACAGAACCTGGTGAGAGCCAGACAATTCACCCCATCCTGGATTCCCCTGGTTGTCTAGTTTTTAAAAATGTATAGGTTTGCTAGTTTTCCTTAGGTGCCGGCAGAGCTAGGGTTCAAAATCTACAGCTAGGCACTTTGCAAAAAAAGTGCCTGTTTTCACTGTGAAAATGTGGTGTGTCCACGTTGGGTTTTGGGCCATTTCCTGTCATGGGCACTAGGCCTACCCACACACGTGAGATACCATTTTTCTCGGAAGACTTTGGGAAATGCAGGGTGAGTGGAATTTTGTGGATCCACGCAGATTCCAGTACTTTCCACCACAGAAATGTGAGGAAAATGTGTTTTTTTTTTACAAAGTTTAAGGTTTGCAAGGGATTCTGGGTAACAGAACCTGGTGAGAGCCAGACAAATCACCCCATGCTGGATTCCCCTGGGTGTCTAGTTTCCAAAAATGGATAGGTTTGCTAGGTTTCCCTGGGTGCCGGCAGAGCTAGGGTTCAAAATCTACAGCTAGGCACTTTGCAAAAAAAGTGCCTGTTTTCACTGTGAAAATGTGGTGTGTCCATGTTGCGTTTTGGGCCGTTTCCTGTCGCGGGCACTATGCCTACCCACACAAGTGAGGTACCGTTTTTCTCGGAAGACTTTCGGGGATGCGGAGTGTGTGGAATTTTGTGGATCCAAGCAGATTCCAGAACTTTCCACCACAGAAATTTGAGGAAAATGTGTATTTTTTGACAAAGTTTGAGGTTTGCAAGGGATTCTGGGTAACAGAACCTGGTGACAGCCAGACAAGTCACCCCATCCTGGATTGCCCTGGGTGTCTAGTTTTCAAAAACGTATAGGTTTGCTAGGTTTCTCTTGGTGCCGGCAGAGCTAGGGTTAAAAATCTGCAGCTAGGCACTTTGCAAAAAAGGGTCAGTTTTCACTGTGAAAATGTGGTGTGTCCACGTTGCTTTTTGTGCCGTTTCCTGTCGCGGGCACGAGGCCTACCAACACAAGTGAAGTACCATTTTTCTCTGAAGACTTTGGGGAATGCGGGGTGGGTGGAATTTTGTGGATCCACACAGATTCCAGAACTTTCCACCACAGAAATGTGAGGAAAATGTGGGTTTTTTGACAAAGTTTGAGGTTTGCAAGGGATTCTGGGTAACAGAACCTGGTGAGAGCCAGACAAGTCACCCCATCCTGGATTCCCCTGGGTGTCTAGTTTTCAAAAACGTATAGGTTTGCTAGTTTTCCTTAGGTGCCGGCAGAGCTAGGGTTCAAAATCTACAGCTAGGCACTTTGCAAAAAAGGGTCAGTTTTCTCTGTGAAAATGTGGTGTGTCCACGTTGCGTTTTGGGCCGTTTCCTGTCACGGGCACTAGGCCTATACACACAAGTGAGGTACCATTTTTCTCTGAAGACTTTGGGGAATGCGGGGTGCATCGAATTTTGTGGATCCAAGCAGATTACAGAACTTTCCACCACAGAAATGTGAGGAAAATTTGTTTTTTTCTACAAAGTTTAAGATTTGCAAGGGATTCTGGGTAACAGAACGTGGTGAGAGCCAGACAAGTTACCCCATACTGGATTCCCCTGGGTGTCTAGTTTTCAAAAATGGATAGGTTTGCTAGGTTTCCCTGGGTGCCGGCAGAGCTAGGGTTCAAAATCTACAGCTAGGCACTTTGCAAAAAAAGTGCCTGTTTTCACTGTGAAAATGTGGTGTGTCCACGTTGGGTTTTGCGCCGTTTCCTGTCATGGGCACTAGGCCTACCCACACACGTGAGATACCATTTTTCTCTGAAGACTTTGGGAAATGCGGGGTGAGTGGAATTTTGTGGATCCACGCAGATTCCAGTACTTTCCACCACAGAAATGTGAGGAAAATGTGGGTTTTTTGACAAAGTTTGAGGTTTGCAAGGGATTCTGGGTAACAGAACCTGGTGAGAGCCAGACAAGTCACCCCATCCTGGATTCCTCTGCGTGTCTAGTTTTTAAAAATGTATAGGTTTGCTAGTTTTCCTTACGTGCCGGCAGAGCTAGGGTTCAAAATCTACAGCTAGGCACTTTGCAAAAAAAGGGTCAGTTTTCACTGTCAAAATGAAGTGTGTCCAAGTTGCGTTTTGAGCCGTTTCCTGTCGCGGGCACTAGGCCTACCCACACAAGTGAGGTACCATTTTTCTCGGAAGACTTTGGGAATTGCGGGGTGAATCGAATTTTGTGGATCCACGCCGATTCCAGAACTTTCCACCACAGAAATGTGAGAAAAATGTGTTTCTTTTGAAAAAGTTTGAGGTTTGCAAGGGATTCTGGGTAACAGAACCTGGTGACAGCCAGACAAGTCACCCCATCCTGGATTGCCCTGGGTGTCTAGTTTTCAAAAACGTATAGGTTTGCTAGGTTTCTCTAGGTGCCGGCAGAGCTAGGGTTAAAAATCTACAGCTAGGCACTCTGCAAAAAAAGGGTCAGTTTTCACTGTGAAAATGTGGTGTGGCCACGTTGGGTTTTGGGCCGTTTCCTGTCATGGGCACTAGGCCTACCCACACACATGAGATACAATTTTTCTCGGAAGACTTTGGAAAATGCGGGGTAAGTGGAATTTTGTGGATCCACGCAGATTCCAGTACTTTCCACCACAGAAATGTGAGGAAAATGTGTTTTTTTTTACAAAGTTTGAGGTTTGCAAGGGATTCTGGGTAACAGAACCTGGTGAGAGCCAGACAAGTTACCCTATACTGAATTCCCTGCGTGTCTAGTTTTCAAAAATATATAGGTTTGCTAGGTTTCCCTAGGTGCCGGCAGAGCTAGGGCTCAAAATCTACAGCTCGGCACTTTGCAAAAAAAGTGTCTGTTTTCACTGTGAAAATGTGGTGTGTCCACGTTGGGTTTTGGGCCGTTTCCTGTCATGGGCACTAGGCCTACCCACACACGTGAGATACCATTTTTCTCGGAAGACTTTGGGAAATGCGGGGTGAGTGGAATTTTGTGGATCCACGCAGATTCCAGTATTTTCCACCACAGAAATGTGAGGAAAATGTGTTTTTTTTTTTTACAAAGTTTGAGGTTTGCAAAGGATTCTGGGTAACGGAACCTGGTGAGAGCCAGACAAATCACCCCATGCTGGATTCCCCTGGCTGTCTAGTTTTCAAAAATGGATAGGTTTGCTAGGTTTCACTGGGTGCCGGCAGAGCTAGGGTTCAAAATCTACAGCTAGGCACTTTGCAAAAAAAGTGCCTGTTTTCACTGTGAGAATGTGGTGTGTCCATGTTGCGTTTTGGGCCGTTTCCTGTCGCGGGCACTATGCCTACCCACACAAGTGAGGTACCGTTTTTCTCGGAAGACTTTGGGGAATGCGGGGTGTGTGGAATTTTGTGGATCCAAGCAGATTCCAGAACTTTCCACCACAGAAATTTGAGGAAAATGTGTATTTTTTGACAAAGTTTGAGGTTTGCAAGGGATTCTGGGTAACAGAACCTGGTGAGAGCCAGACAATACACCCCATCCTGGATTCCCCTGGTTGTCTAGTTTTTAAAAATGTATAGGTTTGCTAGTTTTCCTTAGGTGCCGGCAGAGCTAGGGTTCAAAATCTACAGCTAGGCACTTTGCAAAAAAAGTGCCTGTTTTCACTGTGAAAATGTGGTGTGTCCACGTTGGGTTTTGGGCCGTTTCCTGTCATGGGCACTAGGCCTACCCACACACGTGAGATACCATTTTTCTCGGAAGACTTTGGGAAATGCAGGGTGAGTGGAATTTTGTGGATCCACGCAGATTCCAGTACTTTCCACCACAGAAATGTGAGGAAAATGTGTTTTTTTTTTACAAAGTTTAAGGTTTGCAAGGGATTCTGGGTAACAGAACCTGGTGAGAGCCAGACAAGTCACCCCATCCTGGATTGCCCTGGGTGTCTAGTTTTCAAAAACGTATAGGTTTGCTAGGTTTCTCTTGGTGCCGGCAGAGCTAGGGTTAAAAATCTGCAGCTAGGCACTTTGCAAAAAAGGGTCAGTTTTCACTGTGAAAATGTGGTGTGTCCACGTTGCTTTTGGGCCGTTTCCTGTCGCGGGCACTATGCCTACCCACACAAGTGAGGTACCGTTTTCTCTGAAGACTTTCGGGGATGCGGAGTGTGTGGAATTTTGTGGATCCAAGCAGATTCCAGAACTTTCCACCACAGAAATTTGAGGAAAATGTGTATTTTTTGACAAAGTTTGAGGTTTGCAAGGGATTCTGGGTAACAGAACCTGGTGACAGCCAGACAAGTCACCCCATCCTGGATTGCCCTGGGTGTCTAGTTTTCAAAAACGTATAGGTTTGCTAGGTTTCTCTTGGTGCCGGCAGAGCTAGGGTTAAAAATCTGCAGCTAGGCACTTTGCAAAAAAAGGGTCAGTTTTCACTGTGAAAATGTGGTGTGTCCACGTTGCTTTTTGGGCCGTTTCCTGTCGCGGGCACAAGGCCTACCCACACAAGTGAGGTACCATTTTTCTCGGAAGACTTTGGGGAATGCGGGGTGGGTGGAATTTTGCGGATCCAAGCAGATTCCAGAACTTTCCATCACAGAAATGTGAGGAAAATGTGTTTTTTTTTTACAAAGTTTAAGGTTTGCAAGGGATTCTGGGCAACAGAACCCGGTGAGAGCCAGAAAAGTGACCTCACACTGGATTTCCCTGGGTGTCTAAATTTTCAAAAATGTATAGGTTTCCCTAGGTGCTGGCAGAGCTAGGGTTCAAAATCTACAGCTCGGCACTTTGCAAAAAAAGTGTCTGTTTTCACTGTGAAACTGTGGTGTGTCCACGTTGCGTTTTGGGCCGTTTCCTGTAGCGGGCACTAGGCCTACCCACACAAGTGATGTACCATTTTTCTCGGAAGACTTTGGGAATTGCGGGGTGAGTCGAATGTTGTGGATCCACGCAGATTCCAGAACTTTCCACCACAGAAATGTGAGAAAAATGTGTTTCTTTTGAAAAAGTTTGAGGTTTGCAGGGGATTCTGGGTAACAGAACCTGATGACAGCCAGACAAGTCACCCCATCCTGATTTTCCCTGGGTGTCTAGTTTTAAAAAATGTATAGGTTTGCTAGGTTTCTCTAGGTGCCGGCAGAACTAGGGTTCAAAATCTACAGCTAGGCACTTTTCAAAAAAGGGTCAGTTTTCACTGTGAAAATGTGGTGTGTCCACATTGCATTTTGGGCCGTTTCCTGTCAGGGGCACTAGGCCTACCCACACAAGTGAGGTACCATTTTTCTCGGAAGACTTTGGGGAATGCGGGGTGGGTGGAATTTTGTGGATCCACACAGATTCCAGAACTTTCCACCACAGAAATGTGAGGAAAATGTGGGTTTTTGACAAAGTTTGAGGTTTGCAAGGGATTCTGGGTAACAGAACCTGGTGAGAGCCAGACAAGTCACCCCATCCTGGATTCCCTGGGTGTCTAGTTTTCAAAAACGTATAGGTTTGCTAGTTTTCCTTAGGTGCCGGCAGAGCTAGGGTTCAAAATCTACAGCTAGGCACTTTGCAAAAAAAGGGTCAGTTTTCTCTGTGAAAATGTGGTGTGTCCACGTTGCGTTTTGGGCCGTTTCCTGTCACGGGCACTAGGCCTATGCACACAAGTGAGGTACCATTTTTCTCTGAAGACTTTGGGGAATGCGGGGTGCATCGAATTTTGTGGATCCAAGCAGATTACAGAACTTTCCACCACAGAAATGTGAGGAAAATTTGTTTTTTTTCTACAAAGTTTAAGATTTGCAAGGGATTCTGGGTAACAGAACGTGGTGAGAGCCAGACAAGTTACCCCATACTGGATTCCCCTGGGTGTCTAGTTTTCAAAAATGGATAGGTTTGCTAGGTTTCCCTGGGTGCCGGCAGAGCTAGGGTTCAAAATCTACAGCTAGGCACTTTGCAAAAAAAGTGCCTGTTTTCACTGTGAAAATGTGGTGTGTCCACGTTGGGTTTTGCGCCGTTTCCTGTCATGGGCACTAGGCCTACCCACACACGTGAGATACCATTTTTCTCGGAAGACTTTGGGAAATGCGGGGTGAGTGGAATTTTGTGGATCCACGCAGATTCCAGTACTTTCCACCACAGAAATGTGAGGAAAATGTGGGTTTTTTGACAAAGTTTGAGGTTTGCAAGGGATTCTGGGTAACAGAACCTGGTGAGAGCCAGACAAGTCACCCCATCCTGGATTCCTCTGGGTGTCTAGTTTTTAAAAATGTATAGGTTTGCTAGTTTTCCTTACGTGCCGGCAGAGCTAGGGTTCAAAATCTACAGCTAGGCACTTTGCAAAAAAAGGGTCAGTTTTCACTGTCAAAATGAAGTGTGTCCAAGTTGCGTTTTGAGCCGTTTCCTGTCGCGGGCACTAGGCCTACCCACACAAGTGAGGTACCGTTTTTCTCGGAAGACTTTGGGGAATGCGGGGTGTGTGGAATTTTGTGGATCCAAGCAGATTCCAGAACTTTCCACCACAGAAATTTGAGGAAAATGTGTATTTTTTGACAAAGTTTGAGGTTTGCAAGGGATTCTGGGTAACAGAACCTGGTGAGAGCCAGACAATACACCCCATCCTGGATTCCCCTGGTTGTCTAGTTTTTAAAAATGTATAGGTTTGCTAGTTTTCCTTAGGTGCCGGCAGAGCTAGGGTTCAAAATCTACAGCTAGGCACTTTGCAAAAAAGTGCCTGTTTTCACTGTGAAAATGTGGTGTGTCCACGTTGGGTTTTGGGCCGTTTCCTGTCATGGGCACTAGGCCTACCCACACACGTGAGATACCATTTTTCTCGGAAGACTTTGGGAAATGCAGGGTGAGTGGAATTTTGTGGATCCACGCAGATTCCAGTACTTTCCACCACAGAAATGTGAGGAAAATGTGTTTTTTTACAAAGTTTAAGGTTTGCAAGGGATTCTGGGTAACAGAACCTGGTGAGAGCCAGACAAGTCACCCCATCCTGGATTGCCCTGGGTGTCTAGTTTTCAAAAACGTATAGGTTTGCTAGGTTTCTCTTGGTGCCGGCAGAGCTAGGGTTAAAAATCTGCAGCTAGGCACTTTGCAAAAAAAGGGTCAGTTTTCACTGTGAAAATGTGGTGTGTCCACGTTGCTTTTTGGGCCGTTTCCTGTCGCGGGCACTATGCCTACCCACACAAGTGAGGTACCGTTTTTCTCTGAAGACTTTCGGGGATGCGGAGTGTGTGGAATTTTGTGGATCCAAGCAGATTCCAGAACTTTCCACCACAGAAATTTGAGGAAAATGTGTATTTTTTGACAAAGTTTGAGGTTTGCAAGGGATTCTGGGTAACAGAACCTGGTGACAGCCAGACAAGTCACCCCATCCTGGATTGCCCTGGGTGTCTAGTTTTCAAAAACGTATAGGTTTGCTAGGTTTCTCTTGGTGCCGGCAGAGCTAGGGTTAAAAATCTGCAGCTAGGCACTTTGCAAAAAAGGGTCAGTTTTCACTGTGAAAATGTGGTGTGTCCACGTTGCTTTTGGGCCGTTTCCTGTCGCGGGCACAAGGCCTACCCACACAAGTGAGGTACCATTTTTCTCGGAAGACTTTGGGGAATGCGGGGTGGGTGGAATTTTGCGGATCCAAGCAGATTCCAGAACTTTTCATCACAGAAATGTGAGGAAAATGTGTTTTTTTTACAAAGTTTAAGGTTTGCAAGGGATTCTGGGCAACAGAACCCGGTGAGAGCCAGAAAAGTCACCTCACACTGGATTTCCTGGGTGTCTAAATTTTCAAAAATGTATAGGTTTCCCTAGGTGCTGGCAGAGCTAGGGTTCAAAATCTACAGCTCGGCACTTTGCAAAAAAGTGTCTGTTTTCACTGTGAAACTGTGGTGTGTCCACGTTGCGTTTTGGGCCGTTTCCTGTAGCGGGCACTAGGCCTACCCACACAAGTGATGTACCATTTTTCTCGGAAGACTTTGGGAATTGCGGGGTGAGTCGAATGTTGTGGATCCACGCAGATTCCAGAACTTTCCACCACAGAAATGTGAGAAAAATGTGTTTCTTTTGAAAAAGTTTGAGGTTTGCAGGGGATTCTGGGTAACAGAACCTGATGACAGCCAGACAAGTCACCCCATCCTGATTTTCCCTGGGTGTCTAGTTTTAAAAAATGTATAGGTTTGCTAGGTTTCTCTAGGTGCCGGCAGAGCTAGGGTTCAAAATCTACAGCTAGGCACTTTTCAAAAAAAGGGTCAGTTTTCACTGTGAAAATGTGGTGTGTCCACATTGCATTTTGGGCCGTTTCCTGTCAGGGGCACTAGGCCTACCCACACAAGTGAGGTACCATTTTTCTCGGAAGACTTTGGGGAATGCGGGGTGGGTGGAATTTTGTGGATCCACACAGATTCCAGAACTTTCCACCACAGAAATGTGAGGATAATGTGGGTTTTTTGACAAAGTTTGAGGTTTGCAAGGGATTCTGGGTAACAGAACCTGGTGAGAGCCAGACAAGTCACCCCATCCTGGATTCCCCTGGGTGTCTAGTTTTCAAAAACGTATAGGTTTGCTAGTTTTCCTTAGGTGCCGGCAGAGCTAGGGTTCAAAATCTACAGCTAGGCACTTTGCAAAAAAGGGTCAGTTTTCTCTGTGAAAATGTGGTGTGTCCACGTTGCGTTTTGGGCCGTTTCCTGTCACGGGCACTAGGCCTATGCACACAAGTGAGGTACCATTTTTCTCTGAAGACTTTGGGGAATGCGGGGTGCATCGAATTTTGTGGATCCAAGCAGATTACAGAACTTTCCACCACAGAAATGTGAGGAAAATTTGTTTTTTTCTACAAAGTTTAAGATTTGCAAGGGATTCTGGGTAACAGAACGTGGTGAGAGCCAGACAAGTTACCCCATACTGGATTCCCTGGGTGTCTAGTTTTCAAAAATGGATAGGTTTGCTAGGTTTCCCTGGGTGCCGGCAGAGCTAGGGTTCAAAATCTACAGCTAGGCACTTTGCAAAAAAGTGCCTGTTTTCACTGTGAAAATGTGGTGTGTCCACGTTGGGTTTTGCGCCGTTTCCTGTCATGGGCACTAGGCCTACCCACACACGTGAGATACCATTTTTCTCGGAAGACTTTGGGAAATGCGGGGTGAGTGGAATTTTGTGGATCCACGCAGATTCCAGTACTTTCCACCACAGAAATGTGAGGAAAATGTGGGTTTTTGACAAAGTTTGAGGTTTGCAAGGGATTCTGGGTAACAGAACCTGGTGAGAGCCAGACAAGTCACCCCATCCTGGATTCCTCTGGGTGTCTAGTTTTTAAAAATGTATAGGTTTGCTAGTTTTCCTTACGTGCCGGCAGAGCTAGGGTTCAAAATCTACAGCTAGGCACTTTGCAAAAAAGGGTCAGTTTTCACTGTCAAAATGAAGTGTGTCCAAGTTGCGTTTTGAGCCGTTTCCTGTCGCGGGCACTAGGCCTACCCACACAAGTGAGGTACCATTTTTCTCGGAAGACTTTGGGAATTGCGGGGTGAATCGAATTTTGTGAATCCACGCCGATTCCAGAACTTTCCACCACAGAAATGTGAGAAAAATGTGTTTCTTTTGAAAAAGTTTGAGGTTTGCAAGGGATTCTGGGTAACAGAACCTGGTGACAGCCAGACAAGTCACCCCATCCTGGATTGCCCTGGGTGTCTAGTTTTCAAAAACGTATAGGTTTGCTAGGTTTCTCTAGGTGCCGGCAGAGCTAGGGTTAAAAATCTACAGCTAGGCACTCTGCAAAAAAAGGGTCAGTTTTCACTGTGAAAATGTGGTGTGGCCACGTTGGGTTTTGGGCCGTTTCCTGTCATGGGCACTAGGCCTACCCACACACATGAGATACAATTTTTCTCGGAAGACTTTGGGAAATGCGGGGTGAGTGGAATTTTGTGGATCCACGCAGATTCCAGTACTTTCCACCACAGAAATGTGAGGAAAATGTGTTTTTTTTTACAAAGTTTGAGGTTTGCAAGGGATTCTGGGTAACAGAACCTGGTGAGAGCCAGACAAGTTACCCTATACTGAATTCCCTGCGTGTCTAGTTTTCAAAAATATATAGGTTTGCTAGGTTTCCCTAGGTGCCGGCAGAGCTAGGGCTCAAAATCTACAGCTCGGCACTTTGCAAAAAAGTGTCTGTTTTCACTGTGAAACTGTGGTGTGTCCACGTTGCGTTTTGGGCCGTTTCCTGTAGCGGGCACTAGGCCTACCCACACAAGTGATGTACCATTTTTCTCGGAAGACTTTGGGAATTGCGGGGTGAGTCGAATTTTGTGGATCCACGCAGATTCCAGAACTTTCCACCACAGAAATGTGAGAAAAATGTGTTTCTTTTGAAAAAGTTTCAGGTTTGCAGGGGATTCTGGGTAACAGAACCTGATGACAGCCAGACAAGTCACCCCATCCTGATTTTCCCTGGGTGTCTAGTTTTCAAAAATGTATAGGTTTGCTAGGGTTCTCTAGGTGCCGGCAGAGCTAGGGTTAAAAATCTACAGCTAGGCACTTTTCAAAAAAAGGGTCAGTTTTCACTGTGAAAATGTGGTGTGTCCACATTGCATTTTGGGCCGTTTCCTGTCAGGGGCACTAGGCCTACCCACACAAGTGAGGTACCATTTTTCTCGGAAGACGTTGGGGAATGCGGGGTGGGTGGAATTTTGTGGATCCACGCAAATTCCAGAACTTTCCACCACAGAAATGTGAGGAAAATGTGGGTTTTTTGATAAAGTTTGAGATTTGCAAGGGATTCTGGGTAACAGAACCTGATGACAGCCAGACAAGTCACCCCATCCTGATTTTCCCTGGGTGTCTAGTTTTCAAAAACGTATAGGTTTGCTAGTTTTCTTTAGGTGCCGGCAGAGCTAGGGTTCAAAATCTACAGCTAGGCACTTTGCAAAAAAAGGGTCAGTTTTCACTGTGAAAATGTGGTGTGTCCACGTTGCGTTTTGGGCCGTTTCCTGTCACAGGCACTAGGCCTATACACACAAGTGAGGTACCATTTTTCTCTGAAGACTTTGGGGAATGCGGGGTGCATCGAATTTTGTGGATCCAAGCAGATTACAGAACTTTCCACCACAGAAATGTGATGAAAATTTGTTTTTTTTCTACAAAGTTTAAGATTTGCAAGGGATTCTGGGTAACAGAACCTGGTGAGAGCCAGACAAGTTACCCCATACTGGATTCCCCTGGGTGTCTAGTTTTCAAAAATGGATAGGTTTGCTAGGTTTCCCTGGGTGCCGGCAGAGCTAGGGTTCATAATCTACAGCTAGGCACTTTGCAAAAAAAGTGCCTGTTTTCACTGTGAAAATGTGGTGTGTCCACGTTGGGTTTTGGGCCATTTCCTGTCATGGGCACTAGGCCTACCCACACACGTGAGATACCATTTTTCTCGGAAGACTTTGGGAAATGCGGGGTGAGTGGAATTTTGTGGATCCACGCAGATTCCAGTACTTTCCACCACAGAAATGTGAGGAAAATGTGTTTTTTTTTACAAAGTTTAAGGTTTGCAAGGGATTCTGGGTAACAGAACCTGGTGAGAGCCAGACAAATCACCCCATGCTGGATTCCCCTGGGTGTGTAGTTTTCAAAAATGGATAGGTTTGCTAGGTTTCCCTGGGTGCCGGCAGAGCTAGAGTTCAAAATCTACAGCTAGGCACTTTGCAAAAAAAGTGCCTGTTTTCACTGTGAAAATGTGGTGTGTCCATGTTGCGTTTTGGGCCGTTTCCTGTCACTGGCACTATGCCTACCCACACAAGTGAGGTACCGTTGTTCTCGGAAGACTTTGGGGAATGCGGGGTGTGTGGAATTTTGTGGATCCAAGCAGATTCCAGAGATTTCCACCACAGAAATTTGAGGAAAATGTGTATTTTTTGACAAAGTTTGAGGTTTGCAAGGGATTCTGGGTAACAGAACCTGGTGACAGCCAGACAAGTCACCCCATCCTGGATTGCCCTGGGTGTCTAGTTTTCAAAAACATATAGGTTTGCTAGGTTTCTCTTGGTGCCGGCAGAGCTAGGGTTAAAAATCTACAGCTAGGCACTTTGCAAAAAAAAGGGTCAGTTTTCACTGTGAAAATGTGGTGTGTCCACGTTGCTTTTTGGGCCGTTCCTGTCGCGGGCACAAGGCCTACCCACACAAGTGAGGTACCATTTTTCTCGGAAGACTTTGGGGAATGCAGGGTGGGTGGAATTTTGCGGATCCAAGCAGATTCCAGAACTTTCCACCACAGAAATGTGAGGAAAATGTGGTTTTTTTTTTACAAAGTTTAAGATTTGCAAGGGATTCTGGGCAACATAACCCGGTGAGAGCCAGAAAAGTCACCTCACACTGGATTTCCCTGGGTGTCTAAATTTTCAAAAATTTATAGGTTTCCCTAGGTGCTGGCAGAGCTAGGGTTCAAAATCTACAGCTCGGCACTTTGCAAAAAAAGTGTCTGTTTTCACTGTGAAACTGTGGTGTGTCCACGTTGCGTTTTGGGCCATTTCCTGTAGCGGGCACTAGGCCTACCCACACAAGTGATGTACCATTTTTCTCAGAAGACTTTGGGAATTGCGGGGTGAGTCGAAATTTGTGGATCCACGCAGATTCCAGAACTTTCCACCCCAGAAATGTGAGAAAAATGTGTTTCTTTGAAAACGTTTGAGGTTTGCAAGGGATTCTGGGTAACAGAACCTGGTGACAGCCAGACAAGTCACCCCATCCTGATTTGCCCTGGGTGTCTAGTTTTCAAAAACGTATAGGTTTGCTAGGTTTCTGTAGGTGCCGGCAGAGCTAGGGTTCAAAATCTACAGCTAGGCACTTTGCAAAAAAAGGGTCAGTTTTCATTGTGAAAATGTGGTGTGTCCACGTTGCGTTTTGGGCCGTTTCCTGTTATGGGCACTAGGCCTATACTCACAAGTGAGGTACCATTTTTCTCTGAAGACTTTGGGGAATGTGGGGTGCGTCGAATTTTGTGGATCCAAGCAGATTACAGAACTTTCCACCACAGAAATGTGAGAAAAATGTGTTTTTTTCTACAAGGTTTAAGATTTGCAAGGGATTCTGGGTAACAGAACCTGGTGAGAGCCAGACAAGTTACCCCATACTGGATTCCCCTGGGTGTCTAGTTTCCAAAAATATATACGTTTGCTAGGTTTCCCTAGGTGCCGGCAGAGCTAGGGCTCAAAATCTACAGCTAGGCACTTTGCAAAAAAAGTGTCAGTTTTCACTGTGAAAATGTGGTGTGTCCACGTTGGGTTTTGGGCCGTTTCCTGTCATGGGCACTAGGCCTACCCACACACGTGAGATACCATTTTTATCGGAAGACTTTGGGAAATGCGGGGTGAGTGGAATTTTGTGGATCCACGCAGATTCCAGTACTTTCCACCACAGAAATGTGAGGAAAATGTGGTTTTTTTTTACAAAGTTTGAGGTTTGCAAAGGATTCTGGGTAACGGAACCTGGTGAGAGCCAGACAAATCACCCCATGCTGGATTCCCCTGGCTGTCTAGTTTTCAAAAATGGATAGGTTTGCTAGGTTTCACTGGGTGCCGGCAGAGCTAGGGTTCAAAATCTACAGCTAGGCACTTTGCAAAAAAAGTGCCTGTTTTTACTGTGAGAATGTGGTGTGTCCATGTTGCGTTTTGGGCCGTTTCCTGTCGCGGGCACTATGCCTACCCACACAAGTGAGGTACCGTTTTTCTCAGAAGACTTTGGGGAATGCGGGGTGTGTGGAATTTTGTGGATCCAAGCAGATTCCAGAACTTTCCACCACAGAAATTTGAGGAAAATGTGTATTTTTTGACAAAGTTTGAGGTTTGCAAGGGAATCTGGGTAACAGAACCTGGTGAGAGACAGACAAGTCACCCCATCCTGGATTCCCCTGGTTGTCTAGTTTTTAAAAATGTATAGGTTTGCTAGTTTTCCTTAGGTGCCGGCAGAGCTAGGGTTCAAAATCTACAGCTAGGCACTTTGCAAAAAAGGGTCAGTTTTCACTGTCAAAATGAAGTGTGTCCACGTTGCGTTTTGAGCCGTTTCCTGTCGCGGGCACTAGGCCTACCCACACAAGTGAGGTACCATTTTTCTCGGAAGACTTTGGGAATTGCGGGGTGAGTCGAATTTTGTGGATCCACGCAGATTCCAGAACTTTCCACCACAGAAATGTGAGAAAAATGTGTTTCTTTTGAAAAAGTTTGAGGTTTGCAAGGGATTCTGGGTAACAGAACCTGGTGACAGCCAGACAAGTCACCCCATCCTGGATTGCCCTGGGTGTCTAGATTTCAAAAACGTATAGGTTTGCTAGGTTTCTCTAGGTGCCGGCAGAGCTAAGGTTAAAAATCTACAGCTAGGCACTTTGCAATAAAAGGGTCAGTTTTCACTGTGAAAATGTGGTGTGTCCACGTTGGGTTTTGGGCCGTTTCCTGTCATGGGCACTAGGCCTACCCACACACGTGAGATACCATTTTTCTTGGAAGACTTTGGGAAATGCGGGGTGAGTGGAATTTTGTGGATCCACGCAGATTCCAGTACTTTCCACCACAGAAATGTGAGGAAAATGTGTTTTTTTTTACAAAGTTTGAGGTTTGCAAGGGATTCTGGGTAACAGAACCTGGTGACAGCCAGACAAGTCACCCCATCCTGGATTGCCCTGGGTGTCTAGTTTTCAAAAACGTATAGGTTTGCTAGGTTTCTCTTGGTGCCGGCAGAGCTAGGGTTAAAAATCTACAGCTAGGCACTTAGCAATAAAAGGGTCAGTTTTCACTGTGAAAATGTGGTGTGTGCACGTTGCTTTTGGGCCGTTTCCTGTCGCGGGCACAAGGCCTACCCACACAAGTGAGGTACCATTTTTCTCGGAAGACTTTGGGGAATGCGGGGTGGGTGGAATTTTGCGGATCCAAGCAGATTCCAGAACTTTCCACCACAGAAATCTGAGAAAAATGTGTTTCTTTTGAAAAAGTTTGAGGTTTGCAAGGGATTCTGGGTAACAGAACCTGGTGACAGCCAGACAAGTCACCCCATCCTGATTTGCCCTGGGTGTCTAGTTTTCAAAAACGTATAGGTTTGCTAGGTTTCTCTAGGTGCCGGCAGAGCTAAGGTTCAAAATCTACAGCTAGGCACTTTGCAAAAAAAGGGTCAGTTCTCACTGTGAAAATATGGTGTGTCCACGTTGCGTTTTGGGCCGTTTCCTGTCACGGGCACTAGGCCTATACACACAAGTGAGGTACCATTTTTCTATGAAGACTTTGGGGAATGCGGGGTGCGTCGAATTTTGTGGATCCAAGCAGATTACAGAACTTTCCACCACAGAAATGTGAGGAAAATGTGTTTTTTTCCTACAAAGTTTAAGATTTGCAAGGGATTTTGGGTAACAGAACCTGGTGACAGCCAGAAAAGTCACCCCATCCTGATTTGCCCTGGGTGTCTAGTTTGTATAGGTTTGCTAGGTTTCTTTAGGTGCCGGCAGAGCTATGGTTCAAAATCTACAGCTAGGCACTTTGCAAAAAAAAGGTCAGTTTTCACTGTGAAAATGTGGTGTGTCCACATTGCATTTTGGGCAGTTTCCTGTCAGGGGCACTAGGCCTACCCACACAAGTGAGGTACCATTTTTCTCGGAAGACTTTGGGGAATGCGGGGTGGGTGGAATTTTGTGGATCCACGCAGATTCCAGAACTTTCCACCACAGAAATGTGAGAAAAATGTGGTTTTCTTTACAAAGTTTGAGGTTTGCAAGGGATTCTGGGTAACAGAACCTGGTGAGAGCCAGAAAAGTCACCTCATACTGGATTTCCCTGGGTATCTACATTTTCAGAAATATATAAGTTTCCCTAGGTGCCGGCAGAGCTAGGTTTCACAATCTACAGCTAGGCACTTTGCAAAAAAAGTGTCCGTTTTCACTGTGAAAATGTGGTGTGTCCACATTGCGTTTTGGGCTGTTTCCTGTTGCGGGAACCAGGCCTACCCACACAAGTGATGTACCATTTTTCTCTGAAGACTTTGGGGAATGTGGGGTGGGTGTAATTTTGTTGATCCACGGCGATTCCAGAACTTTCCACCACAGAAATATGAGAAAAATGTGTTTTTTTGACAAAGTTTGAGGTTTGCAAGGGATTCTGGGTAACAGAACCTGGTGACAGCCAGACAAGTCACCCCATCCTGGATTGCCCTGGGTGTCTAGTTTTCAAAAACATATAGGTTTGCTAGGTTTCTCTTGGTGCCGGCAGAGTTAGGTTTAAAAATCTACAGCTAGGCACTTTGCAAAAAAAGGGTCAGTTTTCACTGTGAAAATGTGGTGTGTCCACGTTGCTTTTTGGGCCTTTTCCTGTCACGGGCACAGGGCCTACCCACACAAGTGAGGTACCATTTCTCTCGGAAGACTTTGGGGAATGCGGGGTGGGTGGGATTTTTCGGATCCAAGCAGATTCCAGAACTTTCCACCAAAGAAATGTGAGGAAAATGTGGTTTTTTTTTACAAAGTTTAAGGTTTGCAAGGCATTCTGGGCAACAGAACCCGGTGAGAGCCAGAAAAGTCACCTCACACTGGATTTCCCTGGGTGTCTAAATTTTCAAAAATGTATAGGTTTCCCTAGGTGCTGGCAGAGCTAGGGTTCAAAATCTACAGCTCAGCACTTTGCAAAAAAAGTGTCTGAATACACTGTGAAACTGTGGTGTGTCCACGTTGCGTTTTGGGCCGTTTCCTGTCATGGGCACTAGGCCTACCCACACACGTGAGATACCATTTTTCTCGGAAGACTTTGGGAAATGCGGGGGGAGTGGAATTTTGTGGATCCACGCAGAGTCCAGTACTTTCCACCACAGAAATGTGAGGAAAATGTGTTTTTTTTTACAAAGTTTGAGGTTTGCAAGGGATTCTGGGTAACAGAACCTGGTGACAGCCAGACAAGTCACCCCATCCTGGATTGCCTTGGGTGTCTAGTTTTCAAAAACGTATAGGTTTGCTAGGTTTCTCTTGGTGCCGGCAGAGCTAGGGTTAAAAATCTACAGCTAGGCACTTTGCAATAAAAGGGTTAGTTTTCACTGTGAAAATGTGGTGTGTGCACGTTGCTTTTTGGGCCGTTTCCTGTCGCGGGCACAAGGCCTACCCACACAAGTGAGGTACCATTTTTCTCGGAAGACTTTGGGGAATGCGGGGTGGGTGGAATTTTGCGGATCCAAGCAGATTCAAGAACTTTCCACCACAGAAATGTGAGGAAAATGTGGTTTTTTTTTACAAAGTTTAAGGTTTGCAAGGGATTCTGTTCAACAGAACCCGGTGAGAGCCAGAAAAGTCACCTCACACTGGATTTCCCTGGGTGTCTAAATTTTCAAAAATGTATAGGTTTCCCTAGGTGCTGGCAGAGCTAGGGTTCAAAATCTACAGCTCGGCACTTTGCAAAAAAAGTGTCTTTTTTCACTGTGAAACTGTGGTGTGTCCACGTTGCGTTTTGGGCCGTTTCCTGTAGCGGGCACTAGGCCTACCCACAGAAGTGATGTACCATTTTTCTCGGAAGACTTTGGGAATTGCGGGGTGAGTCGAATTTTGTGGATCCACGCAGATTCCAGAACTTTCCACCACAGAAATGTGAGAAAAATGTGTTTCTTTTGAAAAAGTTTGAGGTTTGCAAGGGATTCTGGGTAACAGAACCTGGTGACAGCCAGACAAGTCACCCCATCCTGATTTGCCCTGGGTGTCTAGTATTCAAAAACGTATAGGTTTGCTAGGTTTCTCTAGGTGCCGGCAGAGCTAAGGTTCAAAATCTACAGCTAGGCACTTTGAAAAAAAAAGGGTCAGTTCTCACTGTGAAAATATGGTGTGTCCACGTTGCGTTTTGGGACGTTTCCTGTCACGGGCACTAGGCCTATACACACAAGTGAGGTACCATTTTTCTATGAAGACTTTGGGAAATGCGGGGTGCGTCGAATTTTGTGGATCCAAGCAGATTACAGAACTTTCCACCACAGAAATGTGAGGAAAATGTGTTTTTTTCCTACAAAGTTTAAGATTTGCAAGGGATTCTGGGTAACAGAACCTGGTGACAGCCAGACAAGTCACCCCATCCTGATTTTCCCTGGGTGTCTAGATTTCAAAAATGTATAGGTTTGCTAGGTTTCCTTAGGTGCCGGCAGAGCTAGGGTTCAAAATCTACAGCTAGGCACTTTGCAAAAAAAGGGTCAGTTTTCACTGTGAAAATGTGGTGTGTCCACATTGCATTTTGGGCCGTTTCCTGTCAGGGGCACTAGGCCTACCCACACAAGTGAGGTACCATTTTTCTCGGAAGACTTTGGGGAATGCGGGGTGGGTGGAATTTTGTGGATCCACGCAGATTCCAGAACTTTCCACCACAGAAATGTGAGAAAAATGTGGTTTTCTTTACAAAGTTTGAGGTTTGCAAGGGATTCTGGGTAACAGAACCTGGTGAGAGCCAGAAAAGTCACCTCATACTGGATTTCCCTGGGTGTCTACATTTTCAGAAATATATAAGTTTCCCTAGGTGCCGGCAGAGCTAGGTTTCAAAATCTACAGCTAGGCACTTTGCAAAAAAAGTGTCAGTTTTCACTGTGAAAATGTGATGTGTCCACATTGCGTTTTGGGCTGTTTCCTGTTGCGGGAACCAGGCCTACCCACACAAGTGATGTACCATTTTTCTCGGAAGACTTTGGGGAATGTGGGGTGGGTGGAATTTTGTGGATCCACGCAGATTCCAGAACTTTCCACCACAGAAATGTGAGAAAAATGTGTTTTTTTGACAAAGTTTGAGGTTTGCAAGGGATTCTGGGTAACAGAACCTGGTGACAGCCAGACAAGTCACCCCATCCTGGATTGCCCTGGATGTCTAGTTTTCAAAAACATATAGGTTTGCTAGGTTTCTCTTGGTGCCGGCAGAGTTAGGTTTAAAAATCTACAGCTAGGCACTTTGCAAAAAAAGGGTCAGTTTTCACTGTGAAAATGTGGTGTGTCCACGTTGCTTTTTGGGCCTTTTCCTGTCGCGGGCACAGGGCCTACCCACACAAGTGAGGTACCATTTTTCTCGGAAGACTTTGGGGAATGCGGGGTGGGTGGGATTTTTCGGATCCAAGCAGATTCCAGAACTTTCCACCAAAGAAATGTGAGGAAAATGTGTTTTTTTTTTACAAAGTTTAAGGTTTGCAAGGGATTCTGGGCAACAGAACCCGGTGAGAGCCAGAAAAGTCACCTCACACTGGATTTCCCTGGGTGTCTAAATTTTCAAAAATGTATAGGTTTCCCTAGGTGCTGGCAGAGCTAGGGTTCAAAATCTACAGCTCAGCACTTTGCAAAAAAAGTGTCTGTTTTCACTGTGAAACTGTGGTGTGTCCACGTTGCGTTTTGGGCCGTTTCCTGTCATGGGCACTAGGCCTACCCACACACGTGAGATACCATTTTTCTCGGAAGACTTTGGGAAATGCGGGGTGAGTGGAATTTTGTGGATCCACGCAGATTCCAGTACTTTCCACCACAGAAATGTGAGGAAAATGTGTTTTTTTTTACAAAGTTTGAGGTTTGCAAGGGATTCTGGGTAACAGAACCTGGTGACAGCCAGACAAGTCACCCCATCCTGGATTGCCCTGGGTGTCTAGTTTTCAAAAACGTATAGGTTTGCTAGGTTTCTCTTGGTGCCGGCAGAGCTAAGGTTAAAAATCTACAGCTAGGCACTTTGCAATAAAAGGGTCAGTTTTCACTGTGAAAATGTGGTGTGTCCACGTTGCTTTTTGGGCCGTTTCCTGTCGCGGGCACAAGGCCTACCCACACAAGTGAGGTACCATTTTTCTCGGAAGACTTTGGGGAATGCAGGGTGGGTGGAATTTTGCTGATCCAAGCAGATTCCAGAACTTTCCAACACAGAAATGTGAGGAAAATGTGTTTTTTTTTTACAAAGTTTAAGGTTTGCAAGGGATTCTGTTCAACAGAACCCGGTGAGAGCCAGAAAAGTCACCTCATACTGGATTTCCCTGGGTGTCTACATTTTCAGAAATGTATAAGTTTCCCTAGGTGCCGGCAGAGCTAGGTTTCAAAATCTACAGCTAGGCACTTTGCAAAAAAAGTGTTTGTTTTCACTGTGAAACTGTGGTGTGTCCACGTTGCGTTTTGGGCCGTTTCCTGTAGCGGGCACTAGGCCTACCCACACAAGTGATGTACCATTTTTCTCGGAAGACTTTGGGAATTGCGGGGTTAGTCGAATTTTGTGGATCCACGCAGATTCCAGAACTTTCCACCACAGAAATGTGAGAAAAATGTGTTTCTTTTGAAAAAGTTTGAGGTTTGCAAGGGATTCTGGGTAACAGAACCTGGTGACAGCCAGACAAGTCACCCCATCCTGGATTGACCTGGGTGTCTAGTTTTCAAAAACGTATAGGTTCGCCAGGTTTCTCTAGGTGCCGGCAGAGCTAGGGTTCAAAATCTACAGCTAGGCACTTTGCAAAAAAAGGGTCAGTCTTCACTGTGAAAATGTGGTGTGTCCACATTGCGTTTTGGGCCGTTTCCTTTCACGGGCACTAGGCCTACCCACACACGTGAGATACCATTTTTCTCGGAAGACTTTGGGAAATGCGGGGTGAGTGGAATTTTGGGGATCCACACAGATTCCAGTACTTTCCACCAAAGAAATGTGAGGAAAATGTGTTTTTTTACAAAGTTTGAGGTTTGCAAGGGATTCTGGGTAACAGAACCTGGTGAGAGCCAGACAAATCACCCCATGCTGGATTCCCTGGGTGTCTAGTTTTCAAAAATGAATAGGTTTGCTAGGTTTCCCTGGGTGCCGGCAGAGGTAGGGTTCAAAATCTACAGCTAGGCACTTTGCAAAAAGTGCCTGTTTTCACTGTGAAAATGTGGTGTGTCCATGTTGCGTTTTGGGCCGTTTCCTGTCACGGGCACTATGCCTACCCACACAAGTAAGGTACCGTTTTTCTCGGAAGACTTTGGGGAATGCGGGGTGTGTGGAATTTTGTGGATCCAAGCAGATTCCAGAACTTTCCACCACAGAAATGTGAGGAAAATGTGTATTTTTTGACAAAGTTTGAGGTTTGCAAGGGATTCTGGGTAACAGAACCTGCTGAGAGCCAGACAAGTCACCCCATCCTGGATTCCCCTGGTTGTCTAGCTTTTAAAAATGTATAGGTTTGCTAGGTTTCCTTAGGTGCCGGCAGAGCTAGGGTTCAAAATCTACAGCTAGGCACTTTGCAAAAAAAGGGTCAGTTTTCACTGTGAAAATGTGGTGTGTCCACATTGCATTTTGGGCCGTTTCCTGTCAGGGGCACTAGGCCTACCCACACAAGTGAGGTACCATTTTTCTCGGAAGACTTTGGGGAATGCGGGGTGCGTGGAATTTTGTGGATCCACGCAGATTCCAGTACTTTCCACCACAGAAATGTGAGGAAAATGTGTTTTTTTTTACAAAGTTTGAGGTTTGCAAGGGATTCTGGGTAACAGAACCTGGTGACAGCCAGACAAGTCACCCCATCCTGGATTGCCCTGGGTGTCTAGTTTTCAAAAACGTATAGGTTTGCTAGGTTTCTCTTGGTGCCGGCAGAGCTAAGGTTAAAAATCTACAGCTAGGCACTTTGCAATAAAAGGGTCAGTTTTCACTGTGAAAATGTGGTGTGTCCACGTTGCTTTTGGGCCGTTTCCTGTCGCGGGCACAAGGCCTACCCACACAAGTGAGGTACCATTTTTCTCGGAAGACTTTGGGGAATGCGGGGTGGGTGGAATTTTGCTGGATCCAAGCAGATTCCAGAACTTTCCACCACAGAAATGTGAGGAAAATGTGTTTTTTTACAAAGTTTGAGGTTTGCAAGGGATTCTGGTCAACAGAACCTGGTGAGAGCCAGAAAAGTCACCTCATCACTGGATTTCCCTGGGTGTCTAAGTTTTCAAAAATGTATAGGTTTGCTAGGTTTCTCTAGGTGCTGGCAGAGCTAGGGTTCAAAATCTACAGCTCAGGCACTTTGCAAAAAAGTGTCATTTTTCACTGTGAAACTGTGGAGTGTCCACGTTGCGTTTTGGACCGTTTCCTGTCAGCGGGCACTAGGCCTACCCACACAAGTGATGTTCCATTTTTCTCGGAGGACTTTGGGAATTGCGGGGTGATTCGAATTTTGTGGATCCACGCAGATTCCAGAACTTTCCACCACAGAAATGTGAGAAAAATGTGTTTCTTTTGAAAAAGTTTGAGGTTTGCAAGGGATTCTGGGTAACAGAACCTGGTGACAGCCAGACAAGTCACCCCATCCTGATTTGCCCTGGGTGTCTAGTTTTCAAAAACGTATAGGTTTGCTAGGTTTCTCTAGGTGCCGGCAGAGCTAGGGTCAAAATCTACAGCTAGGCACTTTGCAAAAAAGGGTCAGTTCTCACTGTGAAAATATGGTGTGTCCACGTTGCGCTTTGGGCCATTTCCTGTCACGGGCACTAGGCCTATACACACAAATGAGGTACAATTTTTCTATGAAGACTTTGGGGAATGCGGGGTGCGTCGAATTTTGTGGATCCAAGCAGATTACAGAACTTTCCACCACAGAAATGTGAGGAAAATGTGTTTTTTTCTACAAAGTTTAAGATTTGCAAGGGATTCTGGGTAACAGAACCTGGTGAGAGCCAGACAAGTTTCCCCATACTGGATTCCACTGGGTGTCTAGTTTTCAAAAATATATAGGTTTGCTAGGTTTCCTAGGTGCCGGCAGAGCTAGGGCTCAAAATCTACAGCTAGGCACTTTGCAAAAAGGGTCAGTTTTCACTGTGAAAATGTCGTGTGTCCACATTGGGTTTTGGGCCGTTTCCTGTCATGGGCACTAGGCCTACCCACACACGTGAGATACCATTTTTCTCGGAAGACTTTGGGAAATGCGGGGTGTGTGGAATTTTGTGGATCCACGCAGATTCCAGTACTTTCCACCACAGAAATGTGAGGAAAATGTGTTTTTTTTACAAAGTTTGAGGTTTGCAAGGGATTCTGGGTAACAGAACCTGGAGACAGCCAGACAAGTCACCCCATCCTGGATTGCCCTGGGTGTCTAGTTTTCAAAAACGTATAGGTTTGCTAGGTTTCTCTTGGTGCCGGCAGAGCTAGGGTTAAAAATCTACAGCTAGGCACTTTGCAATAAAAGGGTCAGTTTTCACTGTGAAAATGTGGTGTGTGCACGTTGCTTTTTGGGCCGTTTCCTGTCGCGGGCACAAGGCCTACCCACACAAGTGAGGTACCATTTTTCTCGGAAGACTTTGGGGAATGCGGGGTGGGTGGAATTTTGCGGATCCAAGCAGATTCCAGAACTTTCCACCACAGAAATGTGAGGAAAATGTGTTTTTTTTTTACAAAGTTTAAGGTTTGCAAGGGATTCTGTTCAACAGAACCCGGTGAGAGCCAGAAAAGTCACCTCACACTGGATTTCCCTGGGTGTCTAAATTTTCAAAAATGTATAGGTTTCCCTAGGTGCTGGCAGAGCTAGGGTTCAAAATCTACAGCTCGGCACTTTGCAAAAAAGTGTCTTTTTCACTGTGAAACTGTGGTGTGTCCACGTTGCGTTTTGGGCCGTTTCCTGTAGCGGGCACTAGGCCTACCCACACAAGTGATGTACCATTTTTCTCGGAAGACTTTGGGAATTGCGGGGTGAGTCGAATTTTGTGGATCCACGCAGATTCCAGAACTTTCCACCACAGAAATGTGAGAAAAATGTGTTTCTTTTGAAAAAGTTTGAGGTTTGCAAGGGATTCTGGGTAACAGAACCTGGTGACAGCAAGACAAGTCACCCCATCCTGATTTGCCCTGGGTGTCTAGTATTCAAAAACGTATAGGTTTGCTAGGTTTCTCTAGGTGCCGGCAGAGCTAAGGTTCAAAATCTACAGCTAGGCACTTTGCAAAAAAAGGGTCAGTTCTCACTGTGAAAATATGGTGTGTCCACGTTGCGTTTTGGGCCGTTTCCTGTCACGGGCACTAGGCCTATACACACAAGTGAGGTACCATTTTTCTATGAAGACTTTGGGGAATGCGGGGTGCGTCGAATTTTGTGGATCCACGCAGATTACAGAACTTTCCACCACAGAAATGTGAGGAAAATGTGTTTTTTTCCTACAAAGTTTAAGATTTGCAAGTGATTCTGGGTAACAGAACCTGGTGACAGCCAGACAAGTCACCCCATCCTGATTTTCCCTGGGTGTCTAGTTTTCAAAAATGTATAGGTTTGCTAGGTTTCCTTAGGTGCCGGCAGAGCTAGGGTTCAAAATCTACAGCTAGGCACTTTGCAAAAAAAGGGTCAGTTTTCACTGTGAAAATGTGGTGTGTCCACATTGCATTTTGGGCCGTTTCCTGTCAGGGGCACTAGGCCTACCCACACAAGTGAGGTACCATTTTTCTCGGAAGACTTTGGGGAATGCGGGGTGGGTGGAATTTTGTGGATCCACGCAGATTCCAGTACTTTCCACCACAGAAATGTGAGGAAAATGTGTTTTTTTTTACAAAGTTTAAGGTTTGCAAGGGATTCTGGGTAACAGAACCTGGTGAGAGCCAGAAAAGTCACCTCATACTGGACTTCCCTGGGTGTCTACATTTTCAGAAATATATAAGTTTCCCTAGGTGCCGGCAGAGCTAGGTTTCAAAATCTACAGCTAGGCACTTTGCAAAAAAAGTGTCCGTTTTCACTGTGAAAATGTGGTGTGTCCACATTGCGTTTTGGGCTGTTTCCTGTTGCGGGAACCAGGCCTACCCACACAAGTGATGTACCATTTTTCTCGGAAGAATTTGGGGAATGTGGGGTGGGTGGAATTGTGTGGATCCACGCAGATTCCAGAACTTTCCACCACAGAAATGTGAGAAAAATGTGTTTTTTTGACAAAGTTTGAGGTTTGCAAGGGATTCTGGGTAACAGAACCTGGTGACAGCCAGACAAGTCACCCCATCCTGGATTGCCCTGGGTGTCTAGTTTTCAAAAACATATAGGTTTGCTAGCTTTCTCTTGGTGCCGGCAGAGTTAGGTTTAAAAATCTACAGCTAGGCACTTTGCAAAAAAGGGTCAGTTTTCACTGTGAAAATGTGGTGTGTCCACGTTGCTTTTGGGCCTTTTCCTGTCGCGGGCACAGGGCCTACCCACACAAGTGAGGTACCATTTTTCTCGGAAGACTTTGGGGAATGCGGGGTGGGTGAGATTTTTCGGATCCAAGCAGATTCCAGAACTTTCCACCAAAGAAATGTGAGGAAAATGTGTTTTTTTTTACAAAGTTTAAGGTTTGCAAGGGATTCTGGGCAACAGAACCCGGTGAGAGCCAGAAAAGTCACCTCACACTGGATTGCCCTGGGTGTCTAAATTTTCAAAAATGTATAGGTTTCCCTAGGTGCTGGCAGAGCTAGGTTTCAAAATCTACAGCTCAGCACTTTGCAAAAAAAGTGTCTGTTTTCACTGTGAAACTGTGGTGTGTCCACGTTGCGTTTTGGGCCGTTTCCTGTCATGGGCACTAGGCCTACCCACTCACGTGAGATACCATTTTTCTCGGAAGACTTTGGGGAATGCGGGGTGGGTGGAATTTTGTGGATCCACGCAGATTCCAGTACTTTCCACCACAGAAATGTGAGGAAAATGTGTTTTTTTTTACAAAGTTTGAGGTTTGCAAGGGATTCTGGGTAACAGAACCTGGTGACAGCCAGACAAGTCACCCCATCCTGGATTGCCCTGGGTGTCTAGTTTTCAAAAACGTATAGGTTTGCTAGGTTTCTCTTGGTGCCGGCAGAGCTAAGGTTAAAAATCTACAGCTAGGCACTTTGCAATAAAAGGGTCAGTTTTCACTGTGAAAATGTGGTGTGTCCACGTTGCTTTTTGGGCCGTTTCCTGTCGCGGGCACAAGGCCTACCCACACAAGTGAGGTACCATTTTTCTCGGAAGACTTTGGGGAATGCGGGGTGGGTGGAATTTTGCTGATCCAAGCAGATTCCAGAACTTTCCACCACAGAAATGTGAGGAAAATGTGTTTTTTTTTTACAAAGTTTAAGGTTTGCAAGGGATTCTGTTCAACAGAACCCGGTGAGAGCCAGAAAAGTCACCTCACACTGGATTTCCCTGGGTGTCTAAATTTTCAAAAATGTATAGGTTTCCCTAGGTGCTGGCAGAGCTAGGGTTCAAAATCTACAGCTCGGCACTTTGCAAAAAAGTGTCTTTTTCACTGTGAAACTGTGGAGTGTCCACGTTGCGTTTTGGACCGTTTCCTGTAGCGGGCACTAGGCCTACCCACACAAGTGATGTTCCATTTTTCTCGGAAGACTTTGGGAATTGCGGGGTGATTCGAATTTTGTGGATCCACGCTGATTCCAGAACTTTCCACCACAGAAATGTGAGAAAAATGTGTTTCTTTTGAAAAAGTTTGAGGTTTGCAAGGGATTCTGGGTAACAGAACCTGGTGACAGCCAGACAAGTCACCCCATCCTGATTTGCCCTGGGTGTCTAGTTTTCAAAAACGTATAGGTTTGCTAGGTTTCTCTAGGTGCCGGCAGAGCTAGGGTTCAAAATCTACAGCTAGGCACTTTGCAAAAAAAGGGTCAGTTCTCACTGTGAAAATATGGTGTGTCCACGTTGCGTTTTGGGCCATTTCCTGTCACGGGCACTAGGCCTATACACACAAATGAGGTACCATTTTTCTATGAAGACTTTGGGGAATGCGGGGTGCGTCGAATTTTGTGGATCCAAGCAGATTACAGAACTTTCCACCACAGAAATGTGAGGAAAATGTGTTTTTTTCTACAAAGTTTAAGATTTGCAAGGGATTCTGGGTAACAGAACCTGGTGAGAGCCAGACAAGTTACCCCATACTGGATTCCACTGGGTGTCTAGCTTTCAAAATATATAGGTTTGCTAGGTTTCCTAGGTGCCGGCAGAGCTAGGGCTCAAAATCTACAGCTAGGCACTTAGCAAAAAAGGGTCAGCTTTCACTGTGAAAATGTCGTGTGTCCACGTTGGGTTTTGGGCCGTTTCCTGTCATGGGCACTAGGCCTACCCACACACGTGAGATACCATTTTTCTCGGAAGACTTTGGGAAATGCGGGTGTGTGGAATTTTGTGGATCCAAGCAGATTCCTGAACTTTTCACCACAGAAATTTGAGGAAAATGTGTATTTTTTGACAAAGTTTGAGGTTTGCAAGGGATTCTGGGTAACAGAACCTGGTGAGAGCCAGACAAGTCACCCCATCCTGGATTCCCCTGGTTGTCTAGTTTTTAAAAATGTATAGGTTTGCTAGGTTTCCTTAGGTGCCGGCAGAGCTAGGGTTCAAAATCTACAGCTAGGCACTTTGCAAAAAAAGGGTCAGTTTTCACTGTGAAAATGTGGTGTGTCCACATTGCATTTTGGGCCGTTTCCTGTCAGAGGCACTAGGCCTACCCACACAAGTGAGGTACCATTTTTCTCGGAAGACTTTGGGGAATGCGGGGTGCGTGGAATTTTGTGGATCCACGCAGATTCCAGAACTTTCCACCACAGAAATATGAGAAAAATGTGTTTTCTTTTTACAAAGTTTGAGGTTTGCAAGGGATTCTGGGTAACATAACCTGGTGAGAGCCAGAAAAGTCACCTCATACTGGATTTCCCTGGGTGTCTACATTTTCAGATATGTATAAGTTTCCCTAGGTGCCGGCAGAGCTAGGTTTCAAAATCTACAGCTAGGCACTTTGCAAAAAAGTGTTTGTTTTCACTGTGAAACTGTGTTGTGTCCACGTTGCGTTTTGGGCCGTTTCCTGTAGCGGGCACTAGGCCTACCCACACAAGTGATGTACCATTTTTCTCGGAAGACTTTGGGAATTGCGGGGTTAGTCGAATTTTGTGGATCCACGCAGATTCCAGAACTTTCCACCACAGAAATGTGAGAAAAATGTGTTTCTTTTGAAAAGTTTGAGGTTTGCAAGGGATTCTGGGTAACAGAACCTGGTGACAGCCAGACAAGTCACCCCATCCTGGATTGACCTGGGTGTCTAGTTTTCAAAAACGTATAGGTTCGCCAGGTTTCTCTAGGTGCCGGCAGAGCTAGGGTTCAAAATCTACAGCTAGGCACTTTGCAAAAAAGGGTCAGTCTTCACTGTGAAAATGTGGTGTGTCCACATTGCGTTTTGGGCCGTTTCCTTTCACGGGCACTAGGCCTACCCACACACGTGAGATACCATTTTTCTCGGAAGACTTTGGGAAATGCGGGGTGAGTGGAATTTTGGGGATCCACACAGATTCCAGTACTTTCCACCAAAGAAATGTGAGGAAAATGTGTTTTTTTTACAAAGTTTGAGGTTTGCAAGGGATTCTGGGTAACAGAACCTGGTGAGAGCCAGACAAATCACCCCATGCTGGATTCCCTGGGTGTCTAGTTTTCAAAAATGGATAGGTTTGCTAGGTTTCCTGGGTGCCGGCAGAGGTAGGGTTCAAAATCTACAGCTAGGCACTTTGCAAAAAAAGTGCCTGTTTTCACTGTGAAAATGTGGTGTGTCCATGTTGCGTTTTGGGCCGTTTCCTGTCACGGGCACTATGCCTACCCACACAAGTGAGGTACCGTTTTCTCGGAAGACTTTGGGGAATGCGGGGTGTGTGGAATTTTGTGGATCCAAGCAGATTCCAGAACTTTCCACCACAGAAATGTGAGGAAAATGTGTATTTTTTGACAAAGTTTGAGGTTTGCAAGGGATTCTGGGTAACAGAACCTGCTGAGAGCCAGACAAGTCACCCCATCCTGGATTCCCCTGGTTGTCTAGCTTTTAAAAATGTATAGGTTTGCTAGGTTTCCTTAGGTGCCGGCAGAGCTAGGGTTCAAAATCTACAGCTAGGCACTTTGCAAAAAAAGGGTCAGTTTTCACTGTGAAAATGTGGTGTGTCCACATTGCATTTTGGGCCGTTTCCTGTCAGGGGCACTAGGCCTACCCACACAAGTGAGGTACCATTTTTCTCGGAAGACTTTGGGGAATGCGGGTGCGTGGAATTTTGTGGATCCACGCAGATTCCAGTACTTTCCACCACAGAAATGTGAGGAAAATGTGTTTTTTTTTACAAAGTTTGAGGTTTGCAAGGGATTCTGGGTAACAGAACCTGGTGACAGCCAGACAAGTCACCCCATCCTGAATTGCCCTGGGTGTCTAGTTTTCAAAAACATATAGGTTTGCTAGGTTTCTCTTGGTGCCGGCAGAGCTAAGGTTAAAAATCTACAGCTAGGCACTTTGCAATAAAAGGGTCAGTTTTCACTGTGAAAATGTGGTGTGCCACGTTGCTTTTTGGGCCGTTTCCTGTCGCGGGCACAAAGCCTACCCACACAAGTGAGGTACCATTTTTCTTGGAAGACTTTGGGGAATGCGGGGTGGGTGGAATTTTGCTGATCCAAGCAGATTCCAGAACTTTCCACCACAGAAATGTGAGGAAAATGTGTTTTTTTTTTACAAAGTTTAAGGTTTGCAAGGGATTCTGTTCAACAGAACCCGGTGAGAGCCAGAAAAGTCACCTCACACTGGATTTCCCTGGGTGTCTAAATTTTCAAAAATGTATAGGTTTCCCTAGGTGCTGGCAGAGCTAGGGTTCAAAATCTACAGCTCGGCACTTTGCAAAAAAAGTGTCTTTTTTCACTGTGAAACTGTGGAGTGTCCACGTTGCGTTTTGGACCGTTTCCTGTAGCGGGCACTAGGCCTACCCACACAAGTGATGTTCCATTTTTCTCGGAAGACTTTGGGAATTGCGGGGTGATTCGAATTTTGTGGATCCACGCAGATTCCAGAACTTTCCACCACAGAAATGTGAGAAAAATGTGTTTCTTTTGAAAAAGTTTGAGGTTTGCAAGGGATTCTGGGTAACAGAACCTGGTGACAGCCAGACAAGTCACCCCATCCTGATTTGCCCTGGGTGTCTAGTTTTCAAAAACGTATAGGTTTGCTAGGTTTCTCTAGTTGCCGGCAGAGCTAGGGTTCAAAATCTACAGCTAGGCACTTTGCAAAAAAGGGTCAGTTCTCACTGTGAAAATATGGTGTGTCCACGTTGCGTTTTGGGCCATTTCCTGTCACGGGCACTAGGCCTATACACACAAATGAGGTACCATTTTTCTATGAAGACTTTGGGGAATGCGGGGTGCGTCGAATTTTGTGGATCCAAGCAGATTACAGAACTTTCCACCACAGAAATGTGAGGAAAATGTGTTTTTTTTCTACAAAGTTTAAGATTTGCAAGGGATTCTGGGTAACAGAACCTGGTGAGAGCCAGACAAGTTACCCCATACTGGATTCCACTGGGTGTCTAGCTTTCAAAAATATATAGGTTTGCTAGGTTTCCCTAGGTGCCGGCAGAGCTAGGGCTCAAAATCTACAGCTAGGCACTTAGCAAAAAAAGGGTCAGCTTTCACTGTGAAAATGTCGTGTGTCCACGTTGGGTTTTGGGCCGTTTCCTGTCATGGGCACTAGGCCTACCCACACACGTGAGATACCATTTTTCTCGGAAGACTTTGGGAAATGCGGGGTGTGTGGAATTTTGTGGATCCAAGCAGATTCCTGAACTTTTCACCACAGAAATTTGAGGAAAATGTGTATTTTTTGACAAAGTTTGAGGTTTGCAAGGGATTCTGGGTAACAGAACCTGGTGAGAGCCAGACAAGTCACCCCATCCTGGATTCCCCTGGTTGTCTAGTTTTTAAAAATGTATAGGTTTGCTAGGTTTCCTTAGGTGCCGACAGAGCTAGGGTTCAAAATCTACAGCTAGGCACTTTGCAAAAAAAGGGTCAGTTTTCACTGTAAAAATGTGGTGTGTGCACATTGCATTTTGGGCCGTTTCCTGTCAGGGGCACTAGGCCTACCCACACAAGTGAGGTACCATTTTTCTCGGAAGACTTTGGGGAATGCGGGGTGCGTGGAATTTTGTGGATCCACGCATATTCCAGAACTTTCCACCACAGAAATGTGAGAAAAATGTGTTTTCTTTTTACAAAGTTTGAGGTTTGCAAGGGATTCTGGGTAACAGAACCTGGTGAGAGCCAGAAAAGTCACCTCATACTGGATTTCCCTGGGTGTCTACATTTTCAGAAATGTATAAGTTTCCCTAGGTGCCGGCAGAGCTAGGTTTCAAAATCTACAGCTAGGCACTTTGCAAAAAAAGTGTTTGTTTTCACTGTGAAACTGTGGTGTGTCCACGTTGCGTTTTGGGCCGTTTCTGTAGCGGGCACTAGGCCTACCCACACAAGTGATGTACCATTTTTCTCGGAAGACTTTGGGAATTGCGGGGTTAGTCGAATTTTGTGGATCCACGCAGATTCCAGAACTTTCCACCACAGAAATGTGAGAAAAATGTGTTTCTTTTGAAAAAGTTTGAGGTTTGCAAGGGATTCTGGGTAACAGAACCTGGTGACAGCCAGACAAGTCACCCCATCCTGGATTGCCCTGGGGGTCTAGTTTTCAAAAACGTATAGGTTCGCCAGGTTTCTCTAGGTGCCGGCAGAGCTAGGGTTCAAAATCTACAGCTAGGCACTTTGCAAAAAAAGGGTCAGTCTTCACTGTGAAAATGTGGTGTGTCCACATTGCGTTTTGGGCCGTTTCCTTTCACGGGCACTAGGCCTACCCACACACGTGAGATACCATTTTTCTCGGAAGACTTTGGGAAATGCGGGGTGAGTGGAATTTTGGGGATCCACGCAGATTCCAGTACTTTCCACCAAAGAAATGTGAGGAAAATGTGTTTTTTTTTACAAAGTTTGAGGTTTGCAAGGGATTCTGGGTAACAGAACCTGGTGAGAGCCAGACAAATCACCCCATGCTGGATTCCCCTGGGTGTCTAGTTTTCAAAAATGAATAGGTTTGCTAGGTTTCCCTGGGTGCCGGCAGAGGTAGGGTTCAAAATCTACAGCTAGGCACTTTGCAAAAAAAGTGCCTGTTTTCACTGTGAAAATGTGGTGTGTCCATTTTGCGTTTTGGGCCGTTTCCTGTCACGGGCACTATGCCTACCCACACAAGTGAGGTACCGTTTTTCTCGGAAGACTTTGGGGAATGCGGGGTGTGTGGAATTTTGTGGATCCAAGCAGATTCCAGAACTTTCCACCACAGAAATGTGAGGAAAATGTGTATTTTTTGACAAAGTTTGAGGTTTGCAAGGGATTCTGGGTAACAGAACCTGCTGAGAGCCAGACAAGTCACCCCATCCTGGATTCCCCTGGTTGTCTAGCTTTTAAAAATGTATAGGTTTGCTAGGTTTCCTTAGGTGCCGGCAGAGCTAGGGTTCAAAATCTACAGCTAGGCACTTTGCAAAAAAAGGGTCAGTTTTCACTGTGAAAATGTGGTGTGTCCACATTGCATTTTGGGCCGTTTCCTGTCAGGGGCACTAGGCCTACCCACACAAGTGAGGTACCATTTTTCTCGGAAGACTTTGGGGAATGCGGGGTGGGTGGAATTTTGTGGATCCACGCATATTCCAGTACTTTCCACCACAGAAATGTGAGGAAAATGTGTTTTTTTTTACAAAGTTTGAGGTTTGCAAGGGATTCTGGGTAACAGAACCTGGTGACAGCCAGACAAGTCACCCCATCCTGGATTGCCCTGGGTGTCTAGTTTTCAAAAACGTATAGGTTTGCTAGGTTTCTCTTGGTGCCGGCAGAGCTAAGGTTAAAAATCTACAGCTAGGCACTTTGCAATAAAAGGGTCAGTTTTCACTGTGAAAATGTGGTGTGTCCACGTTGCTTTTTGGGCCGTTTCCTGTCGTGGGCACTAGGCCTACCCACACAAGTGAGGTACCATTTTTATCAGGAGACTTAGGGTAACACAGAATTGTAGAGCAACTGTTATTACCTATTGACTTTCGATGCATTTCTGCCTTCCAAATGAAAGACAATCTGTAAAAAAGAAGTTACTTTGAAAAATGTCCTATAATTCTCATGCTAGTATGGGTACTCACAATTTCGGAAATGTGCAAATAGCTACTGTTTCTAAACTCTATGTTTTGTTCCAATTTCAGAAATACATAGGTGTCTTTCATCCCGATTTTTCACTGTATATATTTTCCCAAATGAATTTCTATATACCCGGTACATATTAAAAAACCATTGCAAGACGCTGCTCAGTTATTGGCTCTGGGTTCGTCGGGCTCTTGGTGAACCTACAAGTTCTATATATCCCCACAACCAGAAAGGTCCCACATTTGTAACGGTATATTGCTTTCAAATATCTGTCATAATTAGAAGAAGTTACAGGTGAAAACGATGGCACAAATGGCTGTTTTTTTCAACTCATTTTCAATTTTTCCTATTTTCAACTGTTATTTTCCATAAAGAAACCTTGAAGGATCTACACAATGACCCCTTGCTGAATTCAGAATATTGCTTTCATACCCATTTCTGCCATTAACTGGAAGAAGGTTGAAAGCACAAAAAGTAGCAAAAATAGGCCATGTCCCAGTAAAATGCCAAAACTGTGTAAAAAATGTTGGTTTTCTGACAAAAGTCTGTCAGTCCCTGAAAGCTTGGAAAATGGTGATTTCAGCCCCACAAACACTTTGTTGATACCATTTCCAGGGAAAAAAACAGATGCTTTCATTTGCAGCACTTTTTTCCCATTTTTCCAAAAAGCAAACAAAACTTTGCTGTATTTTAACTAATTTCTGGGTCCCCTCCAGGGGAATCCACAAACCTGTGGTACCTTTAGAATCCCCACGATGTTGGAAAAAAGGACGCAAATTTGGCGTGGATACCTTATGTGGTCAAAAAGTTACAGGGGCCTAAGCGCAAACTACCCCAAATAGCCAAAAAAGGCTTAGCACAGGGGGGGAAAAGGCCTAGCAGTGAAGGGGTTAACCATGTCAAGGATGATTTCAGGTGAGAAGCAGTAGCTGGCAATGTCTGCTTCATTGTACATGCCAAAGTTGTAGATCCTTTGCTTGTAAACCGTCCTTCTCGTCCTCAAAAATTGTTCCTCACAATAACGGGCAAAGCTACAAAGATAATCACTGATATAGTAAAACAAAAAGATTTTTTGGTGTATGGCTTCATTCCTAATGTGTCAGCCTTTATGTGATTGGTTGATGGTGCAATGAGTTACACCTTTAGATGAGTGATGGTCCCTGACTACTCACTACTTCCCCCATACATTAACAGGTGTGTTGCGTTTCATGTGAGACATCTTGCAATATTTTCAGAAAGGTCACTGGAAATTAAAGTTATGCTGAGAATTATGATGTTACAAATGTGTTAAAAATAAAATTTTATAAAATCATTAAAAAATATTTTTAATTTGTGTTCCTGGGCCAGATGTATGACCGTGTTTTGCATATGCAAATGAGCAACAGCAAAATAGGTCTGTGCAATGTAAAAACCCTATTTTGCTAGTCGGTAACCTATCATCGACTCGCAAAACAGGGTTTGTGACTCGCTATTAGGAAGGGGCGGGCCAAGGGCGTCCCTTCCTAATAGCGAATCGCACTTCTATGTATGATTGTTTCGCGACCGCAATTTCGGTCGCAAAACACTCGCAGTTTACCACCTATTTCAAAAAGGTGAACCCCTTACACTTTGTGACTGGCATCGAAAATATTTTTTAGGAGCAGGCAGTGGTCCCACAGACCACTGCCTACTCTTAAAAAATGAAACAAACGTATAATTTTTCTTTTTTTAATGCATCCCATTTTCCTTTAAGGAAAACGGACTGCATTTAAAAAAACTGATTTATTTAAAAAGCAAACACAAACATGGTGATCTGCTGACACCAGCAGGCCCCCATCCCTGTGAGTGCTAGCCATTCCCAATGGGGTCGCAAATTGCGACCTGCCTCATGAATATTAATGATGCAAGTCGTTTGCGACCCCATTGGGAATCGCAAATAGTGCCTGAGACACTGTTGTACATGTCAATTTGCGAGTCGCGAAACGACGCAATTTGCGATTCGCAAAATGGAAGGGTTGTACATCTGGCCCCCAATGTTTCCCTATGAGTTGTTATATTTATACCTTGCCTCCACTGATTTCTATCAATGTGTTGCAGTACCAGTGATAGACAATGTGTGGTGCTTGACTTACTTCAAGACTTTACTGGAGTACATTTGAGCCTGTTTTGTCAGTAGTAGATCTGCAATTAAAATAAAAGTCTATTTTATGAATAGCAATTTTAGTACTTTTTTGTTTGTATGTTTTTGTGCTTGCAAATTCCTTCCTAAATTCCACCTTGAATTTCCTAACACCTCAACCCACTTTGTACTAATTATTCACCATTTCCCACCACTCTCCATTGTCCCATTTACTACCAAACCTATATCTACTGGAGTGGAGATTTCTTCCTTAGTGGAGAAGATGTTAGTACAAAAAAAATAGGAGAGGCGGCTGCAGAGATTACCAGCTGTTGTTTTATGAATTGTAATTTGGGGTACATAAAGCAGTACCACTTTCAATACCGCAAAATATCTTTTGTGAGGAGATCCATTAGCATATGGAGGTTATATTTACAGGGATTCAAAATTTTGTTGAGATACTATATTGTCTGGATGCACATGCACCAGGACTCTGACCCCAGACAGCAGCTGAGTAAGTGATTATTTTCATTTTGGACAATTTAAAACTGGAAATGGATAACATACAGACAAAGCCAATAATGTTACTAGGTTTATCGGCAGGTTTCAATATGGCCGTTCATTAGAAGTTGATGACCAATGAGCTATCTTGCATTTAATTGAATAGACCGTAATTTGGCTTCATGCAAAATAAGGGGCATATTTACGTTCCCTGGCGCATCCCTGCATATCAGCAGGGATGCGCCAGGGAAAATGCGTCACGCAAGTTTACCCTTGCGCCACGTCCGATGTGCGGCGCATCGTGGCGCAAGGATAAGCAGATGCGTGACGCATCTGCCGGCGGAAGGTTGGCACAGTGCTGAAGTTGTGTCGCAAGCGCAACGCAACTCCAGCACTGTTCCAACCTTCCCTATCCCTAACATGGTGCGTCAATCCTTACGCCTGCTTGAAGCAGGCGTAAGGATTTGACGCATCAGCGCCGAGAAGTGACTGCGTGAAATCTTGTAGATTTCACTGCGTCACTTTTCCGAGGCGTTCCTGCGCCGGAACGCCCCCTGCGCCGGTACGCCCACATGAAACCTGACGCAGGTTTCATGTGGCGCAGGGGTTTACTACGTGACACATCTCCCTAGATGCGTCACGTTGTAAATATAGCGCAACGCGGCGCATGGTTTGCGTCGCCGCTGCGTCACATGCGTGACGCAACGGCGGCGCAAAAGTGGTGCAAGGGGCTTGTAAATATGCCCCTAAGCATCTAGGCCACATGTAGTGTACACAGGACAAATACTTGCTGCTGCACTATCACTTTCAGGGGAGAGAGGGCATGCATGTTTCTTATTTCATGCTTAAAAACTATCAATTTTAATGTACACCTTTTATTGCAGTTATGTGATCTTATGTGCTAAGATAAAAGGCTTCTCATGTTAAAGAAATACATTTTATTGAATTTTGATGAGAACTGATGTTATTTTTACATGATATCTGTTGCTTAACTGACATGCTGAAAAATGTCCAGACTCGGCTTGTGCACAGGCTTTGAGAACGAGAACCGACCATTGGCTCGGCTTTGCCTCCACTCTCCCTGTTCATTTTTTGATTTGCCTACCTCCACCCTTCAGGTGGTTTGGATACATCGACTGATGTGTTGCTGAGGCTTGAGATGTACTGGTTTGGATTTTGACATTTTGTCATTTGAACACTGTCAATATGCCTCTTTATAATGTCTGAGGGACTAATTTAGAGTCTGGTGGATGGATTACTCCATCATAAATGTTACAGATATCATGTCAGTATTATTACAAGTGTATTATATCCTAAAACAATTGTAGTAAAGCACAGGGGTTATCTATCACAACTGTGATGGAATAACCTGTCCACTAACCTCTAAACAGGCCCTTAGTCACAATCACCCAGGTTCATTAAGGCTTGCTTCTGAACTCTTGTGACGCAAAAAATTGCAAATGGCAGTGCTGATCAGGCACAAATGTTTGTGCCGAACGATCACCCTTGGACAACATAATAATTGTGCTGTGCCAACTCCGTTTTCATTTATGCAAAGATGACATCTGTGGTGGAACAGCATTAAACATTGATTTTAGTGAAAAGCTAGGTGAACTAAAGTGGTGTCATCTGAATTTGTTCCAAATTCTAATACCGAGTGAACCAAGGAACAAGTATGGGGTCATACAGTAATTTATTTGCAATACCTGTGTAAACAAGTGTGCATTACACGAAAGCACACACCTTACACCTCTAACCCTATGACCCATGAGCATCATGAAAAACAGCCATATTTAGCACAAGCAACCCCAATTTTATCGTTCGCGGACAACTCTTGCTAAATCTGATGCTGTGCTTTTTTCATCCTTTGCACAATGCAGCACTACAGTTTTTCATGCAACGTTCCGTTGCATGAAGGATATTAATCTGGGCCAATGTCTTACAGTTTGGTGGACTTATACAAGGGCTTAAATCTTGTGGAAATCTACCCATCAGACCATGAAGAATTCACAGTACTGGCAGTAAGTCTGCATTATATGGGACTCATGATCATAGGTCTCTGCCGCTGCCCTGCGCAAGTTACTTATTAAAATCCACGCTTTTACGCTACTGCTGCTAATGTATTGAATTTGAATTTGTTTTTTAAAAATAGCTTTTTAAAACTTACCTTCACTCGCTGTTTCCCGCGACGTTGAAGTGCCGATTCACTTCCTGGTGAGCGCCCATTAGGGGTGTCCAACCACAGAGGGCGAGGAAGGAGCTAAGGCTGCAGCCGGCCATTTAATGCCAGTCGCAGTGCGGGGGCACAGCGGACGCATGCAGCGGATGCTCGCAGCACCGAAGGCGCACCAAAGGCACGCCTGTCTGCACCCGTCCACAGCCGTCCAGGGCCAGCGGCCAGCCACTAATTCCCAAATTTTAAACTACACCCCGTCAGATCTAAATTTACTACACTCTAAAAAGTACCCTCTCCATCCCTCTTTTGGCCCCAGTCTGGCTAGGTTAGGGATCATGGAAACTAGGGTCTCCTTCCCAGAACTTGATCAATCTCTCTATGTCGCAGGAAGCACCCAGAGATGGGATAACCACGGGACACCGGAACTAACAATCACATATCTAAACACTCGCTCCTTGGCAAAACACAGACTAGATCTATTTCACCTACTGGACTCAACTAAACCAGATATTCTTTCACTAACTGAAACCTGGCTGTCACAGAAGTCCTCCCCCGATATCTTGGCTGCCCTCCCCAACAACTACTATATCCTTCAGGCAAAAAAACCAGTTGAGAAAATTGGTGGAGGGGTAGCCGCTATAATACGTCAGGAATTGAAATTCACCAAACTCACTACGCTAGACATTACCTCGGTGGACAATGTAGTCATTAAATTGGATTCAGCTCTGGTACCCCTATTTTGTGTACTGCTATATAGGCCCCCTCAGAACATGCCCTTTTCCCCCTAAATATTAGGTGAAGCAGATGGCCCATCTAATAATCAACCATGCTAAACTTTTGCTGATCGGCGACTTCAGCTATTGGGCCAAAGATGTGACGGGTGGACCACACTCTGCAGAATTGACTGATCTACTTAGTGGGTTGAACTGTACTCAACACGTAACATCCCCCACACACATCAAAGGACACACACTTGACCAAATTTGGACATCTAATCTTACAGTTTCCGCACTGACAGTATCCTCTTGAAAATGGTCTGATCACTTTCTAATAAAGTTTGTGATCAACAAAATAACTACAGACAAACCCCCTGTCAAAGGAGGGCTCATGGCAAGGAACTGGAACAGCATTGACATTAATGCCTTTCATAGCTCACTGGCGAACACAGTTCCCATTAATCAGCAATCCGTTAACCTAAGTGAGGAAAATATCACAACTTGGTTCACAGCAGCTAGCAACGAACATGCCCCCCTCAGGACAATAAAAACAGACAGGCGTCATGAGGCCCAGAGATGGTTCTCAGAAGATTTAAAGACTCAGAAACTAGCCCTGCGCCAAACTGAAAGGAAATGGAGACGGAACTACTCCCCTGATAAAAAAAGAGATTTACTTAGCTCAACTTAAGGAATACAAAAAGTCCAAAATCCAAAGGCCACTTATTTCTCTTCAAAGATCCTGAGCTCCACCAATAAATCAAAAGAAATATTTACAATTGTCAATGAGCTGTCCAATCCTGATAGAGTTACAATAAAACCCGTCCCTTCCCAGGTGCTCTGCAACTTCTTGAACACCTTTTTTATCGACAAAGTAATTTCGATTAAAGCCAGCATTCCTGCCAGCTGTGCTTATGAGGCATTACCAACGGCGCTGAGAAACCCCTGCTTCCTTCATCAATTCCCTGCAGTCAGTAGAGAAGCTCTTTTGGAACTTCTGACCAAAGTCAAATCTGGATCCCCTACTGATAGCTGTCCGCCTTATATTTTAAAAGAAGTTTTTACTGCAAATCCTGAGCCTGCCCTCTCTCTTCTGAACGAGTCATTAACACAGGGCTGTATCCCTAGAGCCTTCAAAAATGCTATCATAGTTCCCCTTTTAAAAAAACCTGGGGTAGACCCCCTGATCCTGATTAACTACCGCCCCATATCCTTGCTTCCCTTCCTGGCCAAGGTACTGGAATCCCATGTGGCAAACTGCCTCTGCTCATTCAGCGAACAGTCTCATTACCTTGATCCCCACCAAGCAGGGTTCCAACCTTCTCATTCAACTGAGGCAGTAATACTGACTGTGTTGGACAAACTACGGAAGGATGCCGACAAGGGCACCCCTCAGGCTCTGGTGCTATTGGACCTATCAGTGGCATTTTACATGGTCGACCGCGGCATTTTAGTGAACTGTGTCAGGGACGCAGAACTCCTGGGTTCGGCTTTCAGCTGGATTACGTCCTTCCTGGAGGACTGCTCCCAGTCTGTTCGCCTCTCCCACTTTACTGCGCCTAATATGAATTCAACGTGCAGAGTATCACGGGGATCTTCATTATCCCCGCACCTGTTCAACCTGTATCTACTCCCTCTGATCCTGTCCTTAAGAGAAGGAAATGTGAGCTCATTCAATTATGCAGATGACCTGCAACTAATATTTACCATCGACAACACGTCCGATCCGATGTCTGAATTCCAAGCCACCATGCTGCACATCCGCAACTGGATGAACAGCAACCACTTAAAGTTAAACCCAGACAAAACCGAGCTGATCCTGATAGGAGGTGCTCGAAATCCTTAGAGCACACACTTCTGGTCAGCTGAGCTGGGCTCTCCCCCAACCCCATTATCCTCAGCTAAGAGCCTCAGGTCGCAATCAACTGTGACCTATTCATGAAGTCCCAGATTGGAATGGTAGTCTCTACCCATTTCTTTCAGTTGCGGAAGATAAGGAAAATCAGCAGACTTCTTACTAGGGAAGCATTTGTGCAGGCAGTTCTAGCCCTGGTCATTTCTCACATAGACAACGCTAACTCACTGTACTTCGGTCTGCCGCTATATCTAGTCATAAGACTGCAACTTGTGCAGAACCAGGCCGCAAGACTGATTTTTCATCAGCCCAGATGGCAACATGCTTCCCCTCTTATGAGGAATCTACATTGACTCCCCATATCACAACGCTGTGCCTTCAAAATCGGGTGCCTCATTTTCAAAACCTTGCATGGCTCTTGCCCAAAATTTGTCTCTGATATTATTCAGAGATACGTACCCACCCGCAATTTGCGCTCAGCCCACATGAACCTTCTGGTCACACCGTCCTACAAATAGAAGTGGCTAGGCGGCAGCAGATTTGCGGTGCTGGCCCCACGCTTCTGGAACGCCCTTCCTCTTGATATCAGATCCTGTACAGACCTCCCGAGATTCAGGAGACTCCTTAAGACACCTCCCATGATTAAGGAGACTCCTTAAGACATGGCGGTTCACTCAGGCATATGAATAACTCACCAGGACTCTGGGTACATCTATATATATAGCGCCAAGAAACCAACCGGTGTACGTGCGCACTACAAATAATTTTAACATAACATAACATGGGACAGTACATTTCAGTGTCTCTGTCTTTATCCATGACCACTAAGACTGCAATTCCCCTTGTAGTACATAGACTGTTGGATCCTGCTGCCTGTGCCAAATAAGCCTCAATTGACAATTTCAGATTCAGTTTTTATCTGTTATTCTCCAAAATATATATATATATTTTTTATCAAACACGAAAAAATAGAAAATTAAGGCTGAGTCAAAATGTTCATACACAATTTCCATGCTTTCAAGTATAACAAGTAGACACAATTCCCGTCATCTCAAGTTTAGCAAATGGAGAGACTCTGGAGCATAATAATAGAACAGAGGGTGGACGACTTCGCATGTGTTTAGCTTTATGTCCTCCAGAGATTCACAACACCTTTCCAGGTAACTGATAGAAACCTGTACCCATCTCAACTGTCCAGGCATAATGTTGGAATAGTTATGCAAATCCCTTTCTTCTCTTTGATGAAGGCATTTTCACAATGCACAATTCTATACATTGCACAGTTATGAAATGTAAAATGCTATGGCCTTTCTGTGAGAGCACAGTGTTTTCCTTTTTTGTCTCTATAGGGGAGTTTGTTTTCTTTGTAGAGAATCCCCTTCTCATACAGCTTCAAGGACTTTTGACGGGTGTTTCCATTCCCCTTTCCACCCTGGATAGGAATGTACTTGATCCATGTTTAGTACTACATCGCTGAAATGTTCCAAAGTAGAAGAGGTCGTGGAGAGAGAGAGATTTGATTATACCCCAAAACTCGAAGGGGCATATCTACAAGGGCTGGCGATAATTATCGCTCAGCGCTCTTAGCGTGAGGATAATTATCGCCGGCCAACTCTGAATTTTATCGTGGAGATAGCGTGCTATCAGCAACGCTTATCTCCAAAGCGATAAAATTCAGAGCGCAAGCTGCCAACTGTGCGATTATCGCTGGAAATCCAGCGATAATCGCACAACTTTTAGCGATAGCTTGCTGATAGGGCTACACATACTTAGCCATGATATCCACCTTCCATAGGATATCATGGCTAAGTCAGTGTCAAAGCAGGCGTAAGGGAAGTAGCGATAACAGAGGTTATCGCTACTTTTCTTGTCGCCATGCTTCGTAGCGTGAGGCTTGATAATAGGAGAAATGTCGCTTAGCGACATTTCTCCCGTTATTCTGGGGAGGAACGCCCACTTTGCATCTCATTAGAGATGCAAAGCAGGGCGATATGTGAAAGGGCGAAGAAGCATGGATTCACGCGTTAGCGTGTCCTTGCTAATAGGGCGTTAAAATTATCGCCGCTTTTCGTCCAAAAACGGACGCTAAAGCGGCGATAATTTTATCGCCAGCTCTTGTAGATATGCCCCTAAAGCTTTAAGCAGTCCTATGTTTTCCAGGACAGCTATGCCTGGAATGGTCACTCCTTCCACTTCAGTGGGATTTATGTATGTACCACACTATGGTATAAGAGGATAATGTTGTGCACCAACAGCAAGATCTCCAACTGGAAGGTCACCTTTATTATACCTTGCTGTTGCATTTTCATGTGCGAGTCAGACTTACAAACACAAATGACTTTGTAAATCGGACTCAGAAGGTGACCTTGCTGTGGCAGAGATTCAAAATAATTAATAAAAGTATCAATGTCAAGGTGGGTTTGTCCAGACTAATTTAAAAAGACCTGGCAAAGGTATGTCACTAAAATTATCTTTTGTACAATGCTTTCATTCTTTTTGTTTATTAGTCCTCATATATTTTACTGTATTCCGGAATCCCATATATACAAATTGATTTCTTTCTTGTTTTCCTCTTTATTCGTTGTATTTGGAACAGTTTAAGCAAAGGGTATGCTGTTTTTAGTGCATTTTGATGTAGAATTGTTTTCATTTCTAGACTACACTATAAATGCAAAGTTTATACTACAGTAGAAAATCTGTAAAATCTGATAAGATCGACTTGTTTATCAGTGCAATTCGGCTTTACCAGCTTTATATCTTAATGGAATCTACTATCAAGTTTTTGCGCATTCAGGTTTTTGTGTTATTTTCTGATAAAGTGCAGTTTTATTGCGCATCACACAATTCTTTAATCAAATCTAACATCTCTTTTTTAGAACCACAGGCACAGTGAGAAGCAAAATATAATGACTTTCTTTTTCACCTACTAAAACATCTACTTTGAATTCTTCAAAAACGTCAGCAATAAAATTCAGTCCCATTTCCTCACATTGTCTGTGTGTATTCAATCAAAAACCTGCTGTAGCTGCTTCAATAATGCTGTAAATGAGCTAGATGCTTCTTAATTCAAGGGTCACAAATACCTGAGAAAGCTCTGAGCCCTTAAATTTACATTTCTTTTTGTTTGATAGACCTTTGTAGAGGCTAAAGAGGTAAAAGGGAGTTAGCATCAATTTCAATCACAATGACAATGAAACCAATGTAGTCATGCAATAAAGACAGGACTACTTGATGAAATTAAAGGGGTTTATTACAAACTCAGAAACAAGCTATTATAAATGAGTCTCAGAAGCACATTGTAGGAATTCAATATTACAAGAATAGATCCGAATATTCTAATAAAATTCAGTCTAACAATAAAAAGCACACTAGAAACTCTGTGGCAGTGATGCACAAAATGAGGAAGAGGATCTGAAGAATAAACTGCAAGATTAAATCCTCCTGCCTAGTCATTAGTAGATCTAAAGAAATCTAACTAGTCATACTCTATTCTAACATTTGAGGAAAACCTAAATTAATCAAAGAAGCAATGACAGGTGTCAGTATAATGAAAACTTGAATACAAGTGCTCAAAATCTAAGGACTAACTTTTAACATGAAGACACACACTGAGAAGTATCACAAGAGTTCTGCACCTTATGAAACCTGAAAGATGTATATCCTCTAACTAAATATACAACCCCAAATAAAATAAAAGCATTCAAGGAAGCCGACATCATCATATCCAGTGCATTTCTTCGGTAGAAATTGGCAACTTTCTCTTTTCTTCAACACCTCCAAATTCCTGTCTCCAGCTTCGTTAGTACGCCTTCTTCTTGCCAAAAGTTTCCTCCCTTACCTTACTATCGCTACAATACACAATGCCTTTTCACCAGTTAATGAAGCCTTGAGTCTGCACTTGCAGAAGAGAGAACATGCAAGCAAACAATTTTCACGAGGAGGTTTAAACATTGAAACCTATAAGATTTAGGCCTTTGGTCACACTAAGTTAACATAACAGTTAATGGGCATTTGATACCTGGATATGTGACGCAAAAGTGGTGCAAGGGCCTTGTAAATAAGCCCCTAATTGTGTGTTGTATTTCTACCAAATTCTAACGGCATCATTTGTCTGTACCTTTAATAGTACTGAGCGCCACTCTATCTTTAACTTCTGCTGAGGGCTGAATCTGCTTAACATTCCTAAATTATAAGTTCTCTTCTAATATCTCGTGACCGGGCTTTACAGTCCCAGTGCACCTTCTCTTACTGTTGCATTAGCCTGACAGACTGTCAGGGCCTACAGCTGACAATAGAGTTGATTGAAAATTAGTAACTACTGTATTCGAAGGCCAAAATAAAAGCACAGCTTCCTCAACTTAATGCATTTGGCCCAAATATTAAATAATTTAGAACAATATTTGCTTTCACTGTTCATGTAATTGGCATGCTGCTTAGAAGGTTGCAATGCTCAAATATATATACGACTTAAGCCATTTCAACTAAGGATAAAACATCAAATCTGCAATCAGATTTGAGTTACCAATTTTCATGGATGTATAAGCAAATTAACAAGATATTCACACTTGTGGCAAAATGACATTACACATTCCCTTACGTTTTAGATACTTTGCCTAACCAATGTGCCAGCACAGAGCATCAAATAGCCAGGAGATGGGTTAGTGGTTGACACCTGGGTCTGTTGCCCTGTATTTACCTATGAATGGTCCTGTCATCACCTAGCTCGTTTTAAAATGCCATTATCTTCAGGTGCCCTGTCTATTTTCCTTTTTAGGGCATCCTGAGAAAGTCCCAGCAGAAGATGCTACAATGCCTTTGAAAGGACTGAGCTGAAATGATTAGTGTTGATTGGAGTAGGTAAGCATGAAGTGCCCCATTTTCCTGGAATATATTAAAACCATTACGGACTCTTTCGGAACAGAAACTTCATCATACCATAGTACATGTGAGAGTGTAGAATGTGAATTATTTAAGGGGTTGGAATAGGTTCACTCACTAATTTCATGTTAGTTGCCATTATAAAATTGTTTGCTTAGCCCGGTAGGACTTCGCAATTATACTCAAAAAGTAGATGGAGAAATACTTTCCTGACTACTATGCTATACTTATACATGGAGGGCAATCTGAAAAACATAGAAATATTCGAGCATACTTTAAGCCTGCATCCTTGAAAGTAACTTTCCTGATCAGGTTTACAGGGAGATTGAGAAAACCCTCTAGAGACAGCTGTCTGTCTCTAGGGTGACCATGAATATGGAGAGTGTGCAGTTCATGAGAAGTAACCACTCTAGATAGAGAAGATGATATCGAGTTCACACACCCCTGGCACCGGTTCTCTGACACACTATCATGGCAAAAATATTGTTGGCAAAAATATAATTGACCTCAATATTGTTCTTCTAAAATAGAGAAAAAGAGATATTGTTGACAGTAATATCGTCCAAAATATACAGGAATATCACTTTTTTAATATATATGGAGTTTAAAGTATTAAATAATAAATATGTTAATATATAGATTTATCATAATGTAAATAAATAAATATATATATATATATTTACAATATACTTAGGGGCCTATTATGATGGAGGTCGGAAAGCCTCCGACCTTTGGTCGGAGGCTTTACGACCCCCATCGTAGGTTTCAATTCCGACTGGCTGATTATGTATCAGCCGGTTGGAATTGAAACCGGCCGGTCATTCCGGCTGATTTCCGATGGGCTCAAGGATGGGCTCAAGGAGCCTGTTGGCCAGTCAGAACCGGCTCTTAATCTAAAAGGGCAGGCCTTTCTGCCCTTGGGATTACGATGCACGGTTTCCGGCATGGTTTCCATGCTGGCATGTCTGACATGGAAACCATGTTGATATGCATTTTTGGGGGCCCCCAGCAGGGCCCCCTTCTGTGCGCGGCCTCCGGTTGGGGGCCGAGGGGGCCCCTATGGTGCCCCCTTGTTGATCCCTGCACCACATGGCAGGTACCTTGAGGTGCCTGCCACGGGGTGCAGGAATGAACAGCACCTCCCATTTCCCTATTGGAGCATGTATTACAGCCGTTTTGTGGCCGTAATGCATGCTCCCATAGGGAAATGTCAGAATGTGACCAAACAGTGTTCGGTCATATCCTAATGAAGCATGCGGGGCCGCCGACCGGAGGTTGGTCGGTTCCATTTATGAGATGGTGTCGGGCGGACGAAAGTCCACCCAACATCGTAATCACCCCCCATAATGTCTGTGGGGCTGATCTTAAGCTTCTTTTATCAAAGCTTCGTACCGTGTTAGCTGTCAAGTTGTTGGGAATCTCGTGGGAATGACTGAAGGTTAAACAAGTGTATTAGGCATGACCGCGTGAGTTTACTGGGGTTTTCATCAGGGAAAACAGGCTAAGAAACATTTACTTGCTGTCTGTGAGATTCTTGACAAGGTGTTATTAGCAATCACTTCATGAAAATAAGTAAAAGAAGTGGCATTTTTTAGGAATGATAAGAGCTAAGTGATAAGCTCTGAACCACAAAATGTGTGTGTAGTTTGGACATGCCCTAAAGTCAATAGCTAGAAAATCAGATGTAGTGAAAATATAAATTGAACCCCTCATTTTCTTGAAAACAAACTAGCATTGAAACTTTCCAGAATAGACCAAGTAGATTAGATTATGACACTCCCTGTGTTGCATGTGCATTACAATTTAATGTTGTTATATAGAAAAATATTTTAAGGAATACCTATCGATACGTGACAGAGCACTTTATCCATTTTATTTACAGTATCCCTTATCAGGGGGATTGATCTTTTACCATACCGCCTTAACTAGATGTATGTTGGAAAGTGACTGAAAAGTATTTGACACAGGTGAGAACTTAATAAAATAATGTACACTAAGTGGAACTCATAAAAGGAGATATAATTAAGGACACTTGATAAGAGAGCTCTCATGTTTTTTTCAGGCCACTAAATTTTATCAATTTACGGATCGTGTGGAAGGTGCATTTGTGAATCATGAATAGGATTTATTGGAAAAGTGTTGAACACCCCCTTGATATTGGAAGTTTGGTTTTACATATAGTAAGGATTCTTATAGGTAACAGCCCGTAATATATTTTAATATAGCCATAATTTCCTTTACCCATTGCAGTGAGTGATAGTAATGCAGACACATCAGACTGATGATTTGACTTAATTGGCAGGATTCACCTTGTTGAACCACTATAATTAACTTGAGAGGTAAATTTCTTAGTTCTAAATCATTCTAAAAAAATAGGAAGGAGTATCTGTAGCTCAGTACTGTAGCTGAACTTCATAAACCTGAAGGAGGAGAGCTAAAAGGGCCAATGTTAGGTCTTCATTGAGACCCCCTGAGTTTGAAATTTTCAAGTCCTCATAGCTAATACTATAGAGTCCTAGAATTTGTTTTGTATGTTTACGTAATACAGTGCAATTTGATTTTGATAAATTTGATTTTAAATGTGTCACTCATGCTTAAAAAGCATTAGAATGTACATGTTGTAGGTTACGTAATTGTATATAGGTGTAAAATATGTTTTTTATGTAAGGAAAATACTGTCTGTATTATAATTTATGTAGAATATATTTTGAATTTCTGTACGTAAAATACTGATTTATGATTTCTATGTTTAACAGCCCTGAAGAAGTGCTAGTGTGCTTGAAACGTGTGTTGTGAGAAAGATGCATATGCCTTATCAGGGGGATTGATCTTTTACCATACCGCCTTGACTAGATGCATGTTGGAAAGTGACTGAAAAGTATTTGAAGCAGGCTACTACATATTATCAGTTTGCGGATCATGTGGAAGGTGCAGTTGTGAGTCACAAATAGGAATTATTGGAAAAGTGTTGAGCATCTCCCCCTTGATATTTGAGTGATACTAATGCAGATACATCAGACTGAAGATTTGACTCAGTTGGCAGGATTTAGCTCGTTGAATAACAATAATTAACTTGAGAGCCCTGAAGAAGTACTAGTGTGTGCGAAACATGTGTTGGCTGTAGCGCTGTGACTGTAATGCTGTATTAACTGACTCATCAAAAGAATACAAATAAAGAAAGACACAAGGAATCAGTTCAAGATGTTTTATTGTTTGTTGTGAACTTCTCAGTAAAGTTATTCATGTATTATAATTACTATACTGGTGGGGACCGGTAACTGAGATTGTATATATATATATATATATTATCTACTGGCGGTCGCCAGTAGATAGTTATAGTTAGGACCTATTTTCCATAGGAAATCTGCAACATTCTATTTGCAATAACGTTGGCGCCGGTTGACGAATCTTCGCGAAAGCTTCCAACTTGTTGGGGCGCTCCGGTCCGCTCCTATACTGAAAGTCTCGGGGTGATTTGTCAAGCGGGGGCCGAGAAAAAAGGGGTGTCCCAAAACGCGTTTTCCCCATTCATTTTTCCATAGGAACCTTTAGTCGCAGCTACAGCCCGAACTGCTGAACGGAATTCCACCAAATTTGGCAAAGAGGTAGCCCTTGGTTCAGTGTCGTGCCTTTTGCTTAAATGGTGTAAATCCGTTCAGTAGTTCCTGAGAAAATCAAAAGTAAAGTAACATATATATCTATGGCCGAGTAGGGTCCGCGTACCCTCCCGATCACGAGCTGCATGCTAATTGGCTGTCAAGTGGCTGTCAGCACTCCAAATCAGGAAGTGTTGGCAGCCATTTTGTCCCTCGGTAGAACCGAGGGACAGAAACAAGTGCGCAAAGCGCAAAAAGGGGGCAGGGTAGAAACACCCTGACCCCTAGGTCTGCTCTGGGGGTCCCACAAGGACCCCCTTGGTAAAAAAGCATTTTTTTTTTTTTTTTTAAACGGCGGGATGCGCTTAGGGTGCGCGGATCACGCCGATTAAAAAAAAACACAAGAAACAAGTGCGCAAAACGCACAAAGGGGGCAGGGTAGAAACACCCTGACCCCTAGGTCTGCTCAAGGGGTCCCAGAAGGACCCCTGGGCAGAAAAAGCATTTTTTTTTAAATAAATCGGCGGAATGCGCTTAGGTGCGCGGATCCCATTGCTAAAAAAAAAATCAAAGCGCGGTCTCCCGCGCTTCGATTATATTTTGCCCCCGGGTGGCCCAAGTCCCGGGGGCATGCGGGGGTGGGTTTATGTTTTATATGGGGGGCCTCTAAGGCCCCCCAAGCCCCAGGGACCGCCACCCCCCGGGGCTTTATAAAAAAAATGGTGCGGGAGGGCTCTCCGCCCTCCCGCAGCCCCGGGGACCGCCACCCCCCGGGGCTTCTGTTTTTTATTAGAAATTACCTGTGTGGGGGGGCTCCAGCCCCCCCACATGCCCCGGGGACTGCCACCTCCCCGGGGCACTTAGAAAATAAATGTGGGGGTCCGTTACAGACCCACATAGCCCCGGGGACCACCACCTCCCCGGGGCTGTGCAATTGAAGGGAGGGGGGCCGCGTGGCCCACCTCCTGGAGCCCTTGATGGCCCTGGGGACCGCCACCCCCCAGGGCCGGCTCCTGCAGTGTCCCGGGGTGCCTACCCCCGGGAAACTGTAGTTTGCTATGGCAGGGCGGGAGCCTCGCGGCTCCCATCCTGTCATAGCAAACTGCTTTGGATTTTGGAAGAGAGAGCAGGGAAACCTGCTCTGTCTTCCAAAATTCAAAGCAGATTGCTTTTCCACACGGGGAGCTGCATCTTAGCAGCTCCCCATGTGGAAAAGCAATGCCGGCTCCCGAGGGACGCGGGGAGCCGGCGGGACTGTGGGGGGATTGGGGACCCCCCCACAGTCCCCAACGGAGAGGGCCAGCCCCGGGGATGGGGTCCCCGGGGCAAGTAGTGGCCCGGGAGGGGGGCCACGCGGCCCCCCTCCCCAAAAATATATATTTTTTTTTTATAAAAAAAAATGGAAAGGCCGGCCCCTGGGGATGGGGTCCCCGGGGCCTTAAATGGCCTGAGGAGGGGGCCACGCAGCCCCCCTCCAAATATTTAAAATTTCAAAAAGAGGGCATGCCCCGGGGGATGGGGTCCCCGGGGCCAATATAGGCCCAGGGAAGGGGGGCCACGCGGCCCCCTTCCCGTTTTATTTTAATTTAAAAAATCCTCAAGCCCCGAGGGATGGGGTCCCCGGGGCCAAAAGAGGCCAAGGGAAGGGGGGCTACGCATCCCTCCTCCCATACAAAATAAAAATAAAAAAGACCGGCATCGTGCCGGAGGCCCCGCCCCCACCCTGCAGCAGTCTGCAAACGCGTCCCCTGGCACGTTTGCAGATGGGGAACGAATTCCCCTTGAATACTGGGGGTCCCTGGGGGCCAACTAGCCCACCAGGAACCTCCAGTATGCGCCAGGGGGCTGCGTTGCAGAGAGGTGTACAGAGGCCACGCCCCTTTTACACCTCTCTGCAACGCAGCTCTGTGGCGCTTTTGGAGGTACATGGTGGGCTAGTTGGACTCCAGGGACCCTCAGGATTCAAGGGGACTTAATCCCCCAACCTAAAATGCACCACGGGGCGCGTTTGCACAGTGGTGAAGGGAGGGGACGGGGCTTCAGGTGACATGTGTGCAAACAGGCCCTGTGGCACATTTTAAGATGGGGAATTAAATCCTCTTCAATCCTGAGGGTCCCTGGGGGCCAACTAGCCCACCAGGTACCTCCAGTAAGCGCCACGGAGCTGCGTTGCAGACTATAACGGGGGAATTTCACGGGTTTTGTACGAGTGCAATGTCCAACCAACTATAACTGTCCCTAAAACCTATGGTTTTTTCAGTGAATATATATATATATATATATATATATATATTCACTGAAAAAAACCATAGGTTTCAGGCACGTTATAGTTAGAAATTAGGATTTAAAAATGTGAGATGTCATCAGTGATGTCATCAGTGATGTCACTGACCATGTCATGAGTGATGTAATATGTGACGTCATCAGCAGTGCATTGCGGGGGCGCGAGTTATAGTTATCTGAACTAACTATAATGGGGGAATTTCACGGGTTTTGTACGAGTGCAATGTCCAACTAATAACTGTCCCTAAAACCTATGGTTTTTTCAGTGAATTTGTAAGGTTTTTTAAATGCTAATTTCTAACTATAACGTGCCTGAAACCTATGGTTTTTTCAGTGAATTTCAAAGGTTTTTTAAATGCTAATTCCTAACTATAACATGTCTGAAACCTATGGTTTTTTTCAGTGAATTTCAAAGGTTTTGTAAATGACAATTTATAAATGTATTAATTGTTATATTTATTTTTTTGATATTTTATTTTTTTAAATACATTGTAATTACATTATACATTACATTACAAAATATACTTTCTCAGAATGAATTACTTTAGTTTAAATACTTTGCAAATAGGCAAAAAAAATTTGAAGTACAGTAGTTACAGTTGTTGCAATGGGCAACACAATTTCAAACACAATGCAACATTGAGCTCAATGTGAATTTCAAGTTAAATGCATTTAGTTACTTTATGGATTATTTTTCTAACCACAGGACTGGATCCTAGATTCAGTCCTGGGACATCTCCTGTAAACAGTTGAGTAAAAGCGTTTTGGTTACAGTAGTGATTTTTAAGGAATATTATTGTATTTTAAAAGTTGACACTTAGAAACTTTTTCACATAGAATCACCAATGTTATCCTATGGGAGGAAATTCACTTAGCAGGTAAGTAGTGTTATCATTACTTTTTCTTACTCAGTGGTGGATCCTGGATCCAGCACTGGTGCATCTCCTGTAAACAGTTGAAAGAATGCGTTTAAGTCATACAGGCGATTTTTAAGGAATATTTGTAGTTTGTGAAAATCGACACTTTGAAACTTTTCTGCTGAAAACCAGACAATGGATTCCTATGGAAGGAAATACAAGTTACTGGTAAGTACGGTTAGAATTACTTTTCAGGGTCAGTGCTGGGCTAAAATATGCAGCACTGGGTTCTCTCCTGATAACAGGTGAGTAAATCGGAATTCGTAGTTCGGCAGATTTTAGAGGAATATTATAAAGTTCCAAAACTCCACACACAGAAGAATTTCCAAGTGAAACCAGTCAATGTTAGCCTATGGAAGGAAATTCAAGTTACTGGTAAGTACGGTTAAAATTACTTTTCAGGATCAGTACTGGGCTCAAAGATGCAGCACTGAGGTCTCTCCTGATAACCGGTGAGTAAATCAGAATTCGTAGTTCGGCTGATTTTAGAGGAATATTTGTATGTTTCAAAAATCGACACTTAGAAACTTTTTCAGCAAAAAGCAGGCAATGATATCCTATGGAAGGAAATTCAAGTTACTGGTAAGTACGGTTAAAATTACTTTTCAGGATCAGTACTGGGCTCAAAGATGCAGCACTGAGGTCTCTCCTGATAACAGGTGAGTAAATCGGAATTCGTTGTTCGGCTGATTTTAGAGGAATATTATAAAGTTCCAAAACTCCACACTTAGAAGAATTTCCAAGTGAAACCAGTCAATGTTAGCCTATGGAAGGAAATTCAAGTTACTGGTAAGTACAGTTAAAATTACTTTTCAGGATCAGTACTGGGCTCAAAGATGCAGCACTGAGGTCTCTCCTGATAACAGGTGAGTAAATCGGAATTTGTAGTTCGGCTGATTTTAGAGGAATATTTGCACAATGGTGAAGGAAGGGGGTGGGGCCTAAAGTGACATGTCTGCAAACACGCCCTGTGGCGCGTTTTAAGTTGGAGAATTAATTCCTCCTCAATCCCGAGGGTCCCTAGGGGTCAACTGGCCCACCAGATACCTCCAGTATGCGCCAGAGAGCTGCGTTGCAGAGAGGTGTTCAGAGGCCATGCCCCTTTTTACAACACTCTGCAACGCAGCTCCGTGGCGCTTACTGGAGGTACCTGGTGGGCTAGTTGGCCCCCAGGGACCCTCAGGATTGAAGAGGATTTAATTCCCCATCTTAAAACGCGCCACGGGGCCTGATTGCACACATGTCACCTGAAGCCACGCCCCCTCCCTTCACCACTGTGCAGGGGATTAAGTCCCCTTGAATACTGAGGGTCCCTGGAGTCCATCTAGCCCACCATGTACCTCCAAAAAGCACCACAGAGCTGCGTTGCAGAGAGGTATAAAAAGGGGCGTGGCCTCTGTACACCTCTCTGCAACGCAGCCCCCTGGCGCATACCGGAAGTTCCTGGTGGGCTAGTTGGCCCCCAGGGACCCCCAGTATTCAAGGGGAATTACTTCCCCTTCTTAAAACGCGCCAGGGGGCACGTTTGCAGACTACTGCAGGGAGGGGGCGGGGCCTCCAGCACGATGCCGGTCTTTTTTTTTGTTGTTGTTTTTTTTTGCTTTTTTCTGCCCAGGGGTCCTTGTGGGACCCCCTGAGCAGACCTAGAGGTCAGGGTGTTTCTACCCTGCCCCTTTGTGTGTTTTGCGCACTTGTTTCTTGTGTTTTTTTTTTTAATCGGCGGGATCCGTGCACCTAAGCGCATTTCGCCGATTTTTTAAAAAATGCTTTTTCTGCCCAGGGGTCCTTGTGGGACCCCCTGAGCAGGCCTAGGGGTCAGGGTGTTTCTACCCTGCCCCCTTTTGCGCTTTGCGCACTTGTTTCTGTCCCTCAGTTCTACCGAGGGACAAAATGGCTGCCAACACTTCCTGATTTGGAGTGTTGACAGCCACTTGACAACCAATTAGCATGCAGCTCGTGATCGGGAGGGTACGCGGACCCTACTCGGCCATAGATATATATGTGACTTTACTTTTGATTTTCTCAGGAACTACTGAACGGATTTACACCATTTAAGCAAAAGGCACGACACTGAACCAAGGGCTACCTCTTTGCCAAATTTGGTGTAATTCCGTTCAGCAGTTCGGGCTGTAGCCGCGATGAACGGTTCCTATGGAAAAATGAATGGGAAAACGCGTTTTGGGACCCCCTTTTTCTCGGCCCCCGCTTGACGAATCACCCCGAGACTTTCAGGATAGGAGTGGACCGGAGCGCCCCAACAAGTTGGAAGCTTTCGCGAAGATTTGTCAACCGGCGCCAACGTTATTTCAAATAGAATGTTGGGGATTTCCTATGGAAAATAGGTCCTAACTATAACTATCTACTGGCGACCGCCAGTAGATAATATATATATATATATATATATATATATATATATATATATATATATATATATATATATATATATATATATATGTATATTATCTACTGGCGGTCGCCAGTAGATAGTTATAGTTAAAACCTATTATCCATAGGAAATCCGCGACATTCTATTTGAAATAACGTTGGCGCCGGTTGACGAATCTTCGCGAAAGTTTCCAACTTGTTGGGGCGCTCCGGTCCGCTCCTATCCTGAAAGTCTCGGGATGATACGTCAAGCGGGGCCAGAAAAAGGGGGTCCCAAAACGCGTTTTCCCATTTATTTTTCCATAGGAACCTTTAGTCGCAGCTACAGCCTGAACTGCTGAACGGAATTACACCAAATTTGGCAAAGAGATAGCCCTTGGTTCAGTGTCGTGCCTTTTGCTTAAATGGTGTAAATCCGTTCAGTAGTTCCTGAGAAAATCAAAAGTAAAGTCACATATATATCTGGGCGGAGCCTAACCACACATGTCATCGTGAGATCTGATTGGCTGTCAGCATTTCATCCTGGAATTGCTGGCAGCCATCTTGGGACCAATATAAATGATAGTACCTCATTGAAATGCATTGTAGTGAATAGAAGATTTTGAGGGTCACCAAAAGGAGAACTATAAAGGGTGATAACAGGCTTTAGTTACATTAGAATTTATTTGTTGATGGTACCATACTAATTTTAGGAATTGTGGTGTATTCTAAGGTGATTTTACCATGTGAAAAACCTTCTGCTGGGATATCATGAATCATGTTTGAGAGAACACTATTTTCTCATGCTTGTCCCATGGAGGTTTGGAAGGTGCTCCAGAAGCTAAAATGAGAGCATATTTTCTGTAAATTCACATTATCTTTCTCACTCATGTGAGAATGAAGTCTGACATTCTCAGTAAAACATGTACATCCAACAAGGGCAGAGACTGTCAGTTGATTCCTTTGTGTTCTACTGCAGCTTCCCAGAGTGTTCTAAAGAACAACTAGAGTGCTAACAGCCTTACTTATGACAAAAGTATGGCACACCTGAAGCCATCTTGATTGGAATAAACTGGTAACACGTAAAACATTTAATTTAAAAAGGAACAAAATGATGGGGTTCATTTTGTCATAGAAATTATGGTTAGTGCTGTAGAAAGAAAAATTAGGACATGTTTCAAGTGTGATCTCAAATATCTTCCTGTTATATTTCAACAGGAGCAGCCTGCCAGTTGATGCCTTTGTGTTCTACTGCAGCTTCCCAGAGTGTTCTAAAGAACAACTAGAGTGCTAACAGCCTTACTTATGACAAAAGTATGGCACACTTGAAGCCATCTTGATTGGAATAAACTGGTAAAACTTAAAATATTTAATTTAAAAAGGATCAAAATGATGGGGTTCATTTTGTCATAGAAATTATGGTTAGTGCTGTAGAAAGAAAAATTAGGACATATTTCAAGTGTGATCTCAAATATCTTCCTGTTATATTTCAACAGGAGCAGCCTGCCAGTTGATGCCTTTGTGTTCTACTGCAGCTTCCCAGAGTGTTCTAAAGAACAACTAGAGCGCTAACAGCCTTACTTATGACAAAAGTATGGCACACCTGAAGCCATCTTGATTGGAATAAACCGGTAACACTTAAAACATTTAATTTAAAAAGGAACAAAATGAGGGGTTCTTTTTGAAATAGAAATTATGGTTAGTGCTGCAGAAAGAAAAATTAGGGCATGTTTTAAGTGAGATCTCAAATCCTCTTCTATTTCATTAGAAAATTCTGACATGCAGACTGAAACAATCACTTTCAATACCAGCAGCAGACTACCAGTTAACTCCCTGGTGAGCAGTAGCTTTACTCCAGTGATCTAATGAGCAACTAGAGTGCTAACATTCTGAATTTATGGCAGATGTGAGACACATCTGAATGCCTTCTTGATGGAATCAAAGTAAAAACTGAAAGCATTTCCTAAAGAGGAGACTGCAGTAAATGAAGAAATTAGGAAACTTCATAACAAAGAAGTCTTCCAAGATGGCCACCAGTGAAAAAAGAGCCCAAATGTAGCACAAATATTACCCAGATGTAGCCCACATATAGCCCAATGACAAAAGTGTGCAAAACACTTTTTATTTTTAGTTTTTTTGCAGTTTTATGTAGTGCAGACTGGTCAGGTTTTGGAGCATTGCATCTTAAAACATGACCCCCTACACTACAAAAACACCACTGCACTACCTTAAACCCTAAAACACTACCCCCAGCACGACCCCCTACACTACACAAGCACCACTGCACTATCCTAAACCCTAAAACACTACCCCCAGCACGACCCCCTACACTACCCAAACACCACTGCACTACCTAAAACATGACCCCCTACACTACACAAACACAACTGCACGACCCTAAACCCTAAAACACTACCCCCAGCACGACCCCCTACACTACACAAGCACCACTGCACTACCCTAAACCCTAAAACACTACCCCCAGCATGACCCCCTACCCTACACAAACACCCTGCACTACCATAAACCCTAAAACACTACCCCCAGCATGACCCCCTACACTACCCAAACACCACTGCACTAACCTAAATCCTAAAACACTACCCCCAGCACGACCCCCTACACTACCAAAACACCACTGCACTACCCTAAAACATGACCCCCTACACTACACAAACACCACTGCACTTCCCTAAACCCTAAAACACTACCCCCAGCACGACCCCCTACACTACACAAGCACCACTGCACTACCCTAAACCCTAAAACCCTACCCCTAGCACGACCCCCTACACTGCCCGAACACCACTGCACTGCCCTAAACCCTGAAACCCCAGCCCCTGCATGACCCCCTACACTGCCCGAACACCACTGCACTGCCCTAAACCCTGAAACACCACCCCTAGCACGACCCCCTACACTGCCCGAACACCACTGCACTGCCCTAAACCCTGAAACACCACCCCCTTCACTACCCCCAACACTGCCCGAACACCACTGCACTGTTCTAAACCCTGAAATACCACCCCCAGCATGACCCCCTACACTGCCCGAACACCACTGCACTGCCATAAACCCTGAAACACTACCCCCAGCAAGACCCCCTACACTGCCCGAACACCACTGCACTGCCCTAAACACTGAAACATCACCCCCAGCAAGACCCCCTACACTGCCCGAACACCACTGACCTAAACCCTGAAACACCACCCCCAGCACGACCCCCTACACTGCCCGAACACCACTGCACTGCCCTAAACCCTGAAACACTACCCCCAGCATGACCCCCTACACTGCCCGAACACCACTACTCTGCCCAAAACCCTGAAACACCAGCCCCAGCACGACCCCCTACACTGTCCGAACACCACTGCACTGCCCTAAACCTTGAAACACCACCCCCTGCACGACCCCCTACACTGCCCGAACACAACTGTACTACCCTAAACCCTGAAATATCACCCCCAGCACGACCCCCTACACTGCCCGAGCACCACTGCACTGCCCTAAACCCTGAAACACCAGCCCCAGCACGACCCCCTACACTGCCCGAACACCACTGCACTGCCCTAAACCCTGAAACACCAGCCCCAGCACGACCGCCTACACTGCCCGAACACCACTGCACTGCCCTAAACCCTGAAACACCAGCCCCAGCACGACCCCCTACAATGCCCGAACACCACTGCACTGCCCTAAACCGTGAAACACCAGCCTCAGCACGACCCTCTACACTGCCTGAACACCACTGCACTGCCCTGAACCCTGAAACACCAACCCCAGCACAACACCCTACACTGCCCGAACACCACTGCACTGCCCTAAACCCTGAAACACCACCCCGTGCATGACCCCCTACACTGCCCGAACACCACTGCACTGCCCTAAACCCTGAAACCACCACCCCCAGCGCGACTCCCTACACTGCCCGAACACCACTGCACTGCCCTAAACCCTGAAACACCACCCCCTGCACAACCCCTACACTGCTCGAACACTACTGCACTGCCCTAAACCCAGAAACACCATCCCCAGCACGACCCCCTATACTGCACGAACACCACTGCACTGCCCTAAACCCTGAAACACTACCCCCAGCAAGACCCCCTACACTGCCCGAACACCACTGCACTGCCCTAAACCCTGAAACATCACCCCCAGCAAGACCCCCTACACTGCCCGAACACCACTGCCCTAAACCCTGAAACACCACCCCCAGCAAGACCCCCTACACTGCCCGAACACCACTGCACTGCCCTAAACCCTGAAACACCAGCCCCAGCACGACCCCCTACACTGCCAGAACACTACTGCACTGCCCTAAACCCTGAAACACCACCCCCTGCACGACTCCCTACACTGCCCGAACACTACTGCACTGCCCTAAACCCTGAAACACCACCCCCCGCACGACCCCCTACACTGCACGAACACCACTGCACCACCCTAAACCCTGAAACAATACCCCCAGCAAGACCCCCTACACTGCCCGAACACCACTGCACTGCCCTAAACCCTGAAACATCACCCCCAGCAAGACCCCCTACACTGCCCGAACACCACTGCCCTAAACCCTGAAACACCACCCCCAGCAAGACCCCCTACACTGCCCGAACACCACTGCACTGCCCTAAACCCTGAAACACCACCCCCAGCAAGACCCCCTACACTGCCCGAACACCAATGCACTGCCCTAAACCCTGAAACACCACCCCCAGCACGACCCTCTACACTGCCCGAACACCACTGCTCTGCCCAAAACCCTGAAACACCAGCCCCAGCACGACCCCCTACACTGCCCGAACACCACTGCACTGCCCTAAACCCTGAAACACCAGCCCCAGCACGACCCCCTACACTGCCCGAACACCACTGCACTGCCCTAAACCCTGAAACACCACCCCCAGCACGACCCCCTACACTGCCCGAACACCACTGCACTGCCCTAAACCCTGAAACACCAGCCCCAGCACAACCCCGTACACTGCCCGCACACCACTGCACTGCCCTAAACCCTTAAACACCAGCCCCAGCACAACCCCGTACACTGCCCAAACACCACTGCACTGCCCTAAACCCTGAAACACCAGCACGACCCCCTACACTGCCCGAAAACTACTGCACTGCCCTAAACCCTGAAACACCAACCCCAGCAAGACTACCTACACTGGCCGAATACCACTGCACTGCCCTAAACCCTGAAACACCACCCCTGCACGACCCCCTACACTGCACAAACACTACTGCACTGCCCTAAACCCTGAAACACCACCCCTCAGCACGACACCCTACACTGCCCGAACACCACTACACTGCCCTAAACCCTGAAACACCACCCCAGCACGACCCCCTACACTGCCCGAACACCACTGCACTAAACCCTGAAACACCACCCCCTGCACGACCCCTACACTGCTGGAACACCACTGCACTGCCCTAAACCCTGAAACACCACCCCCAGCACGACCCCCTACACTGCCCTAACACCACTGCACTGCCCTAAACCCTGAAACATCACCCCCAGCACAACCCCCTACACTGCCTGAGCACCATTGCTCTGCCCTAAACCCTGAAACACTAGCCCCAGCATGACCCCCTACACTGCCCGAACACCACTGCACTGCCCTAAACCCTGAAACACCAGCCCCAGCAAGACCCCCTACACTGCCCGAACACCACTGCATTGCCCTATGCTCTGAAACACCAGCCCCAGCAAGACCCCCTACACTGCCCGAACACCACTGCACTGCCCTAAACCCTGAAACACCAGCCCCAGCACGACCCCCTACACTGCCCGAACACCACTGCACTGCCCTAAACCCTGAAACACCAGCCCCAGCACGACCGCCTACACTGCCCGAACACCACTGCACTGCCCTAAACCCTGAAACACCAGCCCCAGCACGACCCCCTACAATGCCCGAACACCACTGCACTGCCCTAAACCGTGAAACACCAGCCTCAGCACGACCCCCTACACTGCCTGAACACCACTGCACTGCCCTGAACCCTGAAACACCAACCCCAGCACAACACCCTACACTGCCCGAACACCACTGCACTGCCCTAAACCCTGAAACACCACCCCGTGCATGACCCCCTACACTGCCCGAACACCACTGCACTGCCCTAAACCCTAAACCACCACCCCCAGCGCGACTCCCTACACTGCCCGAACACCACTGCACTGCCCTAAACCCTGAAACACCACCCCCTGCACAACCCCCTACACTGCTCGAACACTACTGCACTGCCCTAAACCCAGAAACACCATCCCCAGCACGACCCCCTATACTGCACGAACACCACTGCACTGCCCTAAACCCTGAAACACTACCCCCAGCAAGACCCCCTACACTGCCCGAACACCACTGCACTGCCCTAAACCCTGAAACATCACCCCCAGCAAGACCCCCTACACTGCCCGAACACCACTGCCCTAAACCCTGAAACACCACCCCCAGCAAGACCCCCTACACTGCCCGAACACCACTGCACTGCCCTAAACCCTGAAACACCAGCCCCAGCACGACCCCCTACACTGCCAGAACACTACTGCACTGCCCTAAACCCTGAAACACCACCCCCTGCACGACTCCCTACACTGCCCGAACACTACTGCACTGCCCTAAACCCTGAAACACCACCCCCAGCACGACCCCTACACTGCCACGAACACCACTGCACCACCCTAAACCCTGAAACAATACCCCCAGCAAGACCCCCTACACTGCCCGAACACCACTGCACTGCCCTAAACCCTGAAACATCACCCCCAGCAAGACCCCCTACACTGCCCGAACACCACTGCCCTAAACCCTGAAACACCACCCCCAGCAAGACCCCTACACTGCCCGAACACCACTGCACTGCCCTAAACCCTGAAACACCACCCCCAGCAAGACCCCCTACACTGCCCGAACACCAATGCACTGCCCTAAACCCTGAAACACCACCCCCAGCACGACCCTCTACACTGCCCGAACACCACTGCTCTGCCCAAAACCCTGAAACACCAGCCCCAGCACGACCCCTACACTGCCCGAACACCACTGCACTGCCCTAAACCCTGAAACACCAGCCCCAGCACGACCCCCTACACTGCCCGAACACCACTGCACTGCCCTAAACCCTGAAACACCACCCCCAGCACGACCCCCTACACTGCCCGAACACCACTGCACTGCCCTAAACCCTGAAACACCAGCCCCAGCACAACCCCGTACACTGCCCGCACACCACTGCACTGCCCTAAACCCTTAAACACCAGCCCCAGCACAACCCCGTACACTGCCCAAACACCACTGCACTGCCCTAAACCCTGAAACACCAGCACGACCCCCTACACTGCCCGAAAACTACTGCACTGCCCTAAACCCTGAAACACCAACCCCAGCAAGACTACCTACACTGGCCGAACACCACTGCACTGCCCTAAACCCTGAAACACCACCCCCTGCACGACCCCTACACTGCACAAACACTACTGCACTGCCCTAAACCCTGAAACACCACCCCTCAGCACGACACCCTACACTGCCCGAACACCACTACACTGCCCTAAACCCTGAAACACCACCCCAGCACGACCCCCTACACTGCCCGAACACCACTGCACTAAACCCTGAAACACCACCCCTGCACGACCCCTACACTGCTGGAACACCACTGCACTGCCCTAAACCCTGAAACACCACCCCCAGCACGACCCCCTACACTGCCCTAACACCACTGCACTGCCCTAAACCCTGAAACATCACCCCCAGCACAACCCCCTACACTGCCTGAGCACCATTGCTCTGCCCTAAACCCTGAAACACTAGCCCCAGCATGACCCCCTACACTGCCCGAACACCACTGCACTGCCCTAAACCCTGAAACACCAGCCCCAGCAAGACCCCCTACACTGCCCGAACACCACTGCATTGCCCTAGGCTCTGAAACACCAGCCCCAGCAAGACCCCCTACACTGCCCGAACACCACTGCACTGCCCTAAACCCTGAAACACCAGCCCCAGCATGACCCCCTACACTGCCCGAACACCACTGCACTGCCCTAAACCCTGAAACACCAGCCCGAGCACGACCCCTACACTGCCCGAACACCATTGCACTGCCTAAACCCTGAAACACAAGCCCCAGCACGACCCCCTACACTGCCCAAACACCACTGCACTGCCCTAAACCCTGAAACACCAGCCCCAGCACCACCCCCTACAATGCCCGAACACCACTGTACTGCCCTAAACCCTGAAACACCACCCCCTGCACCGCCCCTACACTGCCCGAACACCACTGCACTGCCCTAAACCCTGAAACACCACCCCTGCACGACCCCCTACACTGCCCGAACACCACTGCACTGCCCTAAACCCTGAAACACCACCCCCTGCACCACCCCCTACACTGCCCGAACACCACTGCACTGCCCTAAACTCTGAAACACCACCCCTGCACTGCCCCCTACACTGCCCGAACACCACTGCAATGCCCAAAACCCTGAAACACCACCCCCAGCATGACCCACTTTACTGCTCGAACACCACTGCACTGCCCCAAACCCTGAAACACCACCCCCAGCATGACCCCCTACACTGCCCGAACACCACTGCCCTAAACCCAGAAACACCACCCCTGCACGACCCCCTACACTGCCCGAACACCACTGCACAGCCCTAAACCCTGAAACACCACCCCTGCACGACCCCCTACACTGCCCGAACACCACTTCACTGCCCTAAACCCTGAAACACCACCCCCAGCACGACCCCCTACACTGCCCGAACACCACTGCACTGCCCTAAACCCTAAAACACCACCCCCAGCACGACCCTCTACACTGCCCGAACACCACTGCACTGCCCTAAACCCTAGAACACTACCTCCAGCATGACCCCCTACACTACCCGAACACCACTGCACTACCCTAAACCCTAAAATACTCCCCCAGCACGACCCCCTACACTACCTGAACACCACTGCACTGCCCTAAACCCTAAAACACTCCCCCAGCACGACCCCTACACTACCCGAACACCACTGCACTGCCCTAAACCCTAAAACACTCCCCAAGCACGACCCCTACACTACCTAAACACCACTGCACTGCCCTAAACCCTAAAACACTACCCCCCGCATGACCCCCTACACTACCCAAATACCAATGCACTACCCTAATCCCTAAAACACTACCCCCCGCACAACCCCTACACTACCCAAAGACCACTGCACTACCCTAAACTCTAAAACAATACCCCGCACGACTCCATACACTACCCAAAGACCACTGCACTACCCTAAACCCTAAAACACGACCTCCTACACTACACAAACACCACTGCACTACCCTAAACCCTAAAAACTACCCCCAGCACGAACCCCTACACTACCCAAACACCACTGCACTACCCTAAACCATAAAACACTACCCCCAGCAGTACCCCTACGCTACCCAAACACCACTGCACTACCCTAAACCCTAAAACACTACCCCCAGCAGTACCCCCTACACTACCCAAACACCATTGCACTACCCTAAACCCTAAAACACTACCCCCAGCAGTATCCCCTACACTACCCAAACACCACTGCACTACCCTAAACCCTAAAACCCTAAAACACTAACCCCAGCACGACCCCCTACACTACCCAAACACCACTGCACTACCCTAAACCCTAAATCTACCCCCAGAATGACCACCTACACTACACAAACACCACTGCACTACCCTAAACCCTAAAACACTACCCCCAGCACGACCCTCTTCACTACCTAAACACAACTGCACAATTTGTTACAGGCGTTGCAACGCAGGCCTGTGGTGCTTACTTGAAGTACCTGGTGGGCTAGTTGGGCCCCAGGGACTCTCAGGATTCAAGGTGACCTACTCCCCCAACTTAAAACGCGCCACGGGCGCGTTTGCACAGTGGTGAAGGGAGGGGGCGGGGCCTCAGGTGACATGTGCGCAAACACGCCCTGTGGTACGTTTTAAGTTGGGGAGTTAATTCCCTTTGAATCCTGGGGGCCAACTAGCCCACCAGGTACCTTCAAAAAGCACAACAGAGTTGCGTTGCAGAGAGGTGAAAAAAGGTGCGTGGGCTCGGAACGCCTCTCTGCAACTCAGCTCTGTGGTCCTAACTGTAGGTACCTGGGGGGCTAGTTGGGCCCCAGGGACCCTCAGGATTCAAGGGGACTTAATCCCGCAACTTAAACGCGCCACGGGCGCGTTTGCACACATGTCACCTCAGGCCCCCCCTCCCTTCACCACTGTGCAAACGCGCACTGGCTCTGGTTAGTCAGAGTCAGTTACCACCAATACCCGTCTGAAAAAGTTGTGGGCACAGGATGATTTTGCAACAAGGCCTCTTTCTGCTACTCTGTTGGTTCTTTCTGCACATCTTTTGCTTCTTTCTGTGCGTTTTTCTTCTTTCTTCACATGTCCTACCTCTGTTGGCATAGTTAGAAACTAGCATTTAAAAACCTTTGAAATTCACTTAAAAATCATAGGTTTCAGGCACGTTATAGTTAGAAATTAGCATTTAAAAAACCTTTGAAATTCACTGAAAAAACCATAGGTTTCAGGCACGTTATAGTTAGAAATTAGCATTTAAAAACCTTTGAAATTCACTGAAAAAACCATAGGTTTCAGGCACGTTATAGCTAGAAATTAGCATTTAAAAAACCTTTGAAATTCACTGAAAAAACCATAGGTTTCAGACACGTTATAGTTAGAAATTAGCATTTAAAAAACCTTTGAAATTCACTGAAAAAACCATAGGTTTTAGGGACAGTTATAGTTAGTTGGACATTGCACTCGTACAAAACCCGTGAAATTCCCCTGTTATAGTTAGTTCAGCTAACTATAACTCGCGCCCCGCAATGCACTGCTGATGACGTCACATATTACATCACTCATCACATGGTCAGTGACATCACTGATGACATCACTGATGACATCTCAAATGACATCACTGATGACATCATCCATGTGATAATTTCATGCATCTTCTCACACCCTAATATAACTTTTGATACACCCACTCTAAATTACAGACTGCCATTCTCAAAACCATAGACACTCCAACACCAAAAACTACATACCCACTCACTGATTCTTAGGTCTACACACACATCCACTCACTCACCTGTACAGTCACTCATACTTACAGTCACTCAGTACAGGACTATCATATGCACTCATACACCTATATAAACACTCACACACCGCCACTCATCCATAGAGGTACTCACACACCTAGTCAGTCATGCAAAAAATTAATCACACACCCATTTACTCACCTATACAGTTATACACACACCAGCTCACTTACTCATACAAATACTAGCACATTCTTATGCTCTTATACAATAACTGATACAAGCACACACGCATCCATACAGCCACTCTCACAATAACACACTCTCACTTATAGCCATTTAAATACTCTAACACACATATATACTGCCTTTTACTAAGGGTGGGCGTAGTTCGCGAAGTAATGCTTCGCGAAGCTACGCAAAGTGCAGTTCGCGCTACGCAAGCTTCGCGTAGCACTACGCGAACTGCGTAGCGCACTGTTCGCAATGATTGCACAGTGCCGGATGCTTGTCCGCACTGTGCAATCATTGAAAACGGCAACTTGCACAGTGCGAGCTGTCTTTTACTGCCGCTCGAGTAGATTTTTACCGAGCGGCAGCTTCTCAACGCGGACTGGTAGTTTCTCATCGCGAGCGGTCGCAAGCATACGCGACCACTCGCAATGAGAAACCTGACCTCCCGCGTTGAGAATCTCGCCGGGAGGTTTATTTTCCACGCTCGCGATCGGCAACTTGATGTTGCTGATCGCGAACGAGGAAAAAGTCTCGCCGGGATGTCATTTTGCTTGCTCGCGGTCGCCAACTTGACGTTGAGGACCGCGAGCAAGCAAACATGACCGCGGCACTACGCTACGCTACGCTACGCGTGTTCGCACTGTGCCACGTGCAATTCGCAGCTGTGCGAAGTAGCGCAAACTTCGCAAACTACGCGAGCGTAGCGTAGCACTTCGCCCAGGGTTACCTTTTACATATGTAGTTACTCGCACATGTACCACTGAGATATACATTCACTCACTAACACACCCATACACACACTCACCCACCCAAGCAGTCCATCACAGATGCACTCTTGAAATCATGCACCCAGTGAATCACCCACTCACACATCTATGTATAGAGTCACACACACCCCACCCACACAAACACTCAGGCAGCCATACAGATACTCAGAGAACCAATCAATAACCCATATAGACACTCATGTAGCTATTCGCAAATCCATGCATCCACTTATACACCAACAAACAGACGGATACAGACATTCACACAGTGATGAGTGATGTAATATGTGATGTCATCAGCAGTGCATTGCGGGGGCGCGAGTTATAGTTAGCTGAACTAACTATAACAGGGGAATTTCACGGGTTTTGTACGAGTGCAATGTCCAACTAACTATAACTGTCCCTAAAACCTATGGTTTTTTCAGTGAATATATATATATATAGGCCCCCCTCCCATGGCCGATTTCGGCCCCGGGGACCCCATCCCCTGGGCATGGCCACATATTTCTTCTTTTTTTTAATTTAAGGAGGGGGGCTGCGGGCCCTCCTCCTGAGGCCATTATTGGCCCCGGGGACCCTATCCCCCAGGGCTGAGCCTTGATCTCTTTTTGTATTTTTTTTTAATTAGGCCCCCCTCCCCTTGACCACTTCTGGCTCCGGGGATCCCATCCCCTGGGGCCAGCCCTCAGCGTTGGGGACTGTGGGGGGAGCCCCAATTCCCCCACGGTCCCTGCCGGCACCCCGCCTCCTACGGGAGCTGGCATTGCTTTTGGGCAAGGGGAGCTGCTAACATGCAGCTCCCCTTGCCCAAAAGCAATCTGCTTCACTTCATGGAAGCGAGAGTAGGTTTTCTGCTCTCGCTTCCATGAAGCGAAGCAGAGTTTGCTATGACAGGGCGGGAGCCGTGCTCCCACCCTGTCATAACAAACTGCAATGTGGGCACCCCGGGACATTGCAGGAGCCGGCCCAGGGGGGTGGCGGTCCCCAGGGCCAAGGAGGGCTCCAGGAGGGTGGCCCCCTTCCAACGTATGCAAAGCCCCGGGGAGGTGGTGGTCCCTGGGGCCCGGGCGTCTGCAACGGACCCCCACATTTATATAATTAGTGCCCCAGGGAGGTGGTGGTCTCCGGGGCAGTATGGGGGGCAACAGCCCCCCCCACACTTCATTTTTTTTATTTAAGCCCTGGGGAGGTGGTGGTCCACGAGACTTGGGGGCCCGCGAGGCACCCCGCATATAATGAACAATGGCCCGGGGAGGTGGCGGTCTCCGGGGAAGTGGTGGGGGGGGGCAGGAGCCCCCCAGGCATGTTTTTACAAGCCCTAGGGAGGTGGCGGTCCCAGATATCGATATTTTTATTTTTTGAATTTCTCAGGAACTACTGATCGGATTTCACCATTTAAAATAAAGCTTGCTTTCTGAACCAAGAGCTACCTTCTTGCCAAATTTGGTGTAATTCCGTTCAGCAGGTCAAGCTGTAGCCTGTTCCAAAATTCCTATGGAAATTAACAAGGGGAAAATACCTTTTGGGACCCCCCTTTTTTCTCGGCCCCCGCTTGATGAATCACCCCGAAACTTACAGGACAGGAGCTGACTTGAGTGAACCATTAGTTTTGAAAATTTTTGCGAAGATTCGTCAAAAGGCGCCAAAGATATTGGCAAAAGAAAAAATGCTTTTTGAATGGAAACAAGGTCCTAACTATAACTACCTACTGGCGACTGCCAATAGGTAATATATATATATATATAAATATAGGATGAGCATTTTTTGCAAGGCCATTATAGTATTTGAGCACTATGAAAGGAAATACCAAGCACATGACTATGTGAGTAAAAGAACCCACAGCGACATTTTGCGCAGGCACAGAGAAAAAACTTCAAAGTGTTGAGATAAATGAGAAATCTATTGAGAATTCCATGCATTATATTATAACTGCCTGAACAATGCATCATGGGAAATGTATTTTTAAAACCCTGTCATGTGACTTTTTAGATAAAAGCATGCACGATGGCACTTTACGTCTTGAGTGTCTCCACCTGTGACCAAGGCATGACGCCGAAACGCGTAAGGAAATGGAGAACAAATGCGCTGCTGTGCCTGCAATTAAATGCTTGACTCCGGAATTGGGCCTCTTTGTGTTTCTTATCAGATGGTAATGGATGGGCTGCTCCGTGCCCATTGTCAGAGGCCGCCCTGCAGGGTCGGGGGTTCCTGGACTCGGAGGCTTGTGTATGATATATATATATATATATATATATATATATATATATATCCTCCAACATCTTCGAGCTATTGTAAATAACGATGGCTCGTATCCTGTAGCCAGGCATTTCAAACAAGAACACAGTAATGATTTGCAATGTTTGAAATATTTCGTAATAACAGCGATTCCCAAACCACGTAGAGGAGGCGACAGGGATAAGATGTTGGAAAGGATGGAATCTAGACTAATACTAGAACTGGATAGTAAATTCCCTAATGGTTTAAACACCACAGAAGACCTGTATCATTTTTTATAAAGAATACAAGTAGTAATAGATTGTATTTAGAATCCGGACTTTGTTTTTTTTTTTGAGGGGCGATCTTTGACTTTTGGTTTTATATTCATATTTAAAGTGGCTGGCCTCCTTGCAGCAAGATTGTTTTTAAATACACACTTCACTTGTTTTTTTCATTCCACATGGGTTTTAAGTAGCACTAGTATTTTATGCATTAACATTGATTAAGGGGAGCAGTTGATTCTGGTCAAATCATTCGCATATGTTGAAATATTGCAATCAGTGACTTTAACATGACATTAGAATAATATATGTGGCAATATGAGTACAAGCCATAGGTATATCACAATGTTTACATAGGGGTCTCGAATTTATTAACTATTTTGCGATATTTGAACTGAGTTACCATCAAGCATTTATGTGGTGAATGAAGTATGTAGATGGACTCATAATGAGATTGGCCATTTTTGCACATGGAATTATGTTTACAAAGAAAAGCGTATTTTGCACACGATGTTTGTTAGGATGTATATGTTTTCAAACATTTTTTGCGTGATTTGCACATATTTATTAGATGCATTAAGGCAGGAATTGGCTACATTTGCATATGGACCTATGTTTATAGCGAAGGCATTATTTTTACATAAGGATCACCTAAAAGTATACATTTACAAGCATTTTACGTGTTCCGCTTTTACTTTCCACCAGTAGCAAGACAGCAATTTGAGGTGGGACCCTATAGGTTTTAGTTGCAAATATCGGCATGAATTTTAAAATTGCATTTAAGCATTCAAATTATTGCAAGAGTCTATTTATTTATTGCAATTTGTTTGATATTACATTTTAACAACTATGACATGTTCTATTGAGATTTGGAAAACAGAGGGATCAATGCTTTTTATAGTGGATATATGCATAGTATTTTGTCTATGTTAGTTCAACACGTGGTGTGCACTCAGCAAATTTAAAAACATGGCGGGCCGTATCTGACCATCTGTGAGCACGGACATTCTGTCCGAAACGCGTCAGATTGCAGCTCTGTAAATAAATATCATCAGTGCCAAATACCTGGGATTCGTGTGGTCTCTGTTCGCCTGGCAGTGTGTGGAAGTGCGGAGACGGCGTGTTTTTATCTATATATATATTCACTGAAAAAACCATAGGTTTTAGGGACGTTATAGTTACAAATTAGCATTTAAAAAACCTTTGAAATTCACTGAAAAAAACCATAGGTTTTAGGGACAGTTATACTTAGTTGGACATTGCACTCGTACAAAACCCGTGAAATTCCCCCGTTATAGTTAGTTCAGCTAACTATAACTCGCGCCTCGCAATGCACTGCTGATGACGTCACATATTACATCACTCATGACATGGTCAGTGACATCACTGATGACATCACTGATGACATCTCAAATGACATCACTGATGACATCATCCAGTGACTGTGTGTTTCTGTAAAGTTTAAATATTTTTTATATATATAGGGAAAGGCGTATTGAAGAATGAGTGGGTGTATAAGTGTCTGTATGGATGATTTAGTAGGTGCGTGACTAATTCTATAAGTGAGTGATTAAACGTATCTTACTGAATGCATGGGTTAGTGACTAAACTGGGTGAATGTCTGTATCTGTCTGTTGCTGTGTAAGTGGCTGCATGGGTTTGTGAATAGCTACATGAGTGTCTATAAGAGTTATTGATTTGTTGTCTGAGTATCTGTATGGGTGCCTGAGTGTTTGTGTGGATGGGGTGTGTGCGACTGTGCATAGATGTGTGAGTGGGTGATTCACTGGGTGGATGGTTTCAAGAGTGCATCTGTGATAGACTGTATGGGTGGGTAAGTGTGTGTAAGAGTGTGTTAGTGAGTGAATGTATGTCCCAGTGGTACATGTGTGAGTAACTACATATGTGAAAGGCAGTATATATGTGTGTTGGAGTATATAAATAGCTATAAGCGAGAGTGAGTGATTGTGATAGTGGCTGTATGGATGAGTGTGTGCTTGTATCAGTGATTGTATAAGAGCGTAACAATGTGCTAGTATTTGTATGATTAAGTGAGCTGGTGTGTGTATAACTGTATAGGTGAGTAAATGGCAGTGTGTTTAATTATTTGCATGACTGACTAGGTGTGTGAGTACCTCTATGGATGAGTGGCGGTGTTTGAGTGTCTATATAGGAGTAAGAGTGCATATGATAGTCCTGTATTGAGTGACCATAAGTATGAGTGACTGTACGGGTGAGTGAGTGGATGTGTGTGTGTAGACCTAAGAATCAGTGAGTGGGTATGTAGTTATTGGTGTTGGAGTGTCTATGGTTTTGCGAATGGCAGTCTGTAATTTAGATTGGGTGTATCAAAGGTTATATTAGGGTGTGAAGAGCTGCATCAGATTATCACGTGGATGATGTCATCAGTGATGTCATTTGAGATGTCATCAGTGATGTCATCAGTGATGTCACTGACCATGTCATGAGTGATGTAATATGTGACGTCATCAGCAGTGCATTGCGGGGCGCGAGTTATAGTTAGCTGAACTAACTATAACGGGGAATTTCACGGGTTTTGTACGAGTGCAATGTCCAACTAACTATAACTGTCCCTAAAACCTATGGTTTTTTCAGTGAATTTCAAAGGTTTTTTAAATGCTAATTTGTAACTATAACGTCCCTAAAACCTATGGTTTTTTCAGTGAATTTCAAAGGTTTTTTAAATGCTAATTTGTAACTATAACATGTCTGAAACCTACGGTTTTTTCAGTGAATTTCAAAGGTTTTGTAAATGACAATTTTTAAATGTATTAATTTTTATATAAATTTTTTTCATACTGATTTTGAAATTTTTTAGAAAACATTTTTTTTACATATTTTATTTTTTAAATTACATTGTAATTATATTATACATTACAAAAAATACTTTCTCAGAATGAATTACTTTAGTTTAAATACTTTGCACATAGGCAATAGACTTTTAAGTACAGTAGTTACAGTTGTTGCAATGGACAACACATTTTCAAACACAATGCAACATTCAGCTCAATGTGAATTTCTAGTTAAATGCAATTAGTTACTTTATGGATTACTTTTCTAACCACAGGACTGGATCCTAGATTCAGTCCTGGGACATCTCCTGTAAACAGTTGAGTAAAAGCGTTTTGGTTACAGTCTTGATTTTTAAGGAATATTATTGTACTTTAAAAGTTGACACTTAGAAACTTTTTCTCATAGAATGACCAATGTTATCCTATGGAAGGAAATTCACTTAGGAGGTAAAAACTGTTATCGTTACTTTTTGTTACTCAGTGTTGGATCCTGGATCCAGCACTGGTGCATCTCCTGTAAACAGTTGAAAGAATGCGTTTAAGTCATACAGGCGATTTTTAAGGAATATTTGTAGTTTGTGAAAATCGACACTTTGAAACTTTTCTGCTGAAAACCAGACAAAGGATTCCTATGGAAGAAAATATAAGTTACTGGTAAGTACGGTTAAAATTACTTTTCAGGGTCAGTGCTGGGCTAAAAGATGCAGCACTGGGTTCTCTCCTGATAACAGGTGAGTAAATTGGAATTCGTACTTTGGTTGATTTTAGAGGAATATTATAAAGTTCCAAAACTCCACACTTAGAAGAATTTCCAAGTGAAACCAGTCAATGTTAGCCTATGAAGGAAATTCAAGTTACCGGTAAGTACGGTTAAAATTAATTTTGAGGATCAGTACTGGGCTGAAAGATGCAGCACTGAGGTCTCTCCTGATAACAGGTGAGTAAATCAGAATTCGGATTTTGGCTGATTTTAGAGGAATATTTTAAAGTTCCAAAAATCAACACTTAGAATCTTTTTCAGCAAAAAGCAGGCAATGATATCCTATGGAAGGAAATTCAAGTTACCGGTAAGTACGGTTAAAATTACTTTTGAGGATCAGTACTGGGCTGAAACATGCAGCACTGAGGTCTCTCCTGATAACAGGTGAGTAAATCTGAATTCGTATTTCGGCTGATTTTAGAGGAATATTTTAAAGTTCCAAAACTCCACACTTAGAAGAATTTCCAAGTGAAACCAGTCAATGTTAGCCTATGAAGGAAATTCAAGTTACCGGTAAGTACGGTTAAAATTACTTTTCAGGATCAGTACTGGGCTGAAAGATGCAGCACTGAGGTCTCTCCTGATAACAGGTGAGTAAATCGAAATTCGTATTTCGGCTGATTTTAGAGGAATATTTTAAAGTTCCAAAACTCCACACTTAGAAGAATTTCCAAGTGAAACCAGTCAATGTTAGCCTATGAAGGAAATTCAAGTTACCGGTAAGTACGGTTAAAATTACTTTTCAGGATCAGTACTGGGCTGAAAGATGCAGCACTGAGGTCTCTCCTGATAACAGGTGAGTAAATCGAAATTCGTATTTCGGCTGATTTTAGAGGAATATTTTAAAGTTCCAAAACTCCACACTTAGAAGAATTTCCAATTGAAACCAGTCAATGTTAGCCTATGGAAGGAAATTCAAGTTACTGGTAAGTACGGTTAAAATTACTTTTCAGGACCAGTACTGGGCTGAAAGATACAGCACTGAGGTCTCTCCTTATAACAAGTGAGTAAATCGGAATTCGTATTTCGGCTGATTTTAGAGGAATATTTGCACAATGGTGAAGGGAGGGGCGGGGCCTGAGGTGACATCTGTGCAAACGCGCCCCGTGGCGCGTTTTAAGTTGGGGGATTAAGTCCCCTTGAATCCTGAGGGTCCCTAGGGGCCAACTAGCCCACCAGGAACCTCCAATATGCGCCAGGGGCTGCGTTGCAGAGACGTGTAGAGAGGCCACACCCCTTTTACACCTCTCTGCAACGCAGCTCTGTGGCGCTTTCTGGATGTACCTGTTGGGCTAGTTGGCCCCCAGGGACCCTCAGGATTGAAGGGGATTTAATTCCCATCTTAAAACGCGCCACGGGGCCTGTTTGCACTCATGTCACCTGAAGCCCCGCCCCTCCCTTCACCACTGTGCAAACGCGCCCGTGGCGCGTTTTAAGTTGGGGGATTAAGTCCCCTTGAATCCTGAGGGTCCCCGGAGTCCAACTAGCCCACCATATACCTCCAAAAGCGCCACAGAGCTGCGTTGCAGAGAGGTGTAAAAGGGTGTGGCCTCTCTACACGTCTCTGCAAGGCAGCCCCCTGGCGCATACTGGAGGTTCCTGGTGGGCTAGTTGGCCCCCAGGGACCCCCAGTATTCAAGGGAATTTGTTCCCCTTCTGCAAACGCGCCAGGGGCGCGTTTGCAGAGTGGTGAAGGAAGGGGCGGGGCCTGCGGGCCCGATCGTTTTTTTTTTTTGTCCCCTGAAGGGGGCTGTGTGGCCCCCCTTCCTTTTTTCTCTTTTGGGCCCTGGGGACCCCATCCCCCAGGGCCTTACCCCTTTTTAAATTTTTCAAAAAAAAAAAAACGGGAAGGGGGCCGCGTGGCCCCCTTCCCTGGGCCTGTATTGGCCCCGGGGACCCCATCCCCCGGGGCATGGCCTCTATATTTATTATTTTGAGGGGGCAGCATGGCCCCCTCCTCTGGCCATTTTAAGGCCCCGGGGACCCCATCCCCGGGGCCGGCCTTTCCATTTAAAAAAAAAAAAAAAATCTCTTTTTTGGGGAGGGGGCCGCGTGGCCCCCTCCCGGGCCACTACTAGCCCCGGGGACCCCATCCCCGGGGCTGGCCCTCTCCGTTGGGGACTGTGGGGGTCCCCAATCCCCCCACAGTCCCGCCGGCTCCCCACGTCCCTTGGGAGCCGGCATTGCTGTCCACATGGGGAGCAGCTGACATGCTGCTCCCCATGTGGAAAAGCATCGCTTTGGATATTGGAAGAGAGAGCAGGTTTCCTGCTCTCTCTTCCAATATCCAAGCAGTTTGCTATGGCAGGACGGGAGCCGCGAGGCTCCCGTCCTGCCATAGCAAACTACAGTGTCCCGGGGTAGGCACCCCGGGACACTGCAAGGAGCCGGCCCTGGGGGGTGGTGGTCCCCAGGGCCATCAAGGGCTCCAGGAGGGGGCCGCGCGGCCCCCTCCCATTCAGTACACAGCCCCGGGAGGTGGTGGTCCCCGGGGCTCTGGGGGTCCGTAACGGACCCCCATATTAAAATGTTTAGTGCCCCGGGGAGGTGGCGGTCCCGGGCGTGTGGGGGGCTGGAGCCCCCCCCCACACTGGTTTTATTTTTAATTTAAAAAAAGCCCCGGGGAGGTGGTGGTCCCCGGGGCTGCGGGAGGGCTCAGAGCCCTCCCGCACCATTTTTCAAAAAAAGCCCCGGGGGGGTGGCGGTCCCCGGGGCTTGGGGGGCCCTTTGAGGCCCCCACACATTAAATTATCCCCCCACCATGCCCCCGGGACTTGGGCCACCCGGGGACAATTAACATCGAAACGCGGGAGACCGCGCTCGATTTTTTTCGGCAGGATTCGCGCACCCTGAGCGCATCCTGCCGATTTTTTAATTTTTTTTTTTTTTTTTGCCCAGGGGGTCCTTGTGGGACCCCTGAGCAAACCTAGGGGTCAGGGTGTTTCTACCCTGCCCCCTTTGTGCACTTTGCGCACTTGTTTCTGTCCCTCGGTTCTACCGAGGGACAAAATGGCTGCCAACATTTCCTGAATCGGAATGTTGACAGCCAGCTGACAGCCAATTAACATGCAGCTCGTGATCGGGACAGTGCGCGCAGGGTGCGCTGAGGGTACGCGGACCCTACTCGGTCATAGATATCACTAACTTTTTACTTTTCATTTTCTCAGCAACTACTGAACGGATTTACACCATTTAACAAAAAGGGTTCTTTCTGAACCAAGAACTACCTCTTTGCCAAATTTGGTTTAATTCCGTTCAGCAGTTCGGGCTGTAGCCGTGTCTAAAGTTTCCTATGGAAAAGTGCATTGGGAAAACGCGTTTTGGGACCCCCTTTTTCTCGGCCCCCGCTTGACGAATCCCCCGAGACTTTCAGGGTAGGAGCGGACCGGAGCGGGCCACAAAGTTTGAAAATTTCACGAAGATACGTCAACCGGCAAGAGAGTTATTTTAAATAGAATGTCGCAGATTTCCTATGGATAATAGGTTGTAACTATAACTATCTACTGGCGACCGCCAGTAGATAATATATATATATATATATATATATTCACTGAAAAAACCATAGGTTTCAGACACGTTATAGTTAGAAATTAGCATTTAAAAAACCTTTGAAATTCACTGAAAAAACCATAGGTTTTAGGGACAGTTATAGTTAGTTGGACATTTCACTCGTACAAAACCATAGAAATTCCCCCGTTATAGTTAGTTCAGCTAACTATAACTCGCGGCCCGCAATGCACTGCTGATGACGTCACATATTACATCACTCATGACATGGTCAGTGACATCACTGATGACATCACTCATGACATCTCAAATGACATCACTGATGGCATCATCCAGTGACTGTGTGTTTCTGTAAAGTTTAAATATGTTTAATATATATAGGGAAAGGCGTATTGAAGAATGAGAGGGTGTATAAGTGTCTGAATGGATGATTTAGTACGTGAGTGACTGACTCTACAAGTGAGTGATTAAATGTATCTTACTGAATGCATGGGTTAGTGACTAAACTGTGTGAATGTCTGTATCCGTCTGTCTGTTGGTTTTCTAAGCGGCTGCATGGCTTTCTGAATAGCTACATGAGTGTCTACATGGGTTATTGATTGATTGTCTGAGTATCTGTATGGGTGCCTGAGTGTTTGTGTGGGTGGGGTGTGTGTGACTCTGTGCATAGATGTGTGAGTTGGTGATTCACTGGGTGCATGGTTTCAAGAGTGCATCTGTGATGGACTGTATGGGTGTGTGAGTGTGTGTATGGGTGTGTTAGTGATTGAATGTATTTCTCAGTGGTACATGTGTGAGTAACTACATATGTGAAAGGCAGTATATATGTGTGTTGGAGTATATAAATGGCTATAAGTGAGAGTGTGTGATTGTGAGAGTGGCTGTATGGATGAGTGTGTACTTGTATCAGTGATTGTATAAGAGCGTAAGAATGTGCTAGTATTTGTATGAGTAAGTGAGCTGGTGTGTGTATAACTGTATAGGTGAGTAAATGGGTGTGTGATTAAGTTTTTTGCATGACTGACTAGGTGTGTGAGTACCTCTATGGATGAGTGGCGGTGTGTGAGTGTTTATATAGGTGTATGAGTGCATATGATAGTCCTGTACTGAGTGACTAAGTATGAGTGACTGTACGGGTGAGTGAGTGGATGTGTGTGTAGACCTAAGAATCAGTGAGTGGGTATGTAGTTTTTGGTGTTGGAGTGTCTATGGTTTTGAGAATGGCAGTCTGTAATTTAGAGTGGGTGTATCAAAAGTTATATTAGGGTGTGAGAAGATGCATGAAATTATCACATGGATGAGGTCATCAGTGATGTCATTTGAGATGTCATCAGTGATGTCACTGACCATGTCATGAGTGATGTAATATGTGACGACATCAGCAGTGCATTGCGGGGGCGCGAGTTATAGTTAGCTGAACTAACTATAACGGGGGAATTTCTATGGTTTTGTACGAGTGAAATGTCCAACTAACTATAACTGTCCCTAAAACCTATGGTTTTTTCAGTGAATTTCAAAGGTTTTTTAAATGCTAATTTATAACTATAACGTGTCTGAAACCTATGGTTTTTTCAGTGAATTTCAAAGGTTTTTTAAATGCTAATTTCTAACTATAACGTGCCTGAAACCTATGATTTTTAAGTGAATTTCAAAGGTTTTTTTAAATGCTAGTTTCTAACTATGCCTACAGAGGTAGGACATGTGAAGAAAGAAGAAAAAACGCACAGAAAGAAGCAAAAGATGTGCAGAAAGAACCAACAGAGGAGCAGAAAGAGGCCTTGTTGCAAAATCATCCTGTGCCCACAACTTTTTCAGACGGGTACTGGTGGTAACTGACTCTGACTAACCAGAGCCAGTGCTATGCTAAAAGACACTTAGAAGACAGTGAAAACACCTACATACACTAGGGAACACTATGCGTTGGGGTACCCGTGTGATTAGCATGACCTCCTCTGCAAGTCCCTAGTACATAATAGGGCAGGGGGATTAAAACTACCTCTTAAAACGCTGCACAGGGCGCGTTTGCACAGTGGTGAAGGGAGGGGGGCCTGAGGTGACGTGTGCAAACGCACCCCGTGGCGCGTTTTAAGTTGCAGGATTAAGTCCCCTTGAATTCTGAGGGTCCCTGGGGCCCAACTAGATCCCCAGGTACCTACAGTTAGGACCACAGAGCTGAGTTGCAGAGAGGCGTTCCGAGGCCACGCACCTTTTTTCACCTCTCTGCAACGCAACTCTGTTGTGCTTACTGAAGGTACCTGGTGGGCTAGTTGGCCCCCAGGGTCCCTCAGGATTCAAAGGGAATTAATTCCCCAACTTAAAACGCACCACAGGGCGTGTTTGCGCACATGTCACCTGAGGCCCCGCCCCTCCCTTCACCACTGTGCAAACGCGCCCCGTGGTGCGTTTTAAGTTGGGGGATTAGGTCACCTTGAATCCTGAGGGTCCCTGGGGCCCAACTAGCCCACTAGGTACTTCCAGTAAGCACCACAGGCCTGCGTTGCAACGCCTGTAACAAATTGTGCAGTTGTGTTTAGGTAGTGAAGAGGGTCGTGCTGGGGGTAGTGTTTTAGGGTTTAGGGAAGTGCAGTGGTGTTTGTGTAGTGTAGGGGGTCATGCTGGGAGTAGATTTAGGGTTTAGGGTAGTGCAGTGGTGTTTGGGTAGTGTAGGGAGTCATGCTGGGGGGAGTGTTTTAGGGTAGTGCAGTGGTGTTTGAGTAGTGTAGGGGGTCGTGCTGGGGGTAGTGTTTTAGGGTTTAGGGTAGTGCAGTGGTGTTTGGGTAGTGTAGGGGTCGTGCTGGGGGTAGTGATTTAGGGTAGTGCAGTGGTGTTTGGGTAGTGTAGGGGGTACTGCTGGGGGTAGTGTTTTAGGGTTTAGGTTAGTGCAGTGGTGTTTGGGTAGTGTAGAGGTACTGCTGGGGGTAGCGTTTTAGGGTTTAGGGTAGTGCAGTGGTGTTTGTATAGTGTAGGGGGTAGTGTTTTAGGGTTTAGGGTAGTGCAGTGGTGTTTGTGTAGTGTAGGAGGTCGTGTTTTAGGGTTTAGGGTAGTGCAGTGGTCTTTGGGTAGTGTAAGGAGTCGTGCGGGGGTAGTGTTTTAGGGTTTAGGGTAGTGTAGGGGGTCATGCGGGGGATAGTGTTTTAGGGTTTAGGGCAGTGCAGTGGTGTTTGGGTAGTGTAGGGGGTCGTGCTGGGGGAGTGTTTTAGGGTTTAGGGCAGTGCAGTGGTGTTCGGGTAGTGTAGGGGGTCGTGCTGGGGGAGTGTTTTAGGGTTTAGGGCAGTGCAGTGGTGTTCGGGTAGTGTAGGGGGTCGTGCTGGGGGAGTGTTTGAGGGTTTAGGGCAGTGCAGTCATGTTCGGGTAGTGTAGGGGTTGTGCTGGGGTAGTATTTTAGGGTTTAGGATAGTGCAGTGGTGTTCGGGTAGTGTAGGGGGTCGTGCTGGGGGTAGTGTTCTAGGGTTTAGGGCAGTGCAGTGGTGTTTGGGCAGTGTAGGGGGTAATGCTGGGGGTGGTGTTTTAGGGTTTAGTGCAGTGGTGTTCGGGCAGTGTAGGGGTCGTGCTGGGGGTGGTGTTTCAGGGTTTAGGGCAGTGCAGTGGTGTTCGGGCAGTGTAGGGGGTGGTGTTTCAGGGTTTAGGGCAGTGCAGTGGTGTTCGGGCAGTGTAGGGGGTCATGCAGGGTGGTGTTTCAGGGTTTAGGGCAGTGGTGTTCGGGCAGTGTAGGGGGTCGTGCTGGGGGTGGTGTTTCAGGGTTTGGGGCAGTGCAGTGGTGTTCGAGCAGTAAAGGGGGTCATGCTGGGGGTGGTGTTTCAGGGTTTAGGGCAGTGCAGTGGTGTTCGGGCAGTGTAGGGGGCGGTGCAGGGGGTGGTGTTTGAGGCTTTAGGGCAGTGCAGTCGTGTTCGGGCAGTGTAGGGGGTGCTGCAGGGGGTGGTGTTTCAGGGTTTAGGGCAGTGCAGTGGTGTTCGGGCAGTGTAGGGGGTCATGCAGGGGGTGGTGTTTCAGGGTTTAGGGCAGTGCAGTGGTGTTCGGGCAGTGTAGGGGGTCGTACTGGGGCTGGTGTTTCAGGGTTTAGGGCAGTACAGTGGTGTTTGGGCAGTGTAGGGGGTCGTGCTGGGGCTGGTGTTTCAGGGTTTAGGGCAGTGCAGTGGTGTTCGGGCAGTGTAGGGGGTTGTGCTGGGGCTGGTGTTTCAGGGTTTAGGGCAGTGCAGTGGTGTTCGGGCAGTGTAGGTGGTCGTGCTGGGGCTGGTGTTTCAGGGTTTAGGGCAGTGCAGTGGTGTTCGGGCAGTGTAGGGGTCATGCTGGGGCTAGTGTTTCAGGGTTTAGGGCAGTGCAGTGGTGTTCGGGCAGTGTAGGGGTCTTGCTGGGGCTGGTGTTTCAGGGTTTAGGGCAGTGCAGTGGTGTTCGGGCAGTGTAGGGGTCGTGCTGGGGTGGTGTTTCAGGGTTTAGGGCAGTGCAGTGGTGTTTGGGCAGTGTAGGGGGTCATGCTGGGGCTAGTGTTTCAGGATTTAGGGCAGAGCAATGGTGTTCAGGCAGTGTAGGGGGTTTTGCTGGAGGTGGTGTTTCAGGATTTAGGGCAGTGCAGTGGTGTTCGTGCAGTGTAGGGGGTGGTGTTTCAGGGTTTAGGGCAGTGGTGTTCAGGCAGTGTAGGGGGTCTTGCTGGGGTTGATGTTTCAGGGTTTAGGGCAGTGCAGTGGTGTTCGGGCAGTGTAGGGGGTCGTGCTGGGGGTGGTGTTTCAGGGTTTAGGGCAGTGCAGTGGTGTTCCGGCAGTGTAGGAGGTCGTTCAGGGGGTGGTGTTTCAGGGTTTAGGGCAGTGCAGTGGTGTTCGGGCAGTGTAGGGGGTTGTGCTGGGGGTGGTGCTTCAGGGTTTAGGGCAGTGCAGTGGTGTTCGGGCAGTGTAGGGTGTCGTGCTGAGGGGTGGTGTTTCAGGGTTTAGGGCAGTGCAGTGGTGTTCGGGCAGTGTAGGGGGTCGTGCAGGGGGTGGTGTTTCAGGGTTTAGGGCAGTGCAGTGGTGTTTGGGCAGTGTAGGGGGTCGTGCAGGGGCTGGTGTTTCAGGGTTTAGGGCAGTGCAGTGGTGTTCGGCCAGTGTAGGTGGTCTTGCTGGGGGTGGTGTTTCAGGATTTAGTGCAGTGGTGTTCGGGCAGTGTAGGGGTCTTGCTGGGGGTGGTGTTTCAGGGTTTAGGGCAGTACAGTGGTGTTCGGGCAGTGTAGGGGTCTTGCTGGGGCTGGTGTTTCAGGGTTTAGGGCAGTGCAGTGGTGTTCGGGCAGTGTAGGGGGTCGTGCTGGGGCTGGTGTTTGAGGGTTTAGGGTAGTGCAGTGGTGTTCGGGCAGTGTAGGGGGTCGTGCTGGGGCTGGTGTTTCAGGGTTTAGGGCAGTGCAGTGGTTTTCGGGCAGTGTAGGCGGTCGTGCTGGGGCTGGTGTTTCAGGGTTTAGGGCAGTGCAGTGGTGTTCGGGCAGTGTACGGGGTTGTGCTGGGGCTGGTGTTTCAGGGTTTAGGGCAGTGCAGTGGTGTTCGGGCAGTGTAGGGGTCGTGCTGGGGGTGGTGTTTCACGGTTTAGGGCAGTGCAGTGGTGTTCGGGCAGTGTAGGGGGTTGTGCTGGGGCTGGTGTTTCATGGTTTAGGGCAGTGCAGTAGTGTTCGGGCAGTGTAGGGGGTCGTGCTGGGGGTGGTGTTTCAGGGTTTAGGGCAGTGCAGTGGTGTTCGGGCAGTGTAGGGGGTCATGCTGGGGGTGGTGTTTCAGGGTTTAGGGCAGTGCAGTGGTGTACGGGCAGTGTAGGGTGTCTTGCTGGGGGTGGTGTTTCAGGGTTTAGGGCAGTGGTGTTCGGGCAGTGTAGGGGGTCTTGCTGGGGGTAGTGTTTCGGGGTTTAGGGCAGTGCAGTGGTGTTCGTGCAGTGTAGGGGGTCGTGCTGGGGGTGGTGTTTCAGGGTTTAGGGCAGTGCAGTAGTGTTTGGGCAGTGTAAGGGATCGTGCAGGGGGTGGTGTTTCAGGGTTTAGGGCAGTGCAGTGGTGTTCGGGCAGTGTAGGGGGTCGTGCTGGGGGTGGTGTTTCAGGGTTTAGGGCAGTGCAGTGGTGTTCGGGCAGTGTAGGGGGTCGTGCAGGGGGTGGTGTTTCAGGGTTTAGGGCAGTGCAGTGGTGTTCTGGCAGTGTAGGGGTCGTGCTGGGGCTGGTGTTTCAGGGTTTAGGGCAGTGCAGTGGTGTTCGGGCAGTGTAGGGGGTCTTGCTGGGGGTGGTGTTTCAGGGTTTAGGGCAGTGGTGTTCGGGCAGTGTAGGGGGTGTTGCTGGGGGTGGTGTTTCAGGGTTTAGGGCAGTGCAGTGGTGTTCGGGCAGTATAGGGGGTCTTGCTGGGGGTAGTGTTTCAGGGTTTAGGGCAGTGCAGTGGTGTTCGTGCAGTGTAGGGGGTCATGCTGGGGATGGTGTTTCAGGGTTTAGGGCAGTGCAGTAGTGTTCGGGCAGTGTAGGGGGTCGTGCAGGGGGTGGTGTTTCAGGGTTTAGGGCAGTGCAGTGGTGTTCGGGCAGTGTAAGGGGTCGTGCTGGGGGTGGTGTTTCAGGGTTTAGGGCAGTGCAGTGGTGTTCGGGCAGTGTAGGGGGTCATGCTGGGGGTGGTGTTTCAGGGTTTAGGGCAGTGGTGTTCAGGCAGTGTAGTGGGTCTTGCTGGGGGTAGTGTTTCAGGGTTTAGGGCAGTGCAGTGGTGTTCGTGCAGTGTAGGGGTCGTGCTAGGGTACGTGTTTCAGGGTTTAGGGCAGTGCAGTGGTGTTCGGGCAGTGTAGGGGTCGTGCAGGGGCTGGTGTTTCAGGGTTTAGGGCAGTGCAGTGGTGTTCGGGCAGTGTAGGGGGTCGTGCTGGGGGTAGTGTTTTAGGGTTTAGGGTAGTGCAGTGGTGCTTGTGTAGTGTAGGGGGTCGTGCTGGGGGTAGTGTTTTAGGGTTTAGGGTAGTGCAGTGGTGTTTGTGTAGTGTAGGGGGCATGTTTTAGGGTAGTGCAGTAGTGTTTGGGTAGTGTAGGGGGTCGTGCTGGGGGTAGTGTTTTAGGATTTAGGTTAGTGCAGTGGTGTTTGGGTAGTGTAGGGGGTCGTGCTGGGGGTAGTGTTTTAGGGTTTAAGGTAGTGCAGTGGTGTTTGTGTAGTGTAGGGGGTCGTGCTGGGGGCAGTGTTTTAGGGTTTAGGGTAGTGCAGTGGTGCTTGTGTAGTGTAGGGGGTCGTGCTGGGGGTAGTGTTTTAGGGTTTAGGTTAGTGCAGTGGTGTTTGTGTAGTGTAGGGGGTCATGTGTTAGGGTAGTGCAGTGGTGTTTGGGTAGTGTCGGGGGTCGTGCTGGGGGTAGGGTTTTAGGATTTAGGTTAGTGCAGTGGTGTTGGGGTAGTGTTTTAGGGTTTAGGGTAGTGCAGTGGTGTTTGTGTAGTGTAGGGGGTCATGCTGGGGGTAGTGTTTTAGGGTTTAGGATAGTGCAGTGGTGCTTGTGTAGTGTAGGGGGTCGTGCTGGGGTAGTGTTTTAGGGTTTAGGGTAGTGCAGTGGTGTTTTTGTAGCGTAGGGGGTCATGTTTTAAGATGCAACGCTCCAATACCTGACCAGTCTGCACTACATAAAACTGCAAAAAAACTAAAAATAAAAAGTGTTTTACACACTTTTGTTATTGGGCTATATGTGGGCTTCATCTGGGTAATATTTGTGCTACATTTGGGCTCTTTTTTCACTGGTGGCCATCTTGGAAGACTTCTTTGTTATGAAGTTTCCTAATTTCCTCATTTACTGCAGTCTCCTCAGTAGGAAATGCTTTCAGTTTTTTACTTTGATTCCATCAAGAAGGCATTCAGATGTGTCACACATTTGCCATAAATTCAGAATGTTATTACTCTAGTTGTTCATTAGATCACTGTAGTAAAGCTACTGCTCACCAAGGAGTTAACTGGAAGTCTACTGCTGGTATTGAAAGTGATTGTTTCAGTCTGCATGTCAGAATTTTCTAATGAAATAGAAGAGGATTTGAGATCTCACTTAAAACATGCACTACATTTTCTTTTGCAGCACTAACCATAATTTCTATGGCAAAATGAACCCCCTCATTTTGTTCCTTTTTAAATTAAATGTTTTAAGTGTTACCAGTTTATTCCAATCAAGATGGCTTCAGGTGTGCCATACTTTTGTCATAAGTAAGGCTGTTAGCACTCTAGTTGTTCTTTAGAACACTCTGGGAAGCTGCAGTAGAACACAAAGGCATCAACTGACAGGCTGCTCCTGTTGAAATATAACAGGAAGATATTTGAGATCACACTTAAAACATGTCCTAATTTTTCTTTCTACAGCACTAACCATAATTTCTATGACAAATTGAACCCCATCATTTTGTTCCTTTTTAAATTAAATGTTTTAAGTGTTACCAGTTTATTCCAATCAAGATGGCTTCAGGTGTGCCATACTTTTGTCATAAGTAAGACTGTTAGCGCTCTAGTTGTTCTTTAGAACACTCTGGGAAGCTGCAGTAGAACACAAAGGCATCAACTGACAGGCTGCTCCTGTTGAAATATAACAGGAAGATATTTGAGATCAAACTTGAAACATGTCCTAATTTTTCTTTCCAGAGCACTAACCATAATTTCTATGACAAGATGAACCCCATCATTTTGTTCCTTTTTAAATTAAATGTTTTAAGTGTTACCAGTTTATTCCAATCAAGATGGCTTCAGGTGTGCCATACTTTTGTCATAAGTAAGGCTGTTAGCACTCTAGTTGTTCTTTAGAACACTCTGCGAAGCTGAAGTAGAACACAAAGGAATCAACTGACAGTCTCTGCCCTTGTTGGATGTACATGTTTTACTGAGAATGTCAGACTTCATTCGCACATGACTGAGAAAGATAATGTGAATTTACAGAAAATATGCTCTCATTTTAGCTTCTGGGGCACCTTCCAAAACTGTATGGGACAAGCATGTGAAAATAGTTTTCTCTCAAACATGATTCATGATATCCCAGCAGAAGGTTTTTCACAGGGTAAAATCACCTTAGAACACACCACAATTCCTGAAATTAGTATGGTACCATCAACAAATGAATTCTAATGTAACTAAAGTCTGTTATCACCCTTTATAGTTCTCCTTTTGGTAACCCTCAAAATCTTCGATTCACTACAATGCATTTCAATGGGGTACTATCATTTATATTGGTCCCAAGATGGCTGCCAGCAATTCCAGGATGAAGTGCTGACAGCCAATCAGATCTCACGATGACATGTGTGGTTAGGCTCCGCCCAGATATATATGTGTTTTTACTTTTGATTTTCTCAGCAACTACTGAACGGATTTACACCATTTAACAAAAAGGGTTCTTTTTGAACCAAGAACTACCTCTTTGCCAAATTTGGTGTAATTCCGTTCAGCAGTTCGGGCTGTAGCCTTGCATAAAGTTTCCTATGGGAAATTGATTTTTTGACTCTTATTTTTTTAATTTCTCCGCAACTACTGAACGGATTTACACCATTTAACAAAAAGGGTTCTTTCTGAACCAAGAACTACCTCTTTGCCAAATTTGGTGTAATTCCGTTCAGCAGTTCAGGCTGTAGCCGATGTCTAAAGTTTCCTATGGGAAAATGAATGGGAAAACACGTTTTGGGACCCCCTTTTTCTCAGCCCCCGCTTAACGAATCACCCTGAGACTTTCAGGGTAGGAGCGGACCGGAGCGGGCCATAAAGTTTGAAAATTTCACGAAGATTCGTCAACCGACGCAAGAGTTATTTCAAATAGAATGTCGCGGATTTCCTATGGAAAATATGTCCTAACTATAACTATCTACTGGCGACCGCCAGTAGATAATATATATATATATATATATATATATATATATATATATATATATATTATCTACTGGCGGTCGCCAGTAGATAGTTATAGTTACAACCTATTATCCATAGGAAATCCGCGACATTCTATTTGAAATAACTCTCTTGCCGGTTGACGTATCTTTGCGAAATTTTCAAACTTTGTGGCCCGCTCCGGTCCGCTCCTACCCTGAAAGTCTCGGGGGGATTCGTCAAGCGGGGGCCGAGAAAAAAGGGGCCAGAGGAGGGGGGCCACGCTGCCCCCCTCAAAATAATAAATATAGAGGCCATGCCCCGGGGGATGGGGTCCCCGGGGCCAATACAGGTACATCCAGAAAGCTACACAGAGCTGCGTTGCAGAGAGGTGTAAAAAGGGGTGTGGCCTCTCTACACGTCTCTGCAACGCAGCCCCCTGGCGCATATTGGAGGTTCCTGGTGGGCTAGTTGGCCCCTAGGGACCCTCAGGATTCAAGGGGACTTAATCCCCCAACTTAAAACGCGCCACGGGGCGCGTTTGCACAGATGTCACCTCAGGCCCCGCCCCCTCCCTTCACCATTGTGCAAATATTCCTCTAAAATCAGCCGAAATACGAATTCCGATTTACTCACCTGTTATAAGGAGAGACCTCAGTGCTGTATCTTTCAGCCCAGTACTGGTCCTGAAAAGTAATTTTAACCGTACTTACCAGTAACTTGAATTTCCTTCCATAGGCTAACATTGACTGGTTTCAATTGGAAATTCTTCTAAGTGTGGAGTTTTGGAACTTTAAAATATTCCTGTAAAATCAGCCGAAATACGAATTCCGATTTACTCACCTGTTATCAGGAGAGACCTCAGTGATGCATCTTTCAGCCCAGTACTGGTCCTGAAAAGTAATTTTAACCGTACTTCACCGGTAACTTGAATTTCCTTCATAGGCTAACATTGACTGGTTTCACTTGGAAATTCTTCTAAGTGTGGAGTTTTGGAACTTTAAAATATTCCTCTAAAATCAGCCGAAATACGAATTCCGATTTACTCACCTGTTATCAGGAGAGACCTCAGTGCTGCATCTTTCAGCCCAGTACTGATCCTGAAAAGTAATTTTAACCGTACTTACCGGTAACTTGAATTTCCTTCACAGGCTAACATTGACTGGTTTCACTTGGAAATTCTTCTAAGTGTTGATTTTTGAAACATACAAATATTCCTCTAAAATCAGCCGAAATCCGAATTCTGATTTACTCACCTGTTATCAGGAGAGACCTCAGTGCTGCATCTTTCAGCCCAGTACTGGTCCTGAAAAGTAATTTTAACCGTACTTACCAGTAACTTGAATTTCCTTCCATAGGCTAACATTGACTGGTTTCACTTGGAAATTCTTCTAAGTGTGGAGTTTTGGAACTTTAAAATATTCCTCTAAAATCAGCCGAAATACGAATTCCGATTTACTCACCTGTTATCAGGAGAGACCTCAGTGCTGCATGTTTCAGCCCAGTACTGATCCTCAAAAGTAATTTTAACCGTTCTTACCGGTAACTTGAATTTCCTTCCATAGGATATCATTGCCTGCTTTTTGCTGAAAAAGTTTCTAAGTGTTAATTTTTGGAACTTTAAAATATTCCTCTAAAATCAGCCGAAATCCGAATTCTGATTTACTCACCTGTTATCAGGAGAGACCTCAGTGCTGCATCTTTCAGCCCAGTACTGATCCTCAAAATTAATTTTAACCGTACTTACCGCTAACTTGAATTTCCTTCATAGGCTAACATTGACTGGTTTCACTTGGAAATTCTTCTAAGTGTGGAGTTTTGGAACTTTATAATATTCCTCTAAAATCAACCAAAGTACGAATTCCAATTTACTCACCTGTTATCAGGAGAGAACCCAGTGCTGCATCTTTTATCCCAGCACTGACCCTGAAAAGTAATTTTAACCGTACTTACCAGTAACTTATATTTTCTTCCATAGGAATCCTTTGTCTGGTTTTCAGCAGAAAAGTTTCAAAGTGTCGATTTTCACAAACTACAAATATTCCTGAAAAATCGCCTGTATGACTTAAACGCATTCTTTCAACTGTTTACAGGAGATGCACCAGTGCTGGATCCAGGATCCAACACTGAGTAACAAAAAGTAACGATAACAGTTTTTACCTCCTAAGTGAATTTCCTTCCATAGGATAACATTGGTCATTCTATGAGAAAAGTTTCTAAGTGTCAACTTTTAAAGTACAATAATATTCCTTAAAAATCACGACTGTAACCAAAACGCTTTTACTCAACTGTTTACAGGAGATGTCCCAGGACTGAATCTAGGATCCAGTCCTGTGGTTAGAAAAAGTAATCCATAAAGTAACTAATTGTATTTAACTAGAAATTCACATTGAGCTGAATGTTGCATTGTGTTTGAAAATGTGTTGCCCATTGCAACAACTGTAACTACTATACTTAAAAGTCTATTGCCTATGTGCAAAGTATTTAAACTAAAGTAATTCATTCTGAGAAAGTATTTTTGTAATGTATAATATAATTACAATGTAATTTAAAAAATAAAATATGTAAAAAAAAATGTTTTCTAAAAAATTTCGAAATCAGTATGAAAAAAATTTATATAAAAATTAATACATTTAAAAATTGTCATTTACAAAACCTTTGAAATTCACTGAAAAAACCGTAGGTTTCAGACATGTTATAGTTACAAATTAGCATTTAAAAAACCTTTGAAATTCACTGAAAAAACCATAGGTTTTAGGGACGTTATAGTTACAAATTAGCATTTAAAAAACCTTTGAAATTCACTGAAAAAACCATAGGTTTTAGGGACAGTTATAGTTAGTTGGACATTGCACTCGTACAAAACCCGTGAAATTCCCCCGTTATAGTTAGTTCAGCTAACTATAACTCGCGCCCGCAATGCACTGCTGATGACGTCACATATTACATCACTCATGACATGGTCAGTGACATCACTGATGACATCACTGATGACATCTCAAATGACATCACTGATGACATCATCCACGTGATAATCTGATGCAGCTCTTCACACCCTAATATAACCTTTGATACACCCAATCTAAATTACAGACTGCCATTCGCAAAACCATAGACACTCCAACACCAATAACTACATACCCACTCACTGATTCTTAGGTCTACACACACACATCCACTCACTCACCCGTACAGTCACTCATACTTATGGTCACTCAATACAGGACTATCATATGCACTCTTACTCCTATATAGACACTCAAACACCGCCACTCATCCATAGAGGTACTCACACACCTAGTCAGTCATGCAAATAATTAAACACACTGCCATTTACTCACCTATACAGTTATACACACACCAGCTCACTTAATCATACAAATACTAGCACATTGTTACGCTCTTATACAATCACTGATACAAGCACACACTCATCCATACAGCCACTATCACAATCACTCACTCTCGCTTATAGCTATTTATATACTCCAACACACATATATACTGCCTTTCACATATGTAGTTACTCACACATGTACCACTGGGACATACATTCACTCACTAACACACTCTTACACACACTTACCCACCCATACAGTCTATCACAGATGCACTCTTGAAACCATCCACCCAGTGAATCACCCACTCACACATCTATGCACAGTCGCACACACCCCATCCACACAAACACTCAGGCACCCATACAGATACTCAGACAACAAATCAATAACTCTTATAGACACTCATGTAGCTATTCACAAACCCATGCAGCCACTTACACATCAACAGACAGATACAGACATTCACCCAGTTTAGTCACTAACCCATGCATTCAGTAAGATACGTTTAATCACTCACTTATAGAATTAGTCACGCACCTACTAAATCATCCATACAGACACTTATACACCCACTCATTCTTCAATACGCCTTTCCCTATATATATAAAAAATATTTAAACTTTACAGAAACACACAGTCACTGGATGATGTCATCAGTGATGTCATTTGAGATGTCATCAGTGATGTCATCAGTGATGTCACTGACCATGTCATGAGTGATGTAATATGTGACGTCATCAGCAGTGCATTGCGGGGCGCGAGTTATAGTTAGCTGAACTAACTATAACGGGGGAATTTCACGGGTTTTGTACGAGTGCAATGTCCAACTAACTATAACTGTCCCTAAAACCTATGGTTTTTTCAGTGAATTTCAAAGGTTTTTTAAATGCTAATTTGTAACTATAACGTCCCTAAAACCTATGGTTTTTTCAGTGAATTTCAAAGGTTTTTTAAATGCTAATTTGTAACTATAACATGTCTGAAACCTACGTTTTTTTCAGTGAATATATATAGTTATTTCCATTAGGAGATTATTTGTGCGAGGGGAGAGAGGAGGCGGCATTGCGCTGCCTGATAAGGGTACAAACATAGGTATTGGCGGGACCATCATCTCCAGGACTCCTGCGGTGGAGTGCAATTCAGCGCCAAGAATTTGGGGGCATGATTGTTGCTCGGTTTTCCCCATCACTGTATGAGGACCCACGCAAGGACTGCAAATACCATCATGCAGTGGGCTTGGTGTCTTCAGCGCAATCCACACACCTGCCAGTGGGAGGAGGAGTCGAGAGACTACTTGAAAAGGAGTGGTCTTGGAAGCCCACGAGAATCCAACAGCCTGTGGGATCGGCACTGATGACGGCCATTCCGGCCAGAAACGCGTCTGCCAAGCGTTTCACGGACTGCAGGGAAGCGCTTTATTTGTTCCAAATAAATCCTTTGTTTTGTACCCGGAGCATGTGTCCCGCTGACTTTTTACATAGGTCAGCACTTGGTGGTGTATATATATATATATATATATATATATATATATATATATATATATACAAATACATATACATGTTTTTTTTTGATTGACAACACAACACAACAACTTATGGTAATAATCCTTTCTACTTGTGAGTTGACTGAGATTGGGTCTTTCCTTCTGCCCCAATGTCTCTGATAACATTGCACAATTGAGGGTAGACTTATACCAGTTCGCACAGAAACCAAAGTTGGGTAAAATCCATGCCCTTAAAAATGTGCCCATTGAATTTGCTGATAGGGGACATTGAGACATTGAATGTTATGTATAATTGAGCAACACCCCTACTGATTTGCCCATCACGGAAGAGTATAATGGTTTTGATCCTGGGATGCTGGTGTATTTGCAGGATGAATTTGGGATTGAGACAGATCTGACTGTTGAAACAAAATTTAGACCTCCATCAAAATTGCGACCCTAACTTCCAAGGGACAATATTGATTTATTTTGTGGTCTGGTATCTCAAGACATTATGAGAAAAGAGCAGTTGGAGGTGGTATTGTCACTACAAAAGGATGAGAATCTGATCATAAAACCCTCAGATAAAGGGGTAAATTTCACTGTAATGTCCAGGACCAATTTTGTTAAAGAGGCCCATAAACATATGAATGTTGTGTCATGCTATGAGAGAATTGATAAAACGTATTATATTGATTTACAACACAAGTACAAAGAACACAGGTACAAAGAATGCCTAAATGAGTGGCATGACGGTCAATTGATTTCGTTAGAAGAATTACAATTGCTCAAGAATGAAACACCTGTAGTGCCTACATTGTTTCTATTACCTAAGGTCCATAAGAATGCCATAGACCCTCCTGGGCAGCCGATTGTGTAGTGTAGGAATAGCCTGTTGGAGAAGACATCAATCTATATAGACCATTTCATTTTCCCATATGTACAAAATCTGACATCATATGTAAAAGACACCAAAGACTTTTTAGCTAAGATCCAGAATACACACTGGGATGACACATACATATTGGTCTGTTCTAATGTGTAGAGCCTACATACGAGTATTCGTCACCCGGATGGGATGGAAGCATGTAAATAATTCCTCCGGCCTAGAGGGATAAAGTTGTTTGCACACACACACACATGCTATTGGAAATTATTCATACCTGTCCGTCAGAAAACATCTTCTTGTTTAAGGAAGTGCATTACAAGCATATCCAAGGGACAGCCATGGGCACCTGATTCTCCCCAGCTACGCCAATTTGATGATGGGCTGGTGGGAGGAGCAGGTGCTCTGGGGGTCAGATTTGGAACAGTGGACAGACAAGGTGGTTGTTTGGCTGCGATACATCAATGATGTATTTTGCATCTGGAATGGGTCTGAAGATCTATTGAAATTGTTTAAAGAGGTGCTGTGTTCCGATAATTTGAACATATGGTTTACTATGAGCTGTAGTAAGGAGAGTATAGATTTTTTGGACCTAAGAATCATAGTGAAATGCTATGGTTTGACCACTGAACTGTTTAGGAAAGACACAGCAGGTAATTCAGTTTTGAATTCTTTGAGTAACCAAACCCCAAGCTGTAAATGAAGCATACCTTACAATGAGTTTTTATGTGCAAAATGGAACTGTAGCAGTGAGGAAGACTATCACAGAGTAAATGATGAAAATGATAAAGAGACTAAAAGTGAGAGGATGAAGTCCTTAAAGCATCTAGTGAACGAGTAGACAAAGTAGGGAGAGAGGAAGCCCTTTACTGATCCAAATCAAGTGGAATCAAGGTGGTGAGGAACCCATTAGATTCATCACAGAATTCACTCACAAATCTAGCAAGTTAAGGAGGGTATTGCAAAAAAGATGTGATATAATTTCACTGTATCCTATTCTCCAAACAAAAGTGGGGTATATCCTTCAATCATGTTCCAGTGCAACACATCATTAAAAGATGTACTGTAACTCAGGAGGATGGAGTCCACAATTATTCTAGAGGCTGGCTGCATAGTACCAGTGGTGATGAATAAGGACAAGGAGATGCATGTGCAGCTGAAAGACAGGAATTGCTCGATTTGGCTTCGCGGGGCTTCACCCCTATTTTACGCTGATTGACATGTGATATTGAGTATAGACTACTCTTGATGTATATGGTTGTTGTCTGTGGAACTAACAGTCACAATGCAATCAGTAATCATGAGTTATTTTTATTGTGTTTCTTTACAGATCCTCTGCAAGACCAGTGCATAATTAACTGATATATTGGGAGTGACACCAGAATAAATGTGGTTGTAGAATGGATTACAAGGAAGACAGAGGCCATGTATGAGAGGGACATGTAATAATGTTACTGTAGCAGAGGGGAACTATGGTGAAGTTAACAATATTAATGTTCATATGAATTATTGCTAAAAGTGATCCATGGCTTATGAATTGGAAATTGTAAGGAATTTAACAATGCATTCTGATGAATGGTTAATACATTTCTGACCTAAAATGTATCCCCTCTAGACTATCTGTGTACGTGCAAGGAAACGATGGGCTCATGTGTCAAACCTAAGAACCATAATAATAATAGCAGCAAAAGGAAAAATACCTTTTTTTATATAACCCTCACCCACTCTAGTAGTGGCATGCATTTTCATCGAGTTAACCCTGGCTCTTAAAGGCCAGGGTGGCCTCGACCATATCCTAGGGAGCTCTTATGTAGACAGTTAAATAGGGGTTGTAACTTTAAAGATAAAAGTCCTCATCCACTCCCAATGTATCCTTTTATTGGTGGGGTGGATGGGAAAGATTAAAAACTATATTAGGGGTTGGAAGAATATAATGGTCCTATGACCCTCAAACATCAACACGTTTCAGCCCTATACTAATGGCCTAAATTGTCCTGAGCTTTCGTCAGGGTGCAATCATGCTATTATTACTCCCACAAACATACATAATGTGTGTTTTTGTGTATGCCATGCAATTGTATTCAAATTATGCACAGGCAGTGCTAATACTTGCCAATCTGGGTAGTTCCTGAAAGTGAATGTTTATATAGCATAAGTATAAATGCCAAAAAAGTGATTGCTTCAATTCAACACATCAATCACTTCTCCTTGCGAGCTTTTTGAAAACTATTAAAATATATGTGTTTCACTCACTGGTGTTCATTCCATATTCATGTGCATGCACATTGACTGGTGTGTCCAATCACATAGTCGTAAGTGGTGCCGCAGTGCACTGCAGTCCAACAACTGAAAGTATCAGAAGTGTCAACCATTCATACTTTGCAGCTTTGTGCAGTTTAAGAATAACATCACAGGTAATCCATTCCTGAGGTTTTCTATGACAACTAACAGAACCCAATATGCTTTCTGGATGTAAACATCATGGCAAAAGAATGCAAGCTCAGCAGCTCACTCTATACCAAACTGTAATAACCTGCGTGTCATCTTGTTCCATGCATCACATTCAGACTTGTGTTCCTCATTCTAGAGCCTTCACTTAGTTTGAGTTGCTCTAGAACACCGAGAGGTCAGTTGCTGCTGGCGCTGTGTGGGTAGGACGTTTCATCTGTAGATGCCTGCTTCTCTCAAATAAAGAGCCTTCTATCAACCCCATCCAGTGTACTTACATTATTACACTGGCAACGATCTGAAAGGGACCCACAGCTGTCTACCTTGCTGAACTACAGAACAACAAAGACGTCCTAACACATCATTCAACTCCACGGCACTTCCAGCCTTCTGCATGACGAATATTCATCTGCCCTGCCACATCTACAAGGTACTGTGTGCGCACCCCGCCAGCTCTGCATTACTTTCTTGTCAAAATGCGTGTTTTAACACTTATTTACTGTAAGCCTACCGTTGTTTCATGCGCACTTCCCGCACCTCCAGCAACTCGCGCAGACACGTCGTCACCCTGGCAACCCTTATCAGCAATTGCGCAGCTCCTCTAATGAAGCCTTCCTGCTGAACCACGCTGCCCCTACCGTTGCCCAGCAACCAAAAACTCTTTCTTTGTTTTAAGGAAATGCTGTCTATGCGCATCGGAGCGTGACGTTGCCACGCAACTGAGCTTGCCCGAGCCTTCAATCACCCTTGCAGCCCGTTATGTTGCCAAGCAACTGAGGATGCTCCGCTCTTCGTTTCCTTTACTCCCCAGCTGTTCCACCTGTCTTCCGCTGCTTTCTCGCTGACAGGCACAGCTCTTCACCCCACCTGCCTACTTTACATATTCCTTTCGCTGGTAGGCACAGCTGTTTACTTATTAATGCCTTATATGCTCCACTTGCCTTCAGTTACTTTCTCGCTGGCAGGCACAGCTCGTCATTCCACCTGCCCATTTTACATATGCTTTTCGCTGGCAGGCACAGCTGTTTACTGTACTTTTAAACACATTTTTCTGCCTGCTTCGCTGACGGGCACAGCTCATTCTAATAAAGTTGCTTACAATCTTCAGCTTCACCACACCCTTTTCGCAAGCAGCCACAATACTCAAAGTCTTTCACCTACAGTTCAACACGGTGATAGGCACACCGCTATTCACACGTGCCTTCACTTCCCTACTGCAGTGATAAGCACACTCTCGCTTTAAGTGCTTTCACCAACTACTTTCTACGGTGACAGGCACACCACTGTTCCCAGTATGCAAAATGTCACTCCACCTTCCTTTTTCCTATCCAATCCAGGCGAGCCCCCATCCGCTGGTCAAATTGGAAGAAGGTCTTTCTCAACTATGCTAGAGTGTGCAGAGTGTCACTGAGTGCCGAGAGGAAGTCAGCCTTACTCCTACACTGCCTGGGCTCAGAGGGACAAGAAGTTTTCGAACACCTACCAGACCTCAATGACACTGAAACTGATAGCCTCAACGAGTTTGAGATCTGCTTGAAGAAATTAGACAAACATTACCACCCCAAAATCAGCACCATCTTGGAACGTTACCACCTTGGGAAGCGCGTACAACAACCCCAAGAGTCTGTTGAAGTTTATGTGACCCATTTGCGTAAACTGGCTTCCACTTGCAAATTTTAAGGCACACTTGAGGAACATATACGAGACCAGTTTATGTTAGGTTGCACCATAGAGAAAGTCAAGGACGAACTATGGCAAAAAGATGATCCCAAACTTTATGAGGTCATCTTGATTGCCAAGCGCATCGAACACTCTCTTTCTTGTGTAGAAGTGATAAGAAAAGAAAATGGCGCTACTAACACAACTAATGATAAAGTACAAGCTGTAACCAAAACAAAAACTTTTAAACAAACCGAACCTCAGTCTTTTAAGCCTAAAAAGACTTTCTTAGGAAAATGTTACCGCTGTGACATGGTTGGTCATCTAGCCAACGACAAGTCCTGTCCTGCTTTGAACTCCAAATGTCTTAATTGTGGGAAAGTTGGCCATGAGACAAAAGATTGCAGAGTATTGAAATTTAAAAAGAACAAGCGAGTGAAGGAAGTTTGGGTTCGAAACGAGTCAGACTCTGATCTAGATGTACTACATTGTGGTGAGGTTTTAGCTCAGGCCTCCCTGAGTAAGTGCAAAAATCCCATTGACTGTGTTCGAGTAAATGGCCATGCTGTCAAAATGCTCTTTGATTCTGGGGCAAAAATCACTTTGGTTCCAAAGAGCTTTTACGATACATCTTTATCGGGTAAAGTGAAGGTCTTCAAGCCAGATATCAGATCGCTTGCTTACGGTGGTCAACCTATTAAGCTATTCGGCTACTTTGAGGGTGACATGGAGTACAGAAACAAACTCACTGCTGGAAAAACCTACATCTCCTCCAGAGGTGACAGTATAGTAAGCTGGATCCACCAGGCCGATCCGGGAGTCATGCTTATTCCTGGTGGAGATCCATGTATAGTCCTAAAGGACGACTTACCTTTGTCACATCCTCATATTACCGGCGCACCCGAGTCTCCCAATGTTGTTCAAGTGGATGTTTTACGCACTGAGTTTGAGCAGGTCTTCAGCGAGAAATTGGGTTGTTTGTCAGACTATACACATAGGATCACCCTGAGGCCTGGTGCCAACCCTGTCACATGTAAGGTGCGCTGTGTACCATTAGCGCTGAGGGAGACCATGCAGAGAGAACTACAAAAGTTACAGAAAGAAGGGATTATAGTCGAAACTGAGGAAAGTAATTGGCTGGTACCCGTGGTACTCGCCTGCAAAGCCACTGGCGAGGTGAGACTATGTGTGGACTTGCGTGCTCTCAACCGTGCTGTCATAGCCGACAAGTACCCTCTACCCAATATTGTTGAGATGCTGACGCAGCTGGATGGGGCTGTGGTCTTCTCCACACTAGATCTTAGGGCCGCATACCAACAAATCAGAATTGATCCCGATTCCATGAACCTATGGAAGATGTTCTGCATGGGTTACCTGGCATCAAGATTTACCAAGACGACGTTCTGGTACATGGCTCTTCTCAGAAACTGCATGATGAGAGGCTCAGGGCCGTCCTGGAATGGTTTAAATCACGTGGTCTAACCTTACGTGAGAACAAGTGTAGATTTAACCTCACCGAAATTGACTATTTGGGGCATAAGTTGTCTAAGGAGGGCGTAAAACCAAGGGACCATTTAGTGAAGACCATCGAGAACCTTCCCATGCCCCAATCCAGAGATGAGTTGATTACCTTTCTCGGCATGGCCGAATATTACAATAAGTTCATCCCACAGTTTGCTTCTCGCACTTTCACTCTAAGGGCACTTCTCAAGAAAGGTGTGAGATAGAATTTGATGATATAAAAAGGGCTTTGAGTGGGGCACCCTCTCTCCAGAGTTTTGACATTACTGCCCATTCCATCCTCATCACTGATGCTAGCTCCAAGGGTCTTGGCGCTGTTCTTAAACAGGTGAAGGATGGAAAGGAGATAACTATTATGTTCCTGTCACGAGCACTGGTAGGGCCAGAAATACAGTACTCTGTCATAGAGAAGGAAACCCTATGCATCTTTTGGGCAATTAAGAAACTAAAAAAGTTTCTTTGGGGAAGTTCTTTTGTAGTACAGTCCCACCACAAACCTTTGAAAGACTTGTTCACAAAAAAAAGTTTAGATGCTGTATCCTCAAGGATCGCCAGGTGGATAGTCGCGCTCCAAGACAATGACTTTATTGTAAACCACATACCTGGTGCTCAGAACAAGGTTTCGGATTGCCTTTCCTGCCTTGTCCTGAAAAACCTCAATCACGCCCTTGACACCTCAGGAGACTCGTGGGAGGATGACAATTATAAAGTGTGTGAGGTCATGACAGGTGTCTTGAGTGAGGTAGAGTGGAAGTCATCCAAGGAAAGTGAACCCACGATTGTCGAAGTCTGCAAGTTGGTTACTGAAGGTTGGGGGGGGCATAAAAAGTCTCAATGAGGAGACACGAAAGTTTTGGAATGTACGTCACGAGTTGTCTGTCTCCTCTGGCTTGCTTTGGAGGGGTACCAAACTCGTTCCTCCCCTCTCTGTCAAGCAAAGAATTGTCCAACAAGCCCATCAAGGACACCAGGGCATCTCCAAGACCAAAGAGAGGATTCAATTGCACTTTTGGTGGCCCAGCATCGATCTCCTCGTCGAGCGCATGGTGAGAGATTGCTCTGAATGTAATGCCTGTGATAAGGTCTACAATACCAGGGTCCAACCCATGGTAGTGCGGGAGACCACTGATCGTTGTTGGCAGGAAGTGGCTTTAGATCTTCTGGGTCCCATTACGAGCAGCTCCGGCCAGTCCTATGTCCTAGTACTAATAGACATGTTCTCCAGGTGGCCGGAGATTAAGATCACTCACAACACTGAGACCAAAGACATCACTACGTTCCTCGATGAAGTCTTCTCATGAGAAGGACTCCCGGACTGTCTCCTAACCGACAATGGGGTTCAACTAGTCTCGAGAGAGATGGAGGAATATTTGGCAGAAAGGGTGATCAGACACAAGCATTGTGCCCTCTCCCATCCCTCTACCAATGGAATGGTGGAGAGGTTTAACCGTGTCTTAAAAGAATCCATTCAACTGGCCAAAGCCCAAAACAAAGACTGGAAGTCGGAGATAGTGGAACGTGTGACTATTTACCGTCTCACACCTCACTCAACCACGAGTAAAGTTCCCTTTGAGCTGTTTCGGGGACGAAGTCCCAATACCCACATGTTCCAAGCATGGATGAGAGACAAAAGTGCATGTGTGGGTTTGGATGCTGGTTCTGGTGTGGTAACCCCTAGTGCAGATCTAAGTTTGATGCCCCCTTGTGCGGATCCTGGTGTGGTTTCCTGGCAAGATGGTCAGAATTTAAAGATAGCCAAAAGAAAAGTTATTTCGATGCCAGGCATGCTGTCACTCTCACTCGAGTGCGAGTGGGTGACAGAGTGAAGGTACGTCTTCCTCAGAGGTCCACTGGTGTCTCAAAGTTCTCCTCACCTTTTGTTGTGAAAAAGCTCTTTCAGAATGCAGTGAAGTTGAATGATGGTCGCATCTGGAACTTAAATAGGATTGCCCCCATGCACGCTAAGGTTCAATCTGAATTGGTTGTTCCAAATAAACTTCCCAAAGACTTGCCTGCACTACGAAAGAGTTCTCGTGCTGGAAAGGTTCTGGTAAGATTGCATGATTTTGTTCTTCGTTAATGTTTTCTTTGCTCTTGATTTATTCTTGTATTATTCTTTGCTCCCTGTCTTACTGTGTATCTTCTTTCTGCTTCTCGTATGTAAAGGGGGAAGGTGTGTAATGACCTTCGTGTCATCTTGTTCCATGCATCACATTCAGACTTGTGTTCCTCATTCTAGAGCCTTCACTTAGTTTGAGTTGCTCTAGAACACTGAGAGGTCAGTTGCTGCTGGCGCTGTGTGGGTAGGACGTTTCATCTGTAGATGCCTGCTTCGCTCAAATAAAGTGCCTTCTATCAACCCCATCCAGTGTACTTACATTATTACACAAACCCACCGATCATAACAGCCTGTTGCAGTTCCACCCCAGTGCTCTCAGAGAGAAATTACTTGTGGGTGATTGTGTATCAGGCGGAACTGATCTGACCTCCATGATTACAAGAATTAAGCTAAAAAAACTCCCTGCAAACCAAAAGCGAGGGCCTACCTAGATAAGATTATTGTGAAAAGCCCAGAGGAGGGCATGCAATATTCCCAGAGATGCCGTTATGGAAACATATATTAGAGAGAGTAATAGTTCCCTGATTTTGTGAGCAAATACAGCTGTGTGACTAATGCCATCAAACAAATCATAAATAAACATTGGCGAATCCTCACCTCCAACAAACTGAATTTCAGAAAGAACAGAAGCATAAGAGATAGACTGGCTCATTGCAACTCATGGCAGAAAAGTAAAGAACGCCAAATCATGCTGTGTGATCTCCCCCCAGTTACATGAAATTACCCTTGTGGTAACTGCTCGGTATGCCCCCTTACTTCACAGTCCTAAACAATCAACCTTGGCCTTCTCACCCCCATACTAATTGCAATAGCAACAATGTCATATATCTCATCACTTGCCCATGCGGCCTTCGTCACAAAGGAATGTGACCTGGGATTAGGTTTTTTTTATGTAGGGGTGGGGGCTTCCTAGAATGCCCCCACCAAAAAAGAATTGCCACAGTCTTTCTGTCCCCCTGGGAGGCAGATGGGGGCACTAGCCCCTTCTCTGCCCCCCTAGGGGGGGGGCAGAAAATCCACTAGGCACCAGGAATTTTTTTTCAAAGTTCAGGTGTGGGGGCTGCCCAGAATGGGCTTGCCAATGCCCCCAAAAAATGCCACAGTCTTTCTGCCACCCCAGGAGGCAGATAGGGGCAATAGCCCCTGATATACCCCCCAGGGGGGCAGAAAGCCCACTAGACACCAGGAATTATTATTTTACATGGGCATGCCAATGCCCCCACCCCCCAAAAAAATTGCCAAAGTCTTTCTCCCCCCCAGGAGACAGATGGGGGCAGTAGCCCATTATCTGCCTCCCCTGGAGGGAAGAAAGCCCACTAGGCACTAGGGATTAGATTTTTCAAAGTTCAGGGGTGGGGGCTGCCTAGAATGAGCATGCAAATGCCCCCACCCCTACAAAAAATTCCACCGTCTTTCTGCTCCCCCCAGGAGGCAGATGGGGGCAACAGCCCCTGATCTGAGCCCCGGGGGGGGGCAGAAAGCCCACTAGGCACCTGGGATTATTATTATTTTTTATACGTGGGGTGGGGCTGCCCAAAATGGACATGCCAATGCCCCTACCCCTAAAAATATGGCCATAGTCTTTCTATTCCCCCCAGAGGCAGATGGGGCAATAGCCCCTCATCTGCCCCCGGGGGAGCAGAAAGCCCAATGGGCACCAGGGATTTTTTTAATAATACGTAGGGGCTGCCCAGAATGGGCATGCCAATGCCGCACCTTACAAAACAAATTGCCAAAGTCTTTCTGCCTCCCCCGGGGTGCAGATGGGGCAATAGCCCCTTATTTGCCCCCCTGGGGAGGGAGAGAGCCCACGAAGTGCCAGGGATGATGCTGTTTTTTTATACGTAGGGGTGAGGGCTGCCCAGAATAGCCAAAATAATGCCCTCACCCCCCCAAAAAAATGGCCACTGTCTTTATGCCCTCTTCGTGGGCATATTGGGGCAATAGCCCCCGATCAGCCCTCCCCAGGGTGGCAGAAAGCCCACTAGGCAGTGACCTTTTTTTTGCAATGTGCCTTGCTGTGGATTTTGGGCCCTAGCGCAGCCGACACCTAGGGAAACCTAGCAAACCTATACATTTTTTAAACCTAGACACCCAGGGAAATCCAGGATGGGGTGACTTGTGTGCCTCTCACCAGGTTCTGTTACCCAAAATCCCTTGCAAACCTCAAACTTTGCACAAAAAAAAAAAATCCTCATAAATGTGATGGAAAGTTCTTGAATCTGCGGGGACCCACAAACTTCCACCCACCCAGCCTTCCCCCAAGTCTCCCGATAAAAATGGTACCTCACTTGCTTGGGTAGGCCTAGTGCCCGTGACAGGAAACGTCACAAAACGCAATATGGACACCACATTTTTCCATTGAAAACTGACCCTTTTTTCGCAATGTGCCTAGATGTGGATTTTGGACCCTAGCTCAGCCTGCACCTAGGGAAACCTAGTAAACCTGTGCATTTTTGCAAACTAGACACCCAGGGGAAGCCAAGATGGAGTGACTTGTGTGGCTCTTACCAGGTTCTGTTACCAAGAATCACTTGCAAACCTCAAACATTGTAAAAAGAAACACATTTTCCTCACATTTCAGTGATGGAAAGTTTTAGAATCTGCGAGGAGCCACAAAATTCCAGTTAGCCAGCATTCCCCCAGGTCTCCAGATAAAAATGGTACCTCATTTGTCTGGTTATGCCTACTGCCTGCGACAGGAAATAGACGAAAACATACTGTGGAGACTTTAAAATTATTATCACAAAAAGACTTGGTTTTGCGAGGGAGTCACCTGGGGTTTTTGGTCCTGGGCTCGGTGAGCATCTAGAGAAACCTACCAAACCCAGACATCTCTGAAAAGTAGACACCCTGAAGAGTCCAGGGCCGTGTGGCTTGAGTCGATCCTCCAACATTTTCCTAACTAAAATCTCCTGCAAACCTCAAATGTAGCTGGAAAAAATCACATTTTCCTTACATTTCTGCCTGGGATCACCACGTTGGCACAAATGTCTTACCAAACTTTGGTCTCCCAATAAAAATTATACCTCACTTGTGTGGGTGTCTAATGCAGAGTCAGCCTAAAAACGCATATAAAAAAATAGAGCGCTTAAACTTAAAGCTCGCTATGCTATCCCCATAATCCCTATGTTTCTGGCCCTTCCCAGTCACAGCCCCTTGACCCACCCACACAAGTGAGGTATCATTGTACTTGGGAAACTGAGGAGAATGCTGGGTTGTAGATATTTTGTGCCGGCATGTGAATCCCAGACAGAAATGTGAGGAAAATGTGACTTTTTTAGCCTAATTTGAGGTTTGCAGGGGATCTGGGTATGAAAACTTTGGGACATCCACGCAAGCCACACCTCTCTGGACGCCCCGGGTGTCTAGTTTTCTGAAATGTCTGGGATTGGTTGGTTTCCCTAGATGGCCGCCAAACCCGGTACCTAAAATGCAGGTGCCCCCTTGCTAAACTAAGTTGTTTTGTGAGAGATAGGGGGCACCCGCATTTTTGGTCCCGGGCTCGGCGGCCATCTAGGGAAACCTACCAAACCCAGACATTTCTGAAAACTAGACACCCTGAAGAGCCCAGGGATGTGTGGCTTGCATGGATTCCTCAATGTTTTCCTATCCAGAATTCCCTGCAAACCTCAAATTTAGCTTAAATGAATCACATTTTCCTCATATTTCTGCCTGGCACCACCATGCCAGCACAAATTTCCTACCACCCAGTGTTCCCCTTGGTCTCTCGATAAAAATGATACCTCACTTGTGTGGGTATCTAATGCAGAGTCAGCCTAAAAATGAATATAGAAAACAAATATAGCGCTAAGAGTTGGCTGTGCTATCCCTTCAATCCCTATGTTTTTGGCCCTTCTCAGTGGCAGGCCTTTGGCCCACCCACACAAGTGAGGTACCATTTTACTCCGGAGACTGAAGGTAATGATGGGTGGTAGGTATTTTGTGCCGGCAAGGTAATTCCAGACAGAAATGTGAGGAAAATTTGATTTTTTAGCTAACTTTGAGGTTTGTAGGGGGTTCTGGGTAAGAAAACATGGGGGATCCATGCAAGCCACACCTTCCTGGACTCCCCCTGGTGTCTAGTTACCTGGGATTGGTAGGTTTCCCTAGATGTCTGCCGAACCCGGCACCTAAAACGCAGGTGCCCCCTTGCAAAACCATTTGTTTTGTTATAGATAGGGGGCACCTGTATTTTTGCTCCCAGGCTCGGTAGCCATCTAGGGAAACCTAACAAACCCAGACATTTATGAAAACTAGACACTTGGGGGAGTCGAGGGAGGTGTGGCTTGTGTGGATCCTCCAATGTTTCCTACCCAGAATCCCCTGCAAACCTCAAATTTAGCTGAAAAAAATCACATTTTTCTCACATTTCTGTGAGGCACAATTGTGGGATCACTGGACTGACACAAATTTCCTACCACTTAGCATTCCCTCACATCTCCTGATAAAAATGGTACCTCACTTGTGTGGGTGGGCCAAGTACCTGCAGCAGAGAAGGGCCCAAAACGTATTGTGGAGACATCAAAATTATCTATCACAAAACGGCCTGGTTTTACAAAGGGGACACCTGCGTTTTTGGTCCCGAACTCGGTGACCATCGCGGGAAACCTACAAACCCACACATTTCTGAAAACTACAAACCTGGGAGAGTACAGGGAGGTGTGACTTGCATGAATCACCCAACGTTTTCCTACCCAGAAATCCCTGCAAACCTCAAATTTAGCTGAAGAACTCACATTTCTCTCACATTTCTGCGTGGGAAAGTTGTGGGAACTAGGCCTACCCACATAAGTGAGGTACCATTTTTATCAGGAGACCTTGGGAAATGCTGGCTGGCTGAAAGTTTGTGGCTTTCCGCAGATTCCAGAACTTTCTATCACAGAAATGTGAGGAAAATATGTTTTTTTTGCATAGTTTGAGGTTTGTAAGGGAATCTGGGTAACCCCTGAGTGACTAGTTTTTAAAAATGTGTAGGTTTGCTAGGTTTCCCTGGGTGCCGTCTGAGCTAGGGTCCAAAATTCACAGCTTGGCGCATTGCAAAAAAAGGGTCAGTTTTCATTGGAAAAATGTGATGTCCACATTGCGTGTTAGTTAGGCCATTTCCTGTCACAGGGACTAGGCCTACCAACATATGTGAGATATCTTTTTTATCAGGAGACTTAGGGGAACACAGGATAGTTGAACAAGTGTTATTACTAATTGACTTTCTTTGCATTTTTGCCTTCCAAATTTAAGACAATGTGTAAAAAAGAGATCATTTTGAAAAATGTCATTCACATGCTTTTATAGGTACCCACAATTTCAGAAATGTGCAAACAATCACTGCTTCTAGACTCTATATTTTGTTCCCATTTCTGAAATATATAGGTTTCCTTGGTACCTATTTTTCACTCTTTATATTTTACCAAATGAATTGCTATATACTTGGTACACAATGAAAAATCATTGCAAAATGCAGCTCAGTTATAGGCTCTGGGTATCTCGGGTTCTTGGTGAACCTACAGTTTCTATATATCCCCGCTACCATAAGGTTCCAGCGGACTTAACGGTATATTGCTTTTAAAAATCTGCCATACAGGTGAAAATGTTGGCACAAATGGCTTTTTTTCTGACTCAATTTCAATATTCTTTTATTTCAATTGTTAGTTTCCATAGAAAAACCTTGAATGATCTACACAAATAACCCCTTGCTGCATTCAGAATTATGTCTACCTTTCAGAAATGTATAGTTCTCCATGGTCCATTATTGCTTTCACACCGATTTCTACCACTAACTGGAAAGAGATAGCAAGCACAAAAAATAGGAAAAATAGGCTAATCCCCAGAAAAATGCTAAAACTGTGTAGAAAATGTTGGTTTTCTGGCAAATGTCTGCTTGTTCCTGAAAGCTGGGAAGATGGTGACTTTAGCACCACAAATCCTTTGTTGATACCTTTTACAGGGAAAAAAACAGATGCTTTCTTCTGCAGCACTTTTATCCCATTTTTCAAAACAAATTGCGGTATTTTGGTCAATTTCTTGGCCCCCTAAAGGGGAATCCACAAACCAGGGGTACCTCTGGAATCCTCAAGATGTTGGAAGAAAAGGATGCAAATTTGGCGTGGATAGCTTATGTGGACAAAAAGTTACAGGAGCCTAAGCACGAACTACCCCAAATAGTCAAAAAAAGGCTTAGCATGGGGGGGGGGGGGCGCGGCCTAGCAGGGAAGGGTTTAAAGAGAGACTAATACTCTTAATGGCAATGCACTTGAATTAACAAACAAGGAAAGCAAGTGTCCCATATCTGAGAGGCGCTCACTCTCCAATAATACAAACATTCCTTAACGATTTAGGATGGGTGAGTCTAGAGTGACCCCACACCAACAATGGCTGGCTCCTAACAAAACTATTGCCTTCATTTGTTTTTTATTTTTATTTTACATTTTTAATTGTAGCCCACGAACTCCATTGCACTCAAAATTAGTTCATGCAACATTCTTTACACCTCCCCGTGATTAGCTGTTTATGACTCTACTGCATCACAATCAGGAGACTACAATTCCCAAATTTTCTGAGCCTTTGCACACAGTCTCACTCACCAGCTCAGGTCGCTGCCATACGAGCAGCATAGGGACTCCTCACAGTTGCCTGAAAGACGTGCTTTACCACGTATCGCCTGAGTTCGCATTGGCTTGTTTTTGAGCATTGAATGTTTTTCCCTTGGTGTTGTAAGAAGTTCCTTTGGACACCTCAAAACTTTCACTTTCTCATTTTATACATTTTATTTGCTTTTAACCCTCATCAGACATTGAGTACAGGGCCACCCACTTGTGCCCCCCTGGGGATAACAGTCTCCAGTGTTCTTGGTAAGTCAATAATTGTAATGATTCTTGGCATCTCTGGTCTTTTGGCATGTGTGCATTTCTTCACAATGAGAAAACCCAGAGCTGGGTTCATAGGATGATTGAGGTACTGTTTTATGAACACTTCATTCTTGAACCACACAAAGCTGTGCAGTGATGAATGGTTGCCACTTCTGATGCTTTCAATTGTGGGACTGCTGTGCACTGCGGCGTCACTCACGATTATTTGTTTGGACATACCAGTCAATGTGCATGGTCATGTATATGGAGTAAACACCAGTGAGTGAAAAACACAAGTTTTACTATCATTAAAAAAGCACACTAGGAGAAGTGATTGTCATTTTTAATTGGAGCAATCACTTTTTGACATTTATACTTATGCCATATATACGTTCACTTTCAGGAACTACCTGGATTGGCAAGTATTAGCACTACCTGTGCATGTTTTGAATACAATTGCATGCCACACTCAAAAACACATGTTTGTGGGGAGGATATTAGCATGATTCCACCCTGGCTAAAGCCCACGATCTTTTAGGCCATTATTATAGGGCTGACACATGTTGGTGTTTTAGGGTCATAGGACCATTATATTATTCCAATCCCTAATACAGTTTTTATTCTTTCCCTTCCACCCCACCAATAAAGGGATACCTTGGGAACGGATGAAGAATTTTTATCTTTAGAGTTATACCACCTATTTAACTGTCTACATTAGAGCTCCCTTAGATAAGGTTGAGCCCACCCTGGCCTTTAGGAGCCAACAAGAACTCGATGATGAAGCATGCAACGTAAAGTGTGGGTGCGGGTTATTTATAAAAAAGGAATTTTCCCTTTCCCCACTCTTATTGGAGTGGTGTTTAGGTTTGACACATGATCCCATTGTTTCCTTGCATGTACAAAGATATTGTAGAGGGTATACTTTTTAGGTCAGAAGTCACATAGTGATAACATATCCCTTCATACTTGCTCAAAGGATCTCTCTACCCGTTTAGTACTGCGGGATTGTCCTAGATCTCCAGACCTTTACTATATATATATATATATATATATTCACTGAAAAAAACCAAAGGTTAAAGAGACATTATAGTTAGGCTCAAGTTTCACTCGTACAAAGCCAGTAAAATTCAGCAGTTATAGCTACCTGAGCTAACTATAACCCATGCCCCCGCAATGCACTTCTTATGACCTCATATATTACATCAGTCATGACATGATCAGTGACATCACTGATGACTTCACTGATGACATCTCAAATGACTTCACTGATTACATCACAGATGGCATCATCGAGTGACTGTGACTGTTTTCAAACAGTTTATGAGTGTTAAATATATATATACCAAAGTGTATTGGTTAACCAGTGAGTGTATGAGTGCCTGTATGAATGATTTAGTGGTTGCATGTCTGACTGTATAAGTGAGTGAATAGGTGTCTCAGTGAATGTATGGGTGAGTGACTAGGTTGTCTGAATGTCTGTATCAGTTTGCCAGTTGGTGTCTAAGTGGCTGCATGGGTGTGCGAGTGGGTACATGAGTGGCTGAATGGGTAAATGGAAGTGTCAGTGGTATGTGGGTGAGTAACTGCATATGTGAAATGCAGTATAGGTGAGTGTTGGAGTATATGAGTGTGTGACTGTGAGAGTGGCTGTATAGGTGAGTGTGTGCTTGTGTCACTGACAGTATGGGTGAGTGATTATGTGTTATTATCTGTATGAATAAGTGAGTGAGTAGATGTGTGAGTAGCTCTATGGGTGACTGACTCAGTGTGTGAGTGGCTGTATGGGTATATGAGTGAATACATTAGTGGCTGTATTAGTGAGTGAGTGGGTGCATGAGTTGCTGCATGGGTGAGTGGGTGGATGTGTGAGTGTGTAGATCTATGAATGAGTGAGCAAGTACTGGTATGGGTCTGTGAATGGGTTTGTGAATGGTTGTGTGGGAGTGGATATATGAAAGGTTCTATGGGGGTGTGAGTGGCTGCATTAGTGATTTTGTAGATGATATCATCAGCAATGTCACTGACCATCTCATGAGGGATGTAATATGTGAGGTCAAAAGCAGTGCATTGCGGGGGACGCGAGTTATAGTTAGCTCATCTAACTATAGCTGCTGAATTTGACTGGTTTTGTACGAGTACATGCATAGATACTAGTTGGATGATTAAATGAGTGCAACTCTAGTGCCTGGATGATTGAAAAAGTGCATACATAGTATATAGGTGATTTATAGAGTGCATGGATAGTGCATACATGATTGTTTAAGTCCAAGCATAGCACCTAGCCTATTGGATGAGTGCATGAATACTGTTTCAGCGATTGGATGCTTCTCATTTGTTTTGGTTGAGTGAACAGGTAGTGCCTAGATGTTTAGATAACTACATGGGTAGTGCCTGGATAATTGAACAAGTGCATCAGTAGTGCCTGGCTAATTAGACGAGTGCATGACTATTGTCTGAGTGACTGCATGAGTCCATTGTTAAAGCTTGAGAGATTGGATGAAAGTAAGTGTACTGCTGGGATGATTGTATTAGTGCAAGACTATTGCCTCAGTAATTAAATGACTGTATAGGTACTAGATGGGTGATAGGTTTACTACAATGGTACTCTCTACGTAATTAGATGAGTACATTAGTAGTGCCTGAGTGTTTAATCAGTGCACACGTGTGTCCAGTATTTCAATGACTGCATGGGTTGTAAGTGAGTGTTTAGGTGGCTGAATAGGTTCTGCGCAAATTGTAAAATGATTGCATAGTTACAGTCTTGTTAATTGCATAAGTAAATAGTTTGTACCTAGATGATTAGATGAATGTATGGGTAGTGCTTGCATAGCTCAATGACAATATAATTTCTGCCTGCCTGATTGCAAGAGAGCATGTATAGTATCACTCAGCCACTTATACAGGCACTCACACACCCACTCTCTCACCCACCCATAGATCCACTCACACACCCACTTACCCACTGATAGAGCCATTCACACAACCACTCATCCTCCCATACAGATACTCACACAACAACTCACTCACCCATACAGCCACTCACACAGAATCCCACTCACCCATATACCACTCATGTACCCACTTACCTACTCACCCACCCATACAGTCACTCACCCACCTATACAGCCACTCACTCAGGTACTCACTCACCCATACAGCTACTCACACACTCACTTATACAGCCATACAGGCACTTACACATCCATACAGCCACTCAGACAGCCACTCACACACAGATTCATACAGTCGCACAGCCACTCAGATGACATATGATAGAAACTGAATGTAGGAAGCTGGCTCTCTATATAGCATACTAAAATGAAGTACACTGTGTAGAGAGTCCAGTGATTCTTCAATTGGTATACAGAGGTAAAAGCAGATAAATCTAATGCTCTTTTTGTGGTAGTGTGGGCAAGCAATTAGGTTTAGCAGAGGGTAGTGCTAAGCATTTGTTTTACTCCACAGAGGCAATAAATGAGACATATTCAAAAATGAATCCAAATCCAATTTATAAAAATAATATCAATTTTTATAGAATTTTTAAGATGAAGAACATAGATCTATCATAAGTACTTTCGGAGTTAAGATTTTTCAAAGTTCGGAAATAATTCACTTTTGTGCGCAATTACGCACCATAGGAAACAATTGAGAAAAAGTAGAAAATTGCATATAAATTCAGGCAATGCTTTCAAGATGTTCACCTTTTTTTTTTAGGTCAATGTCGGGACCAGGTCCAAAGTTCCAGCAGGAGAAGTTCAGGAGTGTCCCGGATCGGGCGCGAGCAGAGTGTTAAGGATCTTGGAAGCTGGTGCACAAAGATGAAGGGGGACACTTGAAAACACATTGCACTGGAGGACTTACAGGTAAGTCTGATGGGGCTACTTTGAGGGAGGAGGTTGCAAGGGCTGGGGGACCATGGGAGCACACAGCAGGTTTGTTGATGCCGGGTCCGGTGGGGCCAGGTGCAGAGTGAACAGGCCAGCCAGGCGTTGTGCATCTTGAAGTCCTCACGGTCAGGAGCAGGCAAATTAGAGAGGCAATCTCGGGACAGATGGGCCACTCAGGAAGTGGTTCTCAGGTGCCTCAATGTCCCCAATAGGTGCTTGCTTCTTGTGCTTTGGGAGTCCAGTGTGGACTCTTCTTCTCAGATGGTCTGGTACCTCGGGTACTGGTACGCCGTGGCTCCGGTAAGTCCAGGTGCCTGCAAGATTGGTGGGGAGGCAGATCTGATCCTCCGGAGCTGTTGTACCCTTTCTTGCTTCAGTGCTTCATCAAGGTAATCAGGGAGCAGCAAGTCAACATATGGAATTCACAGGATTGGTGCCTGTAGGGTGCAGGGGAGTGATACCTTCACTCCAAGGGAGCATCTTGGTGATTTATTGAATGTTGGAGGTGCTCCGGGGTTCTTGAAGTCTTTCAGGTGCAGGACAACACAGCAGGCAGTGACTGTTGAGTCCTTGGTGCAGTAGGCAGAGGTTGGTGCTTTTTTCTTCTGCAGTAGGGCTTCAGTTCTTGTTTGTTTGTTTTTTCAGTGAAAAAAAAAATATATATCGTTTTTTCTTCGAGGATACTTCAAGCGAGAATCTGCAATATATATATATATATATATATATATATATATATATATATATATTATCTACTGGCGGTCGCCAGTAGATAGTTATAGTTAGGACCTATTATCCATAGGAAATTCATAACATTCTATTCCCAATAACTTTGGCGTCGTTTGACGAATCATCGCGAAATTTTCAAAACTAGTGGGGCGCTCCGGTCCGCTCCTGTCTTGAAAGATTTGGGGTGATTCATCAAGCGGGGGCCGAGAAAAAAGGGGGGTCCCAAAACGTGTTTTCTCCATGTTAATTCCCATAGGAAATTTTAGCCACGGCTACAGCCCGAACTGCTGAACGGAATTACACCAAATTTTGCAAAAAGGTAGCACTTGGTTCAGAAAGCGACCTTTTTTTAAATGGTGTAAATCCGTTCAGTAGTTGTGGAGAAATTCAAAAAATAAGAGTGAAAAAATCAATTTCCCATAGGAAACTTTATGCAAGGCTACAGCAAAAACTGCTGAACGGAATTACACCAAATTTGGCAAAAAGGTAGGGCTTGGTTCAGAAAGCGCCCTTTTTAAAAATGGTGTAAATCCGTTCAGTAGTTGCTGAGAAAATCCAAAATAAAAGTTTCGATATCTATGGCCGCGGTGGATCCGCGCACCCTCTCGATCACGAGCTGCATGCTAATTGGCTGTCAACACTCCAAACCAGGAAGTGTTGGCAGCCATCTTGTTCCTCGGTAGAACCAAGGAACAAGAAAGCAGTAAAACAACTGCGTAAAATGCAAAAAGGGGGCAGGGTAGAAACACCCTGACCCCCTAGGCCTGCTCAGAGGGTCCTATAAGGATTTTTTAAAAATCGGCAAAAAACTCGCTGGGTGCGCGGATCCTGCTGATAAAAAAAAAAAACGAAGCGCGGGCTCCCGCACTTTGTATTTAATTGGCCCCCGGGTGGGCCAAGTCCCGGGGGCATGCAGGGTTAATGTAAATTTATGTAGGGGGGCCTCTAAGGCCCCCCAAGCCCCGGGGACCGCCACCCCACGGGGCTTTGAATTAAAATGGTGCGGGAGGGCTCTCGGCCCTCCCGCAGCCCCGGGGACCGCCACCCCCGGGGCTTCTTTATATATTTTTTAAAAATAACCTGTGTGGGGGGCTCGAGCCCCCCCACACGCCCCGGGGACCGCCACCTCCCCGGGGCACTAAATAATAAAATGTGGGGGTCCGTTTAGGAGCCCCGGGGACCACCACCTCCCCGGGGCTGTGCACAGGATGGGAGGGGGGCCGCGCGGCCCCACTCCTGGAGCCCTTGATGGCCCTGGGTACCACCACCCCCAGGGCCGGCTCCTGCAGTGTCCCGGGGTGCCTACCCCCGGGACACTGTAGTTTGCAATGACAGGGCGGGAGCCTCGCGGCTCCCGCCCTGCCATAGCAAACTGCTTTGGATATTGGAAGCGAGAGCAGTAAACCTGCTCTCGCTTCCAATATCCAAAGCACATTGCTTTTCCACACGGGGAGCTGCAATGTGGAAAAGCAATGCCGGCTCCCGCAGGAGGCGGGGAGCCGGCTTGGTCCGTGGGGGAGTTGGGGTCCCCCTACGGACCCCAAAGGATAGGGCCAGCCCCAGGGGATGGGGTCCCCGGGGCAAGTAGTGGCCTGAGGAGGGGGGCAACGCAGCCCCCCTCCATAGGTTTTATTTAAAACAAAAAAGAAGGCCATGCCCCGGGGGATGGGGTCCCCGGGGCCGATTAAGGCCTTGGGAGGGGGGCCACGCTGCCCCCTTCCAATTTTTTTTTTTTAATTTAAATGAATTATTAGGGGGCAGGCCCTGGGAGATGGGGTCCCCAGGGCCAAAACATTAGAAAAAGAAGGGGGGCCACACAGCCCCCCTTCTTTAAAAAAAAAAAACGGCATCGCGCCGGAGGCCACGCCCCCTCCTTGCAGCACTCTGCAAACGTGCCCCCTGGCGCGTTTGCAGATGGGGAACGAATTCCCCTTGAATACTGGGGGTCCCTGGCGGCCAACTAGCCCACCAGGAACCTCCAGTATGCGCCAGGGGGCTGCGTTGCAGAGAGGTGTACAGAGGCCACGCTCCTTTTACACCTCTCTGCAACGCAGCTCTGTGGCGCTTTTGGAGGTACATGGTGGGCTAGTTGGACTCCAGGGACCCTCAGGATTCAAGGGGACTTAATCCCCCAACTTAAAACGCGCCACGGGGCGCGTTTGCACAGTGGTGAACGGAGGGGGCGGGGCTTCAGGTGACATGTGTGCAAACAGGCCCCATGGCGTGTTTTAAGATGGGGAATAAAATCCCCTTCAATCCTGAGGGTCCCTGGGGGACAACTAGCCCACCAGGTACGTCCAGAAAGCACCACAGAGCTGCGTTGCAGAGAGGTGTAAAAAGGGGCGTGGCCTCTGAACACCTCTCTGCAATGCAGGTCCCTGGCTCATACTGGAGGTACAGGGTGGGCTAGTTGGACCCCAGGGACCCTCATGATTCAAGGGGACTTAATACCCCAACTTAAACCGCGCCACAGGGCGTGTTTTCAGACATGTCACCTCAGACCCCACCCCCTTTCTTCACCATTGTGCAAATATTCCTCTAAAATCAGCCGAACTACGAATTCCGATTTACTAACCTGTTATCAGGAGAGACCTCAGTGCTGCATCTTTGAACCCAGTACAGATCCTGAAAAGTAATTCTAACCGTACTTACCAGTAACTTGAATTTCCTTCCATAGGCTAACATTGACTGGTTTCACTTGGAAATTCTTCTGTGTGGAGTTTTGGAACTTTATAATATTCCTCTAAAATCAGCCGAACTATGAATTCCAATTTACTCACCTGTTATCAGGAGAGACCTCAGTGCTGCATCTTTCAGCCCAGTACTGATCCTGAAAAGTAATTTTAACCGTACTTACCAGTAACTTGAATTTCCTTCCATAGGCTAACATTGACTAGTTTCACTTGGAAATTCTTGTGTGTAGAGTTTTGGAACTTTATAATATTCCTCTAAAATCAGCCGAACTATGAATTCCAATTTACTCACCTGTTATCAGGAGAGACCTCAGTGCTGCATCTTTCAGCCCAGTACTGATCCTGAAAAGTAATTTTAACCGTACTTACCAGTAACTTGAATTTCCTTCCATAGGCTAACATTGACTGGTTTCACTTGGAAATTCTTCTGTGTGGAGTTTTGGAACTTTATAATATTCCTCTAAAATCAGCCGAACTATGAATTCCAATTTACTCACCTGTTATCAGGAGAGACCTCAGTGCTGCATCTTTCAGCCCAGTACTGATCCTGAAAAGTAATTTTAACCGTACTTACCAGTAACTTGAATTTCCTTCCATAGGCTAACATTGACTAGTTTCACTTGGAAATTCTTGTGTGTAGAGTTTTGGAACTTTATAATATTCCTCTAAAATCAGCCGAACTATGAATTCCAATTTACTCACCTGTTATCAGGAGAGACCTCAGTGCTGCATCTTTCAGCCCAGTACTGATCCTGAAAAGTAATTTTAACCGTACTTACCAGTAACTTGAATTTCCTTCCATAGGATATCATTGCCTGCTTTTTGCTGAAAAAGTTTCTAAGTGTCGATTTTTGAAACTTACAAATATTCCTCTAAAATCAGCAGAACTACGAATCCCAATTTACTCACCTGTTATCAGGAGAGACCTCAGTGCTGCATCTTTGAGCCCAGTACTAATCCTGAAAAGTGATTTTAACCGTACTTACCAGTAACTTGAATTTCCTTCCATAGGCTAACATTGACTGGTTTCACTTGGAAATTCTTGTGTGTGGAGTTTTGGAACTTTATAATATTCCTCTAAAATCAGCCGAACTATGAATTCCAATTTACTCACCTGTTATCAGGAGAGACCTCAGTGCTGCATCTTTGAGCCCAGTACTAATCCTGAAAAGTGATTTTAACCGTACTTACCAGTAACTTGAATTTCCTTCCATAGGATATCATTGCCTGCTTTTTGCTGAAAAAGTTTCTAAGTGTCGATTTTTGAAACTTACAAATATTCCTCTAAAATCAGCAGAACTACGAATTCCAATTTACTCACCTGTTATCAGGAGAGACCTCAGTGCTGCATCTTTGAGCCCAGTACTAATCCTGAAAAGTGATTTTAACCGTACTTACCAGTAACTTGAATTTTCTTCCATAGGCTAACATTGACTGGTTTCACTTGGAAATTCTTCTGTGTGGAGTTTTGGAACTTTATAATATTCCTCTAAAATCAGCCGAACTATGAATTCCAATTTACTCACCTGTTATCAGTAGAGACCACAGTGCTGCATCTTTGAGGCCGGAACTAATCCTGAAAAGTAATTTTAACCGTACTTACCAGTAACTTGAATTTCCTTCCATAGGATATCATTGCCTGGTTTTCAGCAGAAAACTTTCAGTGTCGATTTTCGCAAACTACAAATATTCCTTAAAAATTGCCTGTATGACTTAAACGCATTCTTCCAACTGTTTACAGGAGATGCACCAGTGCTGGATCCAGGATCCACCACTGAGTAAGAAAAAGTAACGATAACACTACTTACCTGCTAAGTGAATTTCCTCCCATAGGATAACATTGGTGATTCTATGTGAAAAAGTTTCTGTCAACTTTTAAAATACAATAATATTCCTTAAAAATCACTACTGTAACCAAAACGCTTTTACTCAACTGTTTACAGGAGATGTGCCAGGACTGAATGTAGGATCCAGTCCTGTGGTTAGAAAAAGTAATCCATAAAGTAACTAATTGCATTTAACTAGAAATTCACATTGAGCTCAATGTTGCATTGTGTTTGAAATTGTGTTGCCCATTGCAACAACTGTAACTACTGTACTTAAAAGTCTATTGCCTATTTGCAAAGTATTTAAACTAAAGTAATTCATTCTGAGAAAATATATTTTGTAATGTAATGTATAATGTAATTACAATGTAATTTAAAAAATAAAATATCTAAAAATAAATAGTTTTAAAAAATGTTGTAAATCAGTATCAAAAAAATAAATATAACAATTAATACATTTAAAAATTGTCATTTACAAAACCTTTGAAATTCACTGAAAAAACCATAGGTTTTAGGGGCGTTATAGTTAGAAATTAGCATTTAAAAAACCTTTGAAATTCACTGAAAAAACCATAGGTTTCAGGCACGTTATAGTTAGAAATTAGCATTTAAAAAACCTTTGAAATTCACTGAAAAAACCATAGGTTTCAGACACGTTATAGTTAGAAATTAGCATTTAAAAAAACTTTGAAATTCACTGAAAAAACCATAGGTTTTAGGGACAGTTATAGTTAGTTGGACATTTCACTCGTACAAAACCCGTGAAATTCCCCCGTTATAGTTAGTTCAGCTAACTATAACTCGCGCCCCATAATGCACTGCTGATGACGTCACATATTACATCACTCATGACATGGTCAGTGACATCACTGATGACATCACTGATGACATCTCAAATGACATCACTGATGACATCACTGATGGCATCATCCACGTCATAATCTGATGCACCTCCTCACACCCTAATATAACCTTTGATACACCCACTCTAAATTACAGACTGCCATTCGCAAAACCATAGACACTCCAACACCAATAACTACATACCCACTCACTGATTCTTAGGTCTACGCACACATCCACTCACTCACCCGTACAGTCACTCATACTTACGGTCACTCAGTACAGGACTATCATATGCACTCATACTCCTATATAGACACTCAAACACCGCCACTCATCCCATCGTACTCACACACCTAGTCAGTCATGCAAATAATTAAACACACTGCCATTTACTCACCTATACAGTTATACACACACCAGCTCACTTATTCATACAAATACTAGCACATTCTTACGCTCTTATACAATCACTGATACAAGCACACACTCATCCATACAGTCACTCTCACAATCACACACTCTCGCTTATAGCTATTTATATACTCCAACACACATATATACTGCCTTTCACATATGTAGTTACTCACACATGTACCACTGGGACATACATTCACTCACTAACACACTCTTACACACACTTACCCACCAATACAGTCTATCACAGATGCACTCTTGAAACCATCCACCCAGTGAATCACCCACTCACACATCTATGCACAGAGTCGCACACACCCCACCCACACAAACACTCAGGCACCCATACAGATACTCAGAGAACCAATCAATAACTCATATAGACACTCATGTAGCTATTCACAAACCCATGCAGCCACTTACACAGTAACAGACAGACGGATACAGACATTCACCCAGTTTAGTCACTAACCCATGCATTCAGTAAGATACGTCTAATCACTCACTTATAGAGTTAGTCACGCACCTACTAAATCATCCATACAGACACTTATACACCCACTCATTCTTCAATACACCTTTCCCTATATATATTAAAAATATTTAAACTTTACAGATACACACAGTCACTGGATGATGTCATCAGTGATGTCATTTGAGATGTCATCAGTGATGTCATCAGTGATGTCACTGACCATGTCATGAGTGATGTAATATGTGACGTCATCAGCAGTGCATTGCGGGGGCGCGAGTTATAGTTAGATGAACTAGCTATAACGGGGGAATTTCACGGGTTTTGTACGAGTGAAATGTCCAACTAACTATAACTGTCCCTAAATCCTATGGTTTTTTCAGTGAATTTCAAAGGTTTTTTAAATGCTAATTTCTAACTATAACGTGCCTGAAACCTATGGTTTTTTCAGTGAATATATATATATATATATATATATATATTGGCAAACAAGAGAAAGTTCCTTCTGGGATCGAGCCCATTGTCAGGTGGTGCGCAAAGCCGGCGGAACCACAGCCGGGCAATTAAATCCAAAAACGAAAGTCCAATAAGGCGCACACTCGGAATGATGATTTGCCCGTGCAGAGTTTTTATTACTCAGTTGCTACGCCTTTCAACAGTAACACTATCTTGATCACACAACGAGTGATTACTTGAAAGTGCATTACATAGAGGTGAGGTAACACAAAGAAAGGACTTCTGGCACATAGTACATCAAGCCATGAATAAAGGCAGCGGCCATCTTAAAACATGTCAGTGTAGCCTATGTAAGACACAAAGTTATGAATAAATACATTAGTACCTGATTCCTGTTTAACGATCCATTACAACTGAACGTGGCTGGCTGTTAGAGTGCAAGATCTAAAACAGGCGCATCGCTTCAGAAAATAAGAATTGTTAATGAAAATAAAGGCAAAGTTGCAGCGGAAATCAGTTTTCCGAACGTCTCAGGTATAAAGACAAAAATATGCAGACAGAACTAGAATACCAGTAGTAGCCACAGGACAGTGTCTGCATGAAGATGCGCAAGCTGCGTGATGTCCGGCATGGGCCTTAAAACATGATGGCCAACATTAGCAGCCATGTCCACACCTGTAGGTGTGGGGACATAATCCAAAAGGGGGGGAGGACACTGTATGGTTGCGTGTATGTAAATTATGTATACCAAGTGGCAAAGCTGGCACCCCACAACACACACAACAATAATTCTACTCGCCAAGTGGCCAATTACTGCGGTTAGATCTATGTTGTAAATCAGAAAATACAGGTACCTGGGAAATTAATGCCAAGTGGCAGACCAACAACCCTCTACACACAATGCATGAATACCATTCGCCAAGTGGAAAAAGATGTGAGGAGAAGTCCATGTTATCACAATAAAATCGGGTGAAAGTGAGGAAACAGAGATTCTTCTCTTCAACGATGTGCACACCCGAAAACGGGAAAGAAAAGGGTAGGGACCCGTGAAGTGTCCGTCAGCATATGGTGGGTCCCTTCCTTTCCGCCTGTGAAAAAAAACATATAATGAACATGTAAGTATATATTAGAAAACATGTGCATGAAATATACAAGTGACATTTGAAAACATAAGATTCAGTTCAAGGTGCAGAAACAAAGAGGAAGCTCCAAATGTCAATCTAAACAAAAGGAGCGATAGCATTAGTCCTCATGTAGATGAGTTGCTAGTTCCTCGTATAAATTGTGGCCCCCGGGAATTTGGTCTCTAGCTCAAGTATCCATTTGGATTCTTTTTTGCGTATTGCTAGTACCCTGTTGTCACCTCTGGGGCCAATGCGTATTTGTTCTATGGCAAAGAAACGCAGTAGGGAGTTGTTGGACTGATGGTACTCCTGGAAATGCCTGGCTATGGGGTAGTGGGCGTCCAAATTGGTTATGGCCCTGATATGTTCTAATATCCTTTTTTTGACCATCAAGGTGGTACTGCCCACATATCTCATCTTGCACGGGCATTCCAGAACGTATATAACGAAGCTGGAGCTGCGCGTCAAAAACTGCGTGATGCTTTTCTTTTTACTCAAACCTGGTACAACGAACTCCCTAACCATGTGGCTCTGCCGGCAGGCTTTACAATGCCCACACGGGAAGAAACCTGTAAGGTCATGTACATTCCCAGTGCGGGGTTCAGTTATGTCGCCGTGCACAAGGGCGTCTCGGAAACTTCTACCCTTTCTGTACGTGATCATAGGTCTATCACTTATGGTGGGACCCAGTACAGGGTCACTCTTCAAGATATCCCAGTTGTCAGCCAGAATCTTGTGTATTTTCCGAGACGTCCCATTGAAGGTCATGATGACCCTCGTATCAGTGGTATTCACTTCTTTGGTTTGGGTTTCAAGGGTTTGATGTCTGGTGACTGTACTGATCTTTTTGATGGCTCGGTTAAGTACCCGTTCGGGATATCCTCGCTCTTTAAATCTAGAGATCATGATTTCCTGTTCAGTTTTGTAGGTTTCATCAATGCTGCAGTTTCTTCCTGCCCTCACCAGTTCCCCGCAGGGGATGCTCCATTTAAGAGCATCTAGGTGGCTGCTGAGGGCATGAAGAAGACTGTTGCCTGCCGTGTCCTTACGATATAGACTCGTCACCAGGGTGCCTTGTCGTACTTCAATCCTGACATCAAGGAACTCAATACATTCCCTGCTCATGTTGTGGCTAAGTAATATGTTGTAAGGACTGGTGTTCAACTTCTCAATAAAGTTGGTGGCTTCCTCTTCACTCCCTTTCCAAATAATGAACAGACCGTCGATGTACCACAGCCACAATACAACTCTCTCAAAATCCTGGCGGAGCAGTCCCTCATTGCGTATTTCCTCCTCCCACATGCCCAGGAAGAGACTTGCAAAACTCGGGGCAAAACATGTGGCCATGGCTGTACCTAGTATTTGTTTGTACAAATCCTCATTAAACATGAAGATGTTGTTCTTCAAGCACAGATTCATAATTTCTATGAGCATTTTCGTGTGTTCTTAGTAGGCTATATGTTTGTTGCTCAGAAAATGGGAACATGCTTTTAACCCCTGATTGTGTTCTATGATGGTGTAAAGGAAATTCACGTCAAGGGTGATCAGAATGTACTGGTTGTCCCAGGTAGTGCCCTCAAGTTCGCATAGAAAATCTTTCATGTCTATAACATGGGAGGGTAAAGTAATCACATAATCGCTCAAAAAATGGTCCACATATTTCCAAATGTTTTCAAACACACTCCCTTGTGAAGACACGATGGGTCTGCCAGGAGGAACCACCGGATTCTTGTGTACTTTGGGGAGGAGGTACATAATCGGCAGCTTGGGATAGTCCCTCTTTAAGAAACAGCATTCCTCCCATGTAATGATACCCAATTGCTGCCATTCTGTGAGCTTCTCCCACGTGGTAGTAATGCTCTCATTGTATGTGGTAGTGTTGCAAGGACAGTAGAATCTTTGATCATCCAGCTGTCTGCGTGCTTCCGCTATGTACATCTGTCAGCTCATAAGCACAATATTGCCGCCCTTATCAGCAGGGCGGATCACAATCTCTTTGTCTTTAGATAGGGATGTGATGATGTTCCTTTGTCTGATGGATAAATTATGTGCTCGATTATTACTAGATGTGCTGCAGTGTTTGTGTTTTAACAATGCTTTGGTGACTACTTCTTGAAACGTGTCGATTCCATCATGTGGTAGACTAGGATAGAACACTGAGCGTGGTTTGAAATTGGTGCAAGCCGCTCTATCTGTGGTGACGTCAAGGTCACTGTTGGTGATGGGCATACCACTGATATCCCCCTCTGGGATGAATTCTAATTCATGCATAGCCAGCAATGTATCCACATAACCAATTGTGAGATTAGAAAATGGGAGTCTGTCCCGATCATATGTACTATCCGCAAGGGGTCTGCTTTCTTTGAGGCTATGCCATTTGGTGAGCTTGAGCTTTCTGATGAACTTGAAAATGTCAATTCATGTTTCCGAATAGTTAAACATTTCGGTAGGGCGGAAGCTAAGTCCTAAACACAATGTTTTCTTTTCAAAAAGGGAAAGGGGGCGGGTGGTGAGATTAATAATGGTTTTATTTACCATTTTGCTATCCATCGTTATTTCCTCTTGGAGCCGCTCGCTTGTTTCCCATGGACTCGGTATATTTTCCCTTTTTGAATCCTTTGTTTGCGTCTGCTTCTCCTTTGTTTGCTGCGCCCCTGCCTCTTCCTCTGCTGCATTGTCCCCGTACTCTGGGTGGGGGAGTTGATGTAGGGGTTGTTCTTCCCGTTTGCCGTCCCCTCCTCAGCATCTGGTACTCGTCCCAAAAAGTTGCCGGCTTAGTTATGATTTCGATTTCCATTGATGTACTTGCCGTGTTGACTGAGATATCGGTATCTGAGTCACTGGTTAGTGCTGCGGATGGAGGATCCTGTTTGGTGTTGGGTGGCAACGCTGAATCCACTTGTGTTGATTGTATGTTGTACAGATAGTCGTACTTATGACTATAAGTCAGAATGCTTCCATTTTCATAGTCAACACAGTCACGATGTAACTTCCTCTGCTTGCGTTGTTTTATATCTCCTTCGTGTTGTAGTAGTCTTCCATTCAAATCCTCCTTGAATTTTCTGATGGGTTCCTGGTCGTCGCTTTGTTTAAGTTCATCCTCAATCGTTGAGATTTCTTTTAGGATTGCATCCCTATCTTCCCATGCGTACTTGATCAATATGCATAGCATGTTTTTGGAACTGATGGCAGAATTATCAGCCCATTCCTCTAGCATGTGTGGGTTGGGTGACTCATAGGAAGGGGTGACATATATCCTGAGTCCCCGTGGCACCATGCTCTTGTCCACATAATCTTGGAGGGAGATGGCCTGTTTTAGATGTTGCACTGTAACAGCCAGCCACATTCAGTTGTAATGGTTCGTTAAACAGGAATCAGGTACTAATGTATTTATTCATACACTTTGTGGCTTCCATAGGCTACACTGCCATGTTTTAAGATGGCTGCCTCCTTTATTTATGGCTTGATGTACTATGTGCCAGAAGTCCTTTCTTTGTGTTACCTCACCTCTATGCAATGCACTTTCAAGTAATCACTCGGTGTGTGATCAAGACAGTGTTACTGTCGAAACGCGTAGCAACTGAGTAATAAAAATTCTGCACGAGCAAATCATCATTCCGAGTGTGTGCCTTATTGGATATATATATATATTTATATATTACCTATTGGCGGTCGCCAGTAGGTAGTTATAGTTAGAACCTAGTTTCCATAGGAAAAGCATTTTTGATTTGCTAATAACTTTGGCGTCGCTTGACGGATGTTCCTGAAATTCTCCAAAAGAAAAGTCTATCCAGGTCAGCTCCTATCCTGAAAGTTTGCGGGTGATTCGTCAAGCGGCGGCTGAGAAAAAAGAGGGGTCCCAAAACTGGTTTTCTCCATGTTAATTTCCATAGGAAATTTTGCGACGAGCTACAGCTCGAACTGCTGAACGGAATTACCCCAAATTTGGCAGAACGGTAGAGCTTGGTTCAGAAAGCAACCTTTTTTTTAAATGGTGTAAATCCGTTCAGTAGTTTTTGAGAAATTAAAAAAATAAGAGTCAAAAAATCAATTTCCAATAGGAAATTTGTGCAGGGCTACAGCCGAAACTACTGAACGGAATTATTCCAAATTTGGTAGAAAGGTAGTGCTTGGATCAGAAAGCGATCTTTTTAAAAATGGTGTAAATCCGTTCAGTAGTTGCTGAGAAATTAGAAAAATAAAAGTTTCGATATCTGGGCGGAGCCTAAGTCGCGTGCGCGAGCTTCACTGTGATTGGCTGCTAGCACTCCAAACCAGGAAGTGTTGGCAGCCATCTTGTGGCTCGGTAGAAGCGAGTCACCCGAAAACGGAGAAACAAAGGTACAAAACAAGAGAAGGGGGCAGGGTGAAAAACCCTGACCCACTAGGTCTGCTCAAGGGGTCCCAGGAGGACCCCCAGGGTCCAAACAATCATTTAAAAAAAAAAAAAAATCGGCAAAAATTTGCGCTGGGGTCCCGGGTTCTCGCGTTTTATTTTAATGAGGCCCTTGGGTGGGCTAGGTTGTGGGGGTATTTCTTAAAAATAATAGCAGGGGTGGCAGGGGGCCGCTGGGGTCCGCGCAGCCCCGGGGCTTCACTTATGTTGGGAGGGGGTTGCGCGGCCCCCCTTCTGGAGCCTTGTATGTGCTTGTAACTTTGGCGTCATTTGACGAATCTTTATGAAATTATCCAAAAAGTTTCTCTTTTTGGAGTAGCTCTTATATTGAAAGTTTGGGGGTGAATGGTGTAGGAGGGGCTGAAAAAAAGAGGGTCCTAAAACGTGTTTTCTCCATGCAATTTCCATACGAAACTTTACAGAAGACTACAGGTGAAACTGCTGAACGGAATTACGCCAAATTTGGCAGGGAGAAAGGTGATTGTCCAGAAAGCACGCTTTTGTTTAAATGGTGTAAATCCGTTCAGTAGTTTTTGAGAAATATCAAATTTTACAGATATCGATATTTGAGAATTCTGACATGTGATTGGCTGAGGGGTTACAAGCAGCAGCTTGCGGCTTATTGGCTGTGAATGGTTGAAACCAGGAAGTGTTGGCAGCCATTTTGTGATTTACTCCGTCAGCTCGCATCTCTCCGTGTAGAAGCCATCGGGTTCGTAGTTTTACCTCTGCGAGGCAACACTGGCATCTGTGTCTGTGTGAGATATGCCTTTCAGGCTGCCTCTCCTCATATCACCAGGTCGCGGCTATGTCTTTAGAAGCCCGTCCGTCGGCTCAGAGCTCTGTGAGTCAGTCTGTCGGCACGACCCCTACACTACCCAAAGACTACCCAAACACCACTGCATTGTCGTAAACTCGAAAACACTACCCCAGCATGATCCCCTACACTACCCAAACACCAGTGCACTACCCTAAACCCTAAATCTACCCGCAGCATGACCCCCTACCCAAACACCACTGCACTACCCTAAACCCTAAAATACTACCCCCAGCACAACCCCTACACTACCCAAACACCACTGTACTACCCTAAAGCATAAAACAGTAGCAGTCCGTCGGCTTGCAGCTGTGTGTCTGCGAGCCGTCGTGTCCCTAGCTGTACATGTCCGAGTGAGTCCGTTAGGTGATAGGTGTGTGTCTGCTAGCAGGGCGGTTGGCCCGTTGGTGTCCCTTTGCGAGTTAGACCGGAGCTCTCCCTCTGCGAGCCAGCACTCTGGTGTGCGTTTGCGAGCCGACAGCCCGTAGCTCACACTGTGCGAGCCGAGCCAACGGCCCGTAGCTCTCCCTGTGCGAACTGAGCCCATGGGCCGCAGGTGTCCCTCTGCGAGGCTGCTCGACGGCCCGCAGGTCTCCCTGTGCTAGCCGGATCGCAGCTGTCACTCTGCGAACCGATATTGGGAATATAAGGTGGCTCTAAAAAGAGCTCTTGTGTTTATTAGTTGGAGCTACATATAAGTGCGGTTGCACAGCTTCAGGTTATTCAGAAAAACTCGATTTCCATGATCTGTGAAGTGTACTCCATCACTTCTGTAGATATCAGCCATATGAAAACGTATGTTATTGTTGTAGATCGACCCCATTCTATGGTCTCTGAGGTATGCAGACAGAGCTTTGTTGACATTCTTGCTAGATTTTTCAATCTGAGGACAAAATTGGTTTGACCATTTCCACTTCTGTCTTTGGCATATATTGGAATATACAAAGACAGTTTGAGGCAAAAGCAATATCAATTGTCGAAAGGTGTCCTTCATTAGCATTTCCAAACCTACCCCAGTCAATGTGCCTAGGCCATTTCCACTACAGTGCACAATCATGAGGTCAGGGTGTTGGAGATGCAAACAGGTTTTAACCAAAGGCAACAATTGGTGCCACTTCAATCCTCTTTGTCCAAACCATTTAATGTCCACATTTTGTAAACCTAGGTCTAAGTCAATACGTCTCTGTTCTGCATACCTCTTGCACCAGAAAACATAGCTATGTCCTACGATCCACACTAGCATTTTGAAGGTATGGCTGGGAGGAATGGATAGATGTCTGTAGCTCATGCAGTCCGTTCAGTAGAATAAGAGATATGTTTAAAGATGGGGAACTACTTTTTTGCCATACAAAACGATACCTGATTGGGAGATGAAAAGCATTGTTTTTTAAAAGTAGGTTGCACATTCGTTTGGTGGAAAAGCATCTTTGTGATTGGTTAAGAAAAGCAGTTTAAACGTGGAGTACATATCATAGGATAAAATTTGCTCAACTCAACCACACCTGCTATTGCATTTGGAAGGCACTGTTCGAACTTAAAACAATCGTGAACTTTTAACCTGCATGTGCCATTAAATGTTCAAGAAAATGGTGCAAAAAAATATCGTTAGGTTTAAAAAAAATTGATGAACTTTTAACCTGCACGTATTGTAGAATGTTCTAGAAAGTGTGTTGATAGAATACGTTGCACTTCTGACTTCTATGTGTCCTTGAACATTAAAAAAACTGTTTATATGGAAAATTTTACAAAAAACAATAGAGAGAAGTTTTGAAACCTAAAAGAATCAAGGAACTATTCTAATTTGTTCATTACATGTATTTATGTGTGGAGCAACAAAATTACAGACACAACAGCACCAGGAAGAGGAAGAAGCAGGGAGTGGGGGACGTGGGAAGATGGCAACAATGGTACACATGCACAATTAAGTACAGCACAACTATAGACAAACCATGGCCAAAATGAAACACACCAAGGAGCACAAGTCACACAACCCGCCAACATCACACCACTGAACAAGCATAGAAGTGAAAACCACACTGCCGGAAAGGGAGAAGGGTGAACAAAAGCTCACATGAAGGGACATCTCACACACAATGCAGCACACACACATAGGAAGCAGAGTACACCAACATCCAACACAATGTTGTCCAAACACAAAGATTCGCACAAGCGAACACAGGGCACAAATGCACTCGCCTGAGGCGGATAAGCGTCCAAAAGCGTCAGTACGAAACAGGCACATGAGAACGCATAAGTACAAACCCACAGTCCGGATGGGGTAGCAATTCACGTATGGCAGGCAGCCAGAGAGTCCGTGACACACACATTGGCATACAAATGAAGACACTACACATTTGGAGACAAGTGAAAATGTGGAAACTTTATAAAAAAAAGTGCGTGTCAGTACGGCCAAGAGTAGTGCCACGATATGCAGAGAAATGCAGCAGCATGGCTGAATAAGGAACGTAGGAAAATGTCCATGTTCACCTCGGGGTAGTCCATCACCAACACACGTCAGTGTCAAGCAGCGTTGGTTGTCCGCGCTTCGGACATGATTCAACGCCAATGCTGCCATGTCCACTGTAGTTTTGGGACATGTGCCCGGGATGTACAACATGCAATGATGCGGAGGGACACGTGCAATGTGGCGCATCGAGTCGTGGTCGGAGGTACCTTGTCACTCGTCCATGAACGCGAGTGCAGCTGCGTAAGCCACTATCTCTAATGAGTGATGGTTGGCCACAATATTTGACATGTCGTCGACGTAATCCATCAGCTGACCGGGACAGATGTGCTGACTCCAACCACTGTACCCAATGTGCACCAAAGCAGAATCGGGAAGTGGGTCAATTTGCTCACTGCATACTACGACACGTGCAATCTCCCAGGCCCAGTTCCCAACATGCATGCCAAACATCAATGCATGCCAAAAACGGGCATCACCATGACAGTCCTGGTCGTGGGCCAACAGGGAGGGCACACACCTGTCGTAATCCATGTCAGCTACCCACTCGTTAGAGAGGCACACGTCCATGCACCACTCGGATAGGCACGTGTGACATTGCAATACAGGTTGAACGCAGGTGACGTCCGCAATGCGGAAGCACAGCCGGTAAGTGATCCGCAGTACTACCAAAGGCAGTGCACCCAGGACATGCAGCAGACGTGCAAGGTATAGGTGGACATGCATGGAGTCGACCATGTGTTCGGGATGCTCTGCCATTGCGTCAGTGGCTCTGCTTGTAGCTGCACTGGCTTGCCGTGTGCCAGTCTTGTGGATGAAATGGCACAGCTTGGTGCAATGAGCCGGGTCTGTGTGCAATGGGTGCAGGGCAGGGGTGTGGTGGGAGTACGTGTGAAGGCCATTTCATGCACGCTAACTACGACGAAGGACTTTTGAGTGTGGGATGTGTACTCGTTGTTCTCAAGTCGGGCAGTGCGTAGTGTGGGAGACGGATGCAAATATTATCATATCTGTCAGGGGGGCTGGCCACTTGCAAGTTCCTTCTCGGAGCAGCAGATGTGCTACTGTAAGATAGCTCAGACAAAGAACCTTTCATCCCTACAGTACATTCTCCAGCTGCATTCATACAGGATGTTTACAAAGGCCAGACGTGGGTGTTGTGGGATGTCTGCGACCCTGGTCATCATGGATGAGATGCCCAGCACGTGGCACATGGGCGGGTTCACTGTGTGTTACGTTGCCAAACAGCTGCTCCTCCCTCCCACGAGCCCCCACATTTTTGAACGGTGCACTGTTGTATCCTGTGCACTCCTACGGCACACCATTGTAATGCCTGTTCATGCATGTCCTGCGGCATTCCAACCACACCGTGAGACTGCAGTTTGGAGGTGGTGCATGCCACTGTACAATGTCGACTGCTGCGGCCATTGTGGCGGCCACACCAGAACACAGAGACACACTTACCGCACTTCCTGAACATGGACATGTCCGAGACACCCCGTTCCCCTTGCCAGATAGGCAGACCCCTGCGCTGACCTGTGTACGCCGGACCAGCACACGCTGCTTGTGCATGCAGGAGGATGCGTGCGTAGCTACAGGTCCAGGCTCACTGCCAACGCTGAGGTGACATGGTAACGTCCGCTGACAGTGTGATGTTGCAGGGCCGGTGCCTATCATGCTAACACAATGACCACACGGACACACTTGCTCAGATGCGGGTTCGGGGGGCATTGGCGGTCCTGGGGTTGTTGCGATGAGTGTTGTGGACCTCATGGGTATCCGTGTATCATGCTCATTGACTGTATGGCACCTGTGGGTGTTTCGGTGTGGCTCTTGGCTGTGTTCCCTTTCATGCTGCAGGTAGTCGTCCTGCTTAACACCAGCAGAAAGCAGGTGTAAAATCCCTGGTGCTAACGCGGCTTATCGCCGGAATTTGTTTCGCATCGCAGTTGTTGTCAAAGTTGTGATGTGGTTTTTCGTGTACAGAAAAATAAACGAACTGGGCAGTGTATCCCATCAAGATCCAGCACCTGACCCACTATTCCCAATCAATATAACTACAATGACATTTCTTCATTGATTTTGTGTGTACACTGTAAGTGCACCCACTACCACATTGCAATTCAATACAGGATTTTAGTATTTAGAATAAATCGCAAAGGTGCACCTCGTGTCTTTTTGCACGGGAACGCCTACTCTGCATTTCATTATCAGCACTTTAATGGAACTAAAGTTGAGATAAATATAACACACTATTCAGAAGCTGGTGCAAACTGCAGACATCACCAGTATTCCCGTGATAACTGCCCCAAAATTTAACACCATGGTGGACACCACGAAATAACAGTAATAAGAATGAGAAAGAGTCACACAGCACTTAAGTAACAACCAAAAACTTTATTGGATTTTTTTTTTTTTATCAAACTTTATTTTTTCGTAAACGTATATATAAAGGATAAACTAAATTTAACAAACTGAACACAAAACAACAAGGCGGAAGACTCCTGTCGGGACCATGAATGTCGACGACACAGCCTGGAAAATAAAGCACAAAATAAGGACATGTGTAATGCGCATATCAAAGGAGTGAGACACAGTGAAGGAAAAAAAAGCCAGAGAGAAAAAGAGAGGGAAGGAAAGAAAGGGAGTGAGAAAGGGAGAAGGGAGATAGAGAAAGAGAAGAAAAGAAAGGAAGGAAGAGAGTGAGAGAGAGAGAGTGAAGAGAGGGGAGTGAGAGAGAGAGAGAGAGAGAGAGAGATACTGCCGCCCCTGCACATCCATGACCAAATAATTACCTGCTGCCACCGGAGTGTCTACTAGTGGGCACTCCACGTGCCCGTCAAAGCTCCGCGGCCCGGCAGATCTCACAGATGTCGCTGAGTCCTGAGTCATCAATGGCGGAGACCTCATCAGCTTTTGGTGCCGCTAACCCTGTGCAACGCAAGTCAGCGCCATGTGGTGGTAGGCCGCTGACGGCCGTACAACTTAGGGTGCGACTAACCCTGTGCAACTCAAGTCCGCGCCACGTGGTCGAAGGCCCCTGACGGCCACATCAGCTTCGGGTGGCACTAACCCTGTGCAACTCAAGTTAGCGCCACGTGGTGGTAGGCCCCTGACGGCCACATTAGCTTCGGGTGGCAGTAACCCTGTGCAACTCAAGTACGCGACACGTGGTAGTAGGCCCCTGATGGCCATAGAGCTCAGGGTGCGACTAACCCTCTGCGCAACTTTTCATGAGTCTTTATGATTGCGACCCGTGGAGCGTCCGCCATCCAGTCACCACCGGCAATAAAGGATGTGACGTTGTGGATCCATTATATTTGTGTGGTCACATGGCCTGTGACGCATGTGCCGGATGGGTGTGGTGTGTGTGCAAATCTGCCCTCAGGGAGTGGCCGTGACATGTTGACAACTAGACCACTGACCTGCACACCAACAGCGAGTACGCCTGTGACAGGTAGCTATGTGGGGGGTGTGAAAACGTGTTTTCTCAATGGATTTCCATAGGAAACTTTAGACAAGGCTACAGGTCAAACTGCTGAACGGAATGACGCCAAATTTGGCAGGGAGAAAGGTCTTGGTTCAGAAAGCGCGCTTTCTCGCATCGAGTGAAAATATAAAAGAAAGGTCTCGGGGGCAATTTAATATACCGGAGCTCTGTTTCTGCAAGATAACTCTTTCACGCTCCGTCTGCCCAACATCACCACTTCACAGCTATGCCGTTAGAAGCCCGTTGGCTCGCAGCTCTCTACGTTTGCGAGCTAGTACGCTACTGTGCCTGTACCTCTGCGAGGTACTACGTTGCTGTTCCTTTGGGAGCGACGTTGCTGTTCCTTTGGGAGCGGACGGGTCGTAGTACTGCGTGTGTGAGTCGAGCGGACGGGCCACAGTTGTCCCGCTGTGAGCCTGGGTGCGAACTGTTCATAACTCACACTACATAAGCATTGAAAAACCATTTTGTGATTCAGTCCATCAGCTGGCATCTGTCCGAGGCATTTCTGAAAACATATTGGAGTTCTTTCTGTGAGAGATACCCCTTTCACGCTGCCTCTCCCCACATCAGCAGGTAACGCACCCTCTTCCCACATTACCAACATACCCCCAACAACCTTCTTGGGCCCGGAAGTGTCCCTGTGCGGTTGGACAAACAAGAATCTTAGTCATGTATAGGTTTACATATAAAACATTTTATTTAAAGAAAACAACAACAAATAAAACTGAAGGGAGTCTGGTGCTGTGGTCGCTGCCACGAAGTTGGGGTCACTGCCATTCAGGACTCAGGACACAGTTCCACATGTGGGATCGGCTTGTATTGAACAGGGTTAGTGGCATCACGTGTCACGCCTTGTGTTCTACAGGGTTAGTGGCACCACGTGTCGCCGGCCTTGCATATGGAAATATGCCTCACTAACCAAAGGCAGTCTGGTGCTGTGGTCGCTGCCACAGACTTGGGGTCACTGCCATTCAGGACTCAGGACACAGTTCCACATGTGGGATTGGCTTGTGTTGAACAGGGTTAGTGGCACCACGTGTCGCCGGCTTGTGTTGAACAGGGTTAGTGGCACCACGTCTCGCGGCTTGCGTTGAACAGGGTTAGTGGTAGCATAAGTCGCAGGCTTGCGTTGAACAGGGTTAGTGGCACCACGTGTCGCGGCTTGTGTTGAACAGGGTTAGTGGCACCACGTGTCCAAAGTTGGAATTGCGAGCTCTGCTGCCCGCAGTGTAGACTGCTAATGAGTTTTCGTTTGCACTTGAAAATGAATTTGGTGATTGTACTAAAGCTATAACTGATATAAAAAAAATTCTTGAAGAAAGGATACTAAAAGGATATTATGTAGATTTTAGGCCTGTGATAGTTACTTGCCTAGTGGACTCTGTAATTAATGAATCAATACTTACATTTAATTGTGAGCCCTACTGACCGCAGTGTAGGCGTATCATGAAAAGATGAAATAAGTATTGAATACACTGACGAAGTGTTGTATTTTCTGAGTACAATCTTCTTGTTAGAAATTAGCATTTAAAAATCGAACTGCGAGCTCTGCTGTCCGCAGTGTAGACTGCTATTGAGTGTTCGTTTGCACTTGAAGATGAATTTGGTCATTGTACTAAACTATAACTGGTATAAAAAAGTTCTTGAAGCAAGGATACTAAAAGGATATTATGTAGGGTTTAGGACTGTGATAGTTACTTGCCTAGTGGACTCTGTAATTAATGAATCAATACTTACATTTAATTGTGAGCCCTACTGACCGCAGTGTAGGCGTATCATGAAAAGATGAAATAAGTATAGAATACACTGACGAAGTGTTGTATTTTCTGAGTACAATCTTCTTGTTAGAAATTAGCATTTAAAAATCGAACTGCGAGCTCTGCTGTCCGCAGTGTAGACTGCTATTGAGTGTTCGTTTGCACTTGAAGATGAATTTGGTCATTGTACTAAACTATAACTGATATAAAAAAAGTTCTTGAAGCAAGGATACTAAAAGGATATTATGTAGGGTTTAGGACTGTGATAGTTACTTGCCTACTGGACTCTGTAGTTAATGAATCAAGAAATAATTTTAATTGGGAGCCCTGATTACCGCAGTGTAGGCCAGAGGTAGCGGTCAGCAAGGCCCATAGCCACGTGGCGTTGAGTTGAGGTGCACAGTTAGTGGCACCAGAAGCATTGAGACTGTATGAGCCTGTGATGATGCTTGGTGCGGACGGGCCGCACTGGGAGCAATGTGTCTTGCCTACTGGTCTGCGTCATGTGCAGTCGGGACTCTATGTGAATTGTGAGGCCTGCTGACCGTAGTGTAGGCCAGAGGTAGCGGTGAGCAAGGGCCGACAGCCACGTGCATAGGTTGGTGGCCCCACCGGCCTGCGTAGTTCAGGTTCAGTGGCACCACGTGTCGCCGGCCTTCCATATGCAAATACCCGTTACTAATCGAAGGGAGTCTGGTGCTGTGGTCGGTGCCACGGACTTGGGGTCACTGTCATTCAGGACTCAGGACACAGTTACACATGTGGGATCGGCTTGTGTTGAACAGGCTTAGTGGCACCACGTGTTGCCGGCCTTTCATATGGAAATATGCCTCACTGATCGAAGGGAGTCTGGTGGTGTGGTTGCTGCCACGGACTTGGGGTCACTGCCATTCAGGACTCAGGACACAGTTACACATGTGGGATCGGCTTGTGTTGAACAGGGTTAGTGGCACCACGTGTTGCCGGCCTTCCATATGGAAATATGCCTCACTGATCGAAGGGAGTCTGGTGCTGTGGTCGCTGCCATGGACTTGGGGTCACTGCCATTCAGGACTCAGGACACAGTTACACATGTGGGATTGGCTTGTGTTGAATAGGGTTAGTTGCACCATGTGTCGCCGGCCTTCCATATGCAAATACGCCTCACTAATCGAAGGGAGTCTGCTGCTGTGGTTCTCTCACGGAGTTGGGTCACTGCCATTCAGGACTCAGGACACAGTTACACATGTGGGATCGGCTTGTGTTGAACAGGGTTAGTGGCACCACGTGTCGCCGGCCTTCCATATGCATATACGCCTCACTAATCGAAGGGAGTCTGGTGCTGTGGTCGCTGCCACAAAGTTGGGGTCACTGCCATTCAGGAGTCAGGACACAGTTCCACATGTGGGATCGGCTTGTGTTGAACAGGGTTAGTGGCACCATGTGTTGCGCCTTGTGTTGTACAGGGTTAGTGCCACCACCTGTAGCTGGCCTTGCATATGGAAATATGCCTCACTGATCGAAGGGAGTCTGGTGCTGTGGTCGCTGCCACGGACTTGGGGTCACTGCCATTCAGGACTCAGGACACAGTTCCACATGTGGGATCGGCTTGTGTTGAACAGGGTTAGTGGCACCACGTGTTGCCGGCTTGTGTTGAACAGGGTTAGTGGCACCACGTGTCGTACCTTGTGTTGAACAGGGTTAGTGGCACCACGTGTCCAAAATTCGAATTGCGAAGCTCTGCTGCCCGCAGTGTAGACTGCTAATGAGTGTTCGTTTGCACTTGAAGATGAATTTGGTGATTGTACTAAAGCTATAACTGATATAAAAAAAGTTCTTGAAGCAAGGATACTAAAAGGATATTATGTAGATTTTAGGCCTGTGATAGTTACTTGCCTACTGGACTCTGTAATTAATGAATCAAGACTTAATTTTAATTGTGAGCCCTGATGACCGCAGTGTAGGCCAGAGGTAGCGGTCAGCAAGGGCCCACAGCCACGTGACGTTGACTTGAGCTGCACAGATTGGGAGCATACAGTCTTCTTAACCGATTATACTCTCTTACACAATTAGCATCGGCACTAATCTTGAATTGTTAGCCCTGCTAACCGCATTGTAGGCCGGAGGCAGCGGTCATCAAGGGCCCACAGCCACTTGGCATTGACTTGAGCTGCACAGAGTTAGTGGTACTTGAAGCTCTTAGCGTGTGCGCAGTCAGCGATGATGCGTGGTCCGGGCTGGCCGCACTGGTAGCAATGTCTGTTGCCTACTGGACTGCGTCATCTGCACTCGCGAGTCGCTCTGAATTGTGAGCCCTACTCACCGCAGTGGAGGCAGGAGGCAGCGGTGAGGAAGGGCCCACAGGCATGTGTTGTTGACTTGAGCAATGTCTCTTGCCTACTGGACTGCGTCATCTGCAATCTCGACTCCATCTGAATTGTGAGCCCTACTGACCGCAGTGTAGGCCGGAGGCAGTGGTCAGGAAGGGCTCACAGCCATGTGTTGTTGACTTCAGCAATGTCTCTTGCCTACAGGACTGCGTCATCTGCAATCACGACTCGATCTGAATTGTGAGCCTTGCTGTCCGCAGTGTATATCGAAGGCAGTAGTTTGTACAGACATAAGTCCGCGGTGCTGTGCCGCTGGGGGCCTGTGTGGCGGAAGCCAGCGATCGGCTGAGGAGGGTGGCCGTCATGTTGGCGGCCTCGTGGCAGGGTGAGGGGTGCCGCCCTGGCAGATGCTTTGGCCTTCCCACAAGTGAACCATGCTCAGAGCTCCGGCCTATTTATTCACACTCCTACGCTGAAGTGGCGTACGTCGGACCAGCCCACGGCGGTTACGCTTATGCTTACAGGGGGGGGGACACAGGTACATGACTGAGATCTTCCCTACTGTTTGACGTAACATGGTTAGGTCCACTGACCACAACACTACAAGCACCAGTAGTATTTGTGCACATGGAGAGGTGTGTGTTCTGCATACTGAGATGTGTCCAGCACATCACCGCTACACTTTGCATTGTGTGCATTGTTAAACATGGGTGAATTGCTTCCTTCACATATAGTTTGTTCACACCTGTCCCAATATTCAGCTATTGTGTGGCTGAGGGGCCATGCCGTTTTGGAAAGTTTGCTGTCTTGTTCTGCGCTGCCTCGGTGGTAGAGGGGGGCCTGGGGGTGGTGGTGGGTGTTGTGGCGTTCTTGGGTGTCAGAGCTGCTTGATCAGTAGGTCTATGACATGTGTTGGTCTTCAGATGTGGCTCTGGGCTGGGCTCCCTTTCATACTGTATGTAGTTGTTTATTATTTAAAAACAAGAAGACATTATATAGTTTAAATAACAAATAAAAACAATTACAGTAGGGAGAGGGGTGGTACGGGGGGGAGGTCCTGAGGGTTGTGGCAGTGGGTGTTGTGTCCTTCATGGGTGTCGGAAAAAAGTATAGGTTAAATAAACATTATAATTAGAAGTTAGCATTAAAAAAACATTGAAATTCACTGAAAAAACCATACGTTTCAGGGACGTTATAGATAGAAATTAGTATTTAAAAAACTTTGAAATTCACTGAAAAACCATAGGTTTCAGGCACGTTATAGTTAGAAATTGGCATTTAAAAAAACCTATGAAATTCACTGAAAAAAACATAGGTTTCAGGCACGTTATAGTTAGAAATTAGCATTTCAAAACCTTAGAAATTCACTGAAAAAACCATAGGTTTCAGGGACGTTATAGTTAGTTGGACATTTCACTCATACAAAACGATAGAAATTCCACCGTTATAGTTAGTTCAGCTAACTATAACTCGCGCCCCCGCAATGCACTGCTGATGACGTCACATATTACATCATTCATGACATGGTCAGTGACATCACTGATGACATCTCAAATGACATCACTGATGACATCATCCATGTGACAATCTGATGTACCTATTCACACACTAATATAACCTTTGATACACTCACTGTAAAATACAGACTACCATTTTCGATACCATTGACACACTAATACCAGTTACTACATACCCACTCAGTGATTCCTAGGTCTAGACACACATCTACCCATTCACCCATACAATCAGTCATACATGCAGTCACTGATCAATAGAACACTATCAAATGCACTCATACACCTATATAGACATTGACACACCAGCACTCATCCTAGTCAGTTATGTACTCATCCTAGTCACTCATGCAAAGAATCAATCACAGTTCCATTTACTCACCTACACAGTTATACACACACCACCTCATTTATTCATACAGATAGTAACGCATACTTAGTCTCTTATATAATCACTAATACAAGTATACACTCATACATACAGCCACTCTCACAATCACTGACTCTCACGTATAGTCATTTCTATTCACCAACTCTCACATACACTGCCTTTTATATATGTACTTAGTTGGACATGTGCACTGAGACATCGATTCACTCACCAAGACGCCCATACACACACTTACCCACCCATACAACTGTTTCCACATGCACTCTTAAACTCATACACCCTGTCAATCAACCACTCACACATCTATGCACAGAGTCACACACCCCCCACCCAACCACACACACACTCAGTCTCCTATACAAATACGCCGGCAACTAATCAATAACCCATATAGATATTGACATCACATATTACATCACTCATGACATGGTCAGTGACATCACTGATGACATCACTGATGACATCTCAAATGACATCACTGATGACATCATCCAGTGACTGTGTGTTTCTGTAAAGTTTAAATATGTTTAATATATATAGGGAAAAGCGTATTGAAGAATGAGTGGGTGTATAAGTGTCTGAATGGATGATTTAGTAGGTGTGTGACTGACTCTATAAGTGAGTGATTAAACGTATCTTACTAAATGCATGGGTTAGTGACTAAACTGTGTGAATGTCTGTATCCGTCTGTCTGTTGGTGTGTAAGCGGCTGCATGGGTTTGCGAATAGCTACATGAGTATCTATATGGGTTATTGATTGGTTGTCTGAGTATCTGTATGGGTACCTGAGTGTTTGTGTGGGTGGAGTGTGTGTGACTCTGTGCATAGATGTGTGAGTGGGTGATTCACTGGGTGCATGGTTTAAAGAGTGCATCTGTGATGGACTGTATGGGTGGGTGAGTGTGTGTATGGGTGTGTTAGTGAGTGAATGTATATCTCAGTGGTACATGTGTGAGTAACTACATATTTGAAAGGCAGTATATATGTGTGTTGGAGTATATAAATGGCTATAAGTGAGAGTGTGTGATTGTGAGAGTGGCTGTATCGATGAGTGTGTGCTTGTATCAGTGATTGTATAAGAGCGTAAGAATGTGCTAGTATTTGTATGAGTAATTGAGCTGGTGTGTGTATAACTGTATAGGTGAGTAAATGGCAGTGTGATTAATTATTTGCATGACTGACTAGGTGTGTGAGTACCTCTATGGATGAGTGGCGGTGTGTGAGTGTCTATATAGGAGTATGAGTGCATATGATAGTCCTGTAATGAGTGACCATAAGTATGAGTTACTGTACGGGTGAGTGAGTGGATGTGTGTGTAAACCTAAGAATCAATGAGTGGGTATGTAGTTATTGGTGTTGGAGTGTCTATGGTTTTGAGAATGGCAGTCTGTAATTTAGAGTGGGTGTATCAAAGGTGATATTAGGGTGTGAGAAGATGCATCAAATTATCACATGGATGATGTCATCAGTGATGTCATCAGTGATGTCACTGACCATGTCATGAGTAATGTAATATGTGACGTCATCAGCAGTGCATTGCGGGGGCGCGAGTTATAGTTAGCTGAACTAACTATAACGGGGAATTTCTATGGTTTTGTATGAGTGAAATGTCCAACTAACTATAACTTTCCCTAAAACCTATGGTTTTTTCAGTGAATTTCTAAGGTTTTTTAAATGCTAATTTCTAACTACAACGTGCCTGAAACCTATGGTTTTTTAAGTGAATTTCAAAGGTTTTTTAAATGCTAGTTTCTAACTATGCCTACAGAGGTAGGACATGTGAAGAAAGAAGAAAAAACGCACAGAAAGAAGCAAAAGAAATACAGAAGGAAGCAACAGAAGTCCACAAAGACGAAGAAAAGTGCAGGAAGAAGCAAGACATCTGCAGAAAGAACCAACAGAGGAGCAGAAAGAGGCCTTGTTGCAAAATCATCCTGTGCCCACAACTTTTTCAGACGGGTACTGGTGGTAACTGACTCTGAGTAACCAGGCCTAGAGCCAGTGCTATGCTAAAAGACACTTAGAATACAGTGAAAACACCTACATACACTAGGGAACACTATGCGTTGGGGTACCCCTGTGATTAGCATGACCTCCTCTGTAAGGCCCTATTACATAATAGGGCAGGGGGATTAAAACTACCTCTTAAAATGCGCCACAGGGCGCGTTTGCACAGTGGTGAAGGGAGGGGGGGGCCTGAGGTGACATGTGTGCAAACACGCCCTGTGGCCGTTTTAAGTTGGGAGATTAAGTCCCCTTGAATCCTGAGGGTCCCTGGGGTCCAACTAGCCCACTAGGTACCTCCAGTAAGCGCCACAGAGCTGCGTTGCAGAGAGGTGTAAAAGGGGCGTGGCCTGGACCACCTCTCTGCAACGCAGCCCTGTGGCTCTTACTGGAGGTACCTGGTGGGCTAGTTGGCCCCCAGGAACCCCCAGTATTGAAGGGGAATTAATTCCCCAACTTAAAACGCGCCACAGGGCGCGTTTGCAGAGTGTTGCTGGGAGGGGGCGGGGCCTCAGGCACGATCGCGTCTTTTTTTTTTTTAAAGAAGGGGGGCTGTGTGGCCCCCCTTTTTTTCCTATTTTATGGGCCCTGGGGACCCCATCCCCCAGGGCCTGACCCCTATTGTTTTTAAAAATGGAAGGGGGCCGCGTGGCCCCCCTCCCGAGGCCATATTCGGCCCCGGGGACCCCATCCCCTGGGGCATGGCCAGTGTTTTTTTTTTTTTTTTTTATTTGGAGGGGGGCTGTGTGGCCCCCCCTCCTCAGGCCATTTATGGCCCCAGGGACCCCATCTCCCGGGGCCAGCCTTTGCGTGTTTTTTTTTGTTTTGTTATTTTATTATGGGGGAGGGGGGCCATGTGGCCCCCCTCCCTGGCCACTTCTGGCCCTGGGGACCCCATCCCCCGGGGCCTGGCCTCTCGTTGGGGACCGTGGGGGGAGCCCCAATGCCCCCATGGTCCCGCCGGCTCCCTGCCTCCTGCGGGAGCCGGCATTGCTTTTCCACATGGGGAGCTGCTGACATGCAGCTCCCCGTGTGGAAAAGCAATCTGGTTTGAATTTTGGAAGAGAGAGCAGGTTGGGGGGCTTTGGTGGCCCCCCAACATTAAAAAAACAAGCCCCGGGGGGTGGCGGTCCCAGGGGCTGCGGGGGGGACCTGTGCCCCCGCAAATATTTAACAAAAGCGCCGGGGGTGGCGGTCCCCGGGGCTGAGGGGCTCCCCCTGGGCCCCCGCATTAAATTTCCCCATGCCCCCGGGACTTGGCCCACCCGGGGGCGGCTAAATAATAACGAAGCGCGGCAGCCCGCGCTTCGTTTTTTTAAATTTTTGGCCGGATTCACGCACCCAGCACGAATTCAGCTGATTTCTTTTTAAAAAAAATGCTTTTTTGGGCCCTGGGGGTCCTTGTGGGACCCCTGAGCAGGCCTAGGGGTTCAGGGTGTTTCTACCCTGCCCCCTTTTGTTATTTTTCACCTTTTGTTTTTCTGTTTTCTTGTGCCTCGGTTACCGAGGCACAAGATGGCTGCCAACACTTCCTGGTTTGGAGTGTTGACAGCCAATTAGAATAAAGCTCGTGATCGGGAGGGTGCGCGGGTCCACCGCGGCCATAGATATCAAAACTTTTATTTTTTTATTTTCTCAGTAACTACTGAACGGATTTACACCATTTACAAAAAAAGTATCTTTCTGAACCAAGGGCTACCTTTTTGCCAAATTTGGTGTAATTCCGTTCAGCAGTTTCAGCTGTAACCGTGTCTAAAGTTTCCTATGGGAAATTGATTTTCCGACCTCTATTTTTTGAATTTCTCAGGAACTACTGAACGGATTTACTCCATTTAAAAAAAAAGGTCTCTTTCTGAAACAAGGGCTACCTTTTTGCCAAATTTGGTGTAATTCCGTTCAGCAGTTCGAGCTGTAGCTGTGTCTAAAGTTTCCTATGGGAATTAACATGGAGAAAACATGTTTTGGGACCCCCCTTTTTTCTCGGCCCCCGCTTGCCGAATCACCCCGAAACTTTTAAGACAGGAGCTGACTGGAGCGGGCTACGAGTTTTTAAAATTTTGGAAGATTTGTCAACCGGCGCCAAAGATATTGAGAAAACAAAAAACGAGTTTCCTATGGAAACTAGGTCCTAACTATAACTATCTACTGGCGACCGCCAGTAGATGATATATATATATATATATATATTCACTGAAAAAACCATAGGTTTCAGGCACGTTATAGTTAGAAATTAGCATTTAAAAAACCTTAGAAATTCACTGAAAAAACCATAGGTTTTAGGGACAGTTATAGTTAGTTGGATATTGCACTCGTACAAAACCCGTGAAATTCCCCCGTTATAGTTAGTTCAGCTAACTATAACTCACGCCCGCAATGCACTGCTGATGACGTCACATATTACATCACTCATGACATGGTCAGTGACATCACTGATGACATCACTGATGACATCATCCAGTGACTGTGTGTTTCTGTAAAGTTTAAATATTTTTAATATATATAGGGAAAGGCGTATTGAAGAATGAGTGGGTGTATAAGTGTCTGTATGGATGATTTAGTAGGTGCGTGACTAACTCTATAAGTGAGTGATTAGACGTATCTTACTGAATGCATGGGTTAGTGACTAAACTGGGTGAATGTCTGTATCCGTCTGTCTGTTGCTGTGTAAGTGGCTGCATGGGTTTGTGAATAGCTACATGAGTGTCTATATGAGTTATTGATTGGTTGTCTGAGTATCTGTATGTGTGCCTGAGTGTTTGTGTGGGTGGGGTGTGTGCGACTCTGTGCATAGATGTGTGAATGGGTGATTCACTGGGTGGATGGTTTCAAGAGTGCATCTGTGATAGACTGTATGGGTGGATAAGTGTGTGTAAGAGTGTGTTAGTGAGTGAATGTATGTCCCAGTGGTACATGTGTGAGTAACTACATATGTGAAAGGCAGTATATATGTGTGTTGGAGTATATAAATAGCTATAAGCGAGAGTGTGTGATTGTGAGAGTGACTGTATGGATGAGTGTGTGCTTGTATCAGTGATTGTATAAGAGCGTAAGAATGTGCTAGTATTTGTATGAGTAAGTGAGCTGGTGTGTGTATAACTGTATAGGTGAGTAAATGGCAGTGTGATTAATTATTTGCATGACTGACTAGGTGTGTGAGTACCTCTATGGATGAGTGGCGGTGTGTGAGTGTCTATGTAGGTGTATGAGTGCATATGATAGTCCTGTACTGAGTGACCGTAAGTATGAGTGACTGTACAGGTGAGTGAGTGGATGTGTGTGTAGACCTAAGAATCAGTGAGTGGGTATGTAGTTATTGGTGTTGCAGTGTCTATGGTTTTGAGAATGGCAGTCTGTAATTTAGAGTGGGTCTATCAAAAGTTATATTAGGGTGTGAGAAGATGCATGAAATTATCACATGGATGATGTCATCAGTGATGTCATCTGTTATGTCATTTGAGATGTCATCAGTGATGTCATCAGTGATGTCACTGACCATGTCATGAGTGATGTAATATGTGACGTCATCAGCAGTGCATTGCGGGGCGCGAGTTATAGTTAGCTGAACTAACTATAACGGGGAATTTCACGGGTTTTGTACGAGTGCAATGCCCAACTAACTATAACTGTCCCTAAAACCTATGGTTTTTTCAGTGAATTTCTAAGGTTTTTAAATGCTAATTTCTAACTATAACGTTGCAAATAGGCAATAGACTTTTAAGTACAGTAGTTACAGTTGTTGCAATGGGCAACACAATTTCAAACACAATGCAACATTGAGCTCAATGTGAATTTCTAGTTAAATGCAATTAGTTACTTTATGGATTACTTTTCTAACCACAGGACTGGATCCTAGATTCAGTCCTGGGACATCTCCTGTAAACAGTTGAGTAAAAGCGTTTTGGTTACAGTAGTGATTTCTAAGGAATATTATTGTATTTTAAAAGTTGACAGAAACTTTTTCAAATAGAATCACCAATGTTATCCTATGGAATGAAATTCACTTAGCAGGTAAGTAGTGTTATCGTTACTTTTTCTTACTCAGTGGTGGATCCTGGATCCAGCACTGGTGCATCTCCTGTAAACAGTTGAAAGAATGCGTTTAAGTCATACAGGCGATTTTTAAGGAATATTTGTAGTTTGTGAAAATCGACACTTTGAAACTTTTCTGCTGAAAACCAGACAATGGATTCCTATGGAAGGAAATTCAAGTTACTGGTAAGTACGGTTAGAATTACTTTTGAGGATCTGTACTGGGCTGAAAGATGCAGCACTGAGGTCTCTCCTGATAACAGGTGAGTAAATTGGAATTCGTAGTTCAGCTGATTTTAGAGGAATATTATAAAGTTCCAAAACTCCACACTTAGAAGAATTTCCAAGTGAAACCAGTCAATGTTAGCCTATGGAAGGAAATTCAAGTTACTGGTAAGTACGGTTAGAATTACTTTTCAGGATCAGTACTGGGCTCAAAGATGCAGCACTGAGGTCTCTCCTGATAACAGGTGAGTAAATCGGAATTCGTAGTTCGGCTGATTTTAGAGGAATATTTGCACAATGGTGAAGGAAGGGGTGGGGCCTGAGGTGACATGTCTGCAAACACGCCCTGTGGCGCGTTTTAAGTTGGAGAATTAATTCCTCCTCAATCCCGAGGGTCCCTAGGGGCCAACTAGCCCACCAGGTATCTCCAGTATGTGCCAGAGAGCTGCGTTGCAGAGAGGGTGTTCAGAGGCCACGCCCTTTTTACAACACTCTGCAACGCAGCTCCGTGGCGCTTACTGGAGGTACCCTGGTGGGCTAGTTGGCCCCAGGGACCCTCAGGATTGAAGGGGATTTAAATCCCCATCTTAAAACGCGCCACGAGGCCTGTTTGCACACATGTCACCTGAAGCCCGCCCTCCCTTCACCACTGTGCAAATGCGCCCGTGGCGCGTTTTAAGTTGGGGGATTAAGTCCCCTTGAATCCTGAGGGTCCCTGGGGACCAACTAGCCCACCAAGTACCTCCAGTAAGCGCCACAGAGCTGCGTTGCAGAGAGTGTCAAAGGGGCGTGGCCTGGACCACCTCTCTGCAACCCAGCCCTGTGGCGCTTACTGGAGGTACCTGGTGGGCTAGTTGGCCCCAGGGACCCCAGTATTGAATGGGAATTATTTCCCCAATTTAAAACGCGCCACAGCGCGTGTTTGCAGAGTGGTTAAGGGAGGGGCGGGGCCTGACGCTCGATCGCGTCTTTTTCTTTTCTTTTTGTTTTTTTGAAGGGGGCTGTGTGGCCCCCTTCTTTAGTTTTTGGGGCGCTGGGGACCCCATCCCCCAGGGCCTGATGCCTTTTCCCTTTAAAAATAAAAATACTGTAGGGGAAGGGGGCCGCATGGCCCCCTCCTGTGGCCTATTCCGGCCCCGGGGACCCCATCCCCCGGGGCATGGCCACTTTAAAAAAATAATTTTGGAGGAGGGGGCTGCGTGGCCCCCTCCTAAGGCCTCTATTGGCCCCGGGACCCCATCCCCGGGGCCGGCCTTTTTACAAATTATTTTTGCGGAGGGGGCCGCGTGGCCCACATCCCGGGCCACTACTTGCCCCGGGGACCCCATCCCCCGGGGCTGGCCCTATCCTTTGGGGTCCATGGGGGGACCCCAACTCCCCCACGGACCCTGCCGGCTCCCCGCGTCCTGCGGGAGCCGGCATTGCTTTTCCACATGGGGAGCTGCTAACATGCAGCTCACCCATGTGGAAAAGCAATGTGCTTTGGATATTGGAAGAGAGAGCAGGTTTCCTGCTCTCTCTTCCAATATCCAAAGCAGTTTGCTATGACAGGACGGGGCCGCGAGGCTCCGTCCTTCATAGCAAACTACAGTGTCCCGGGTAGGCACCCCGGGACACTGCAGGAGCCGGCCCTGGGGGGTGGTGGTCCCCAGGGCCATCAAGAGCTCCAGGAGGGGGGCCACGCGGCCCCCCTCCCAACTTATTCAAAGCCCCGGGGAGGTGGTGGTCCCCAGGGCTCTGGGGGTCCGTAACGGATCCCCATATTTAAATCTTTAGTGCCCCGGGGAGGTGGCGGTCCCCGGGGCGTGTGGGGGGGCTGGAGCCCCCCCCCAAAGGTATTTTTTTTTTTTTTTAAAAAGCCCCGGGGGTGGCGGTCCCCGGGGCTGCGAGAGGGCACAGTGCCCTCCCGCACCATTTTTATTAGAAAGCCCCAGGGGTGGCAGTCCCCGGGGCTTGGGGGCCTTAGAGGCCCCCCATTAACTATAAACCCACACCCCGCATGCCCCCGGGACTTGGCCCACCCAAGGGCAAAATAGCATCGAAGCGCGGGAGACCGCGCTTCGATTTTTTTTTTTTACAGCGGGATTCGCGCACCCTAAGCGCATCCCGCCGATTTTTTTTTTTTTAAATGCTTTTTTCTTCCCAGGGGGTCCTTGTGGGACCCCCTGAGCAGACCTAGGTGGTCAGGGTGTTTCTACCCTGCCCCCTTTGTGCGTTTGCGAACTTGTGATTTTTTTTTTTATCGACGGGATTTGCGCACCCTAAGCGCATCCCGCCGATTAAAAAAAATAAATGCTTTTTTCTGCCCAGGGGGTCCTTGTGGGACCCCCTGAGCAGACCTAGGGGGTCAGGGTGTTTCTACCCTGCCCCCTTTGTGCGTTTTGCGCACTTGTTACTCTGCCTCGGTTCTACCGAGGGACAAAATGGCTGCCAACACTTCCTGATTTGGAGTGTTGACAGCCAATTAGCATGCAGCTCGTGATCGGGAGGGTACGCGGACCCTACGCTGCCATAGATATATATGTGATTTTACTTTTGATTTTCTCAGCAACTACTGAACGGATTTACACCATTTAACAAAAAGGGTTCTTTCTGAACCAAGAACTACCTCTTTGCCAAATTTGGTGTAATTCCGTTCAGCAGTTCGAGCTGTAGCCGTGGCTAAAGTTTCCTATGGGAAAATGAATGGGAAAACACGTTTTAGGACCCCCCTTTTTTCTCGTCCCCGCTTGACGAATCACCCCGAAACTTTCAGGGTAGGAGCGGACCGGAGCGGGCCATAAAGTTTGAAAATTTCGTCAACCGACGCAAGAGTTATTTCAAATAGAATGTTGCGGATTTCCTATGGAAAATAGGTCCTAACTATAACTATCTACTGGCGACCGCCAGTAGATAATATATATATATATATATATATATATATATATATATATATATATATATATATATATATATATATTCACTGAAAAAACCATAGGTTTCAGACACGTTATAGTTAGAAATTAGCATTTAAAAAACCTTTGAAATTCACTGAAAAAACCATAGGTTTTAGGGACAGTTATAGTTAGTTGGACATTTCACTCGTACAGAACCATAGCAATTCCCCCGTTATAGTTAGTTCAGCTAACTATAACTCGTGCCCCCGCAATGCACTGCTGATGACGTCACATATTACATCACTCATGACATGGTCAGTGACATCACTGATGACATCACTGATGACATCTCAAATGACATCACTGATGACATCAGCCAGTGACTGTGTGTTTCTGTAAAGTTTAAATATGTTTAATATATATAGGGAAAGGCGTATTGAAGAATGAGTGGGTGTATAAGTGTCTGAATGGATGATTTAGTACGTGAGTGACTGACTCTACAAGGGAGTGATTAAATGTATCTTACTGAATGCATGGGTTAGTGACTAAACTGTGTGAATGTCTGTATCCGTCTGTCTGTTGGTTTGTAAGCGGCTGCATGGCTTTCTGAATAGCTACATGAGTGTCTACATGGGTTATTGATTGATTGTCTGAGTATCTGTATGGGTGGCTGAGTGTTTGTGTGGGTGGGGTGTGTGTGACTCTGTGCATAGATGTGTGAGTTGGTGATTCACTGGGTGCATGGTTTCAAGAGTGCATCTGTGATGGACTGTATGGGTGGGTGAGTGTGTGTATGGGTGTGTTAGTGATTGAATGTATATCTCAGTGGTACATGTGTGAGTAACTACAGATGTGAAAGGCAGTATATATGTGTGTTGGAGTATATATATGGCTATAAGTGAGAGTGTGTGATTGTGAGAGTGGCTGTATGGATGAGTGTGTACTTGTATCAGTGATTGTATAAGAGTGTAAGAATGTGCTAGTATTTGTATGAGTAAGTGAGCTGGTGTGTGTATAACTGTATAGGTGAGTAAATGGGTGTGTGATTAAGTTTTTGCATGACTGACTAGGTGTGTGAGTACCTCTATGGATAAGTGGCGGTGTGTGAGTGTATATATATGTGTTTGAGTGCATATAATAGTCCTGTACTGAGTGACTATAAGTATGAGTGACTGTACAGGTGAGTGAGTGGATGTGTGTGTAGACCTAAGAATCAGTGAGTGGGTATGTAGTTTTTGGTTTTGGAGTGTCTATGGTTTTGAGAAAGGCAGTCTGTAATTTAGAGTGGGTGTATCAAAAGTTATATTAGGGTGTGAGAAGATGCATGAAATTATCACATGGATGATGTCATCAGTGATGTCATTTGAGATGTCATCAGTGATGTCATCAGTGATGTCACTGACCATGTCATGAGTGATGTAATATGTGACATCATCAGCAGTGCATTGCGGGGCGCGAGTTATAGTTAGCTGAACTAACTATAACGGGGAATTTCTATGGTTCTGTACGAGTGAAATGTCCAACTAACTATAACTGTCCCTAAAACCTTTGGTTTTTCAGTGAATTTCAAAGGTTTTTAAATGCTAATTTCTAACTATAACGTGTCTGAAACCTATGGTTTTTTCAGTGAATTTCAAAGGTTTTTTAAATGCTAATTTCTAACTATAACGTGCCTGAAACCTATGATTTTTAAGTGAATTTCAAAGGTTTTTTTAAATGCTAGTTTCTAACTATGCCTACAGAGGTAGGACATGTGAAGAAAGAAGAAAAAACGCACAGAAAGAAGCAAAAGATGTGCAGAAAGAACCAACAGAGGAGCAGAAAGAGGCCTTGTTGCAAAATCATCCTGTGCTCACAACTTTTTCAGACGGGTACTGGTGGTAACTGACTTTGACTAACCGGAGCCAGTGCTATGCTAAAAGACACTTAGAATACAGTGAAAACACCTACATACACTAGGGAACACTATGCGTTGGGGTACCCCTGTGATTAGCATGACCTCCTCTGTAAGTCCCTAGTACATTATAGGGCAGGGGGATTAAAACTACCTCTTAAAATGCGCTATGGGGCGCGTTTTAAGTTGCGGGATTAAGTCCCCTTGAATTCTGAGGGTCCCTGGGGCCCAACTAGCCCCCCAGGTACCTACAGTTAGGACCAGAGAGCTGAGTTGCAGAGAGGCGTTCCGAGGCCACGCACCTTTTTCACCTCTCTGCAACGCAACTCTGTTGTGCTTACTGAAGGTACCTGGTGGGCTAGTTGGCCCCCAGGGTCCCTCAGGATTCAAAGGAATTAATTCCCCAACTTAAAACGCACCACAGGGCGTGTTTGCGCACATGTCACCTGAGGCCCCGCCCCTCCCTTCACCACTGTGCAAACGCGCCCCGTGGTGCGTTTTAGGATTGGGGGATTAGGTCACCTTGAATCCTGAGGGTCCCTGGGGCCCAACTAGCCCACTAGGTACTTCCAGTAAGCACCACAGGCCTGCGTTGCAACGCCTGTAACAAATTGTGCAGTTGTGTTTAGGTAGTGAAGAGGGTCGTGCTGGGGGTAGTGTTTTAGGGTTTAGGGTAGTGCAGTGGTGTTTGTGTAGTATAGGGGGTCATGCTGGGGGTAGATTTAGGGTTTAGGGTAGTGCAGTGGTGTTTGGGTAGTGTAGGGAGTCGTGCTGGGGGAGTGTTTTAGGGTTTAGGGTAGTGCAGTGGTGTTTGGGTAGTGTAGGGGGTCGTGCTGGGGGTAGTGTTTTAGGGTTTAGGGTAGTGCAGTGGTGTTTGGGTAGTGTAGGGGGTCGTGCTGGGGGTAGTGATTTAGGGTAGTGCAGTGGTGTTTGGGTAGTGTAGGGGTACTGCTGGGGGTAGTGTTTTAGGGTTTAGGTTAGTGCAGTGGTGTTTGGGTAGTGTAGGGGTACTGCTGGGGGTAGTGTTTTAGGGTTTAGGGAAGTGCAGTGGTGTTTGTGTAGTGTAGGGTGTAGTGTTTTAGGGTTTAGGGTAGTGCAGTGGTGTTTGTGTAGTGTAGGAGGTCGTGTTTTAGGGTTTAGGGTAGTGCAGTGGTCTTTGGGTAGTGTAGGGAGTCATGCGGGGTAGTGTTTTAGGGTTTAGGGTAGTGTAGGGGGTCATGCGGGGGGTAGTGTTTTAGGGATTAGGGTAGTGCATTGGTGTTTGGGTAGTGTAGGGGTCATGCGGGGGGTAGTGTTTTAGGGTTTAGGGCAGTGCAGTGGTGTTTGGGTAGTGTAGGGGTCGTGCTGGGGGAGTGTTTTAGGGTTTAGGGCAGTGCAGTGGTGTTCGGGTAGTGTAGGGGGTCGTGCTGGGGGGAGTGTTTTAGGGTTTAGGGCAGTGCAGTGGTGTTAGGGTAGTGTAGGGGGTCGTGCTGGGGGAGTGTTTGAGGGTTTAGGGCAGTGCAGTCGTGTTCGGGTAGTGTAGGGGTTGTGCTGGGGTAGTATTTTAGGAGTTTAGGGTAGTGCAGTGGTGTTCGGGTAGTGTAGGGGTCGTGCTGGGGGTAGTGTTCTAGGGTTTAGGGCAGTACAGTGGTGTTTGGCCAGTGTAGGGGTAATGCTGGGGGTGGTGTTTTAGGGTTTAGGGCAGGGCAGTGGTGTTCGGGCAGTGTAGGGGGTCATGCTGGGGGTGGTGTTTCAGGGTTTAGGGCAGTGCAGTGGTGTTCGGGCAGTGTCGGGGGTGGTGTTTCAGGGTTTATGGCAGTGCAGTGGTGTTCCGGCAGTGTAGGGGGTCGTGCAGGGGTGGTGTTTCAGGGTTTAGGGCAGTGGTGTTCGGGCAGTGTAGGGGGTCGTGCTGGGGGTGGTGTTTCAGGGTTTGGGGCAGTGCAGTGGTGTTCGGAGCAGTAAAGGGGTCGTGCTGGGGGTGGTGTTTCAGGGTTTAGGGCAGTGCAGTGGTGTTCGGGCAGTGTAGGGGGCGGTGCAGGGGGTGGTGTTTCAGGGTTTAGGGCAGTGCAGTGGTGTTCGGGCAGTGTAGGGGGTGCTGCAGGGGTGGTGTTTCAGGGTTTAGGGCAGTGCAGTGGTGTTCGGGTAGTGTAGGGGGTCATGCAGGGGGTGGTGTTTCAGGGTTTAGGGCAGTGCAGTGGTGTTCGGGCAGTGTAGGGGGTCGTGCTGGGGCTGGTGTTTCAGGGTTTAGGGCAGTACAGTGGTGTTCGGGCAGTGTAGGGGGTCGTGCTGGGGCTGGTGTTTCAGGGTTTAGGGCAGTGCAGTGGTGTTCGGGCAGTGTAGGGGGTTGTGCTGTGGCTGGTGTTTCAGGGTTTAGGGCAGTGCAGTGGTGTTCGGGCAGTGTAGGTGGTCGTGCTGGGGCTGGTGTTTCAGGGTTTAGGGCAGTGCAGTGGTGTTCGGGCAGTGTAGGGGGTCATGCTGGGGCTGGTGTTTCAGGGTTTAGGGCAGTGCAGTGGTGTTCGGGCAGTGTAGGGGGTCTTGCTGGGGCTGGTGTTTCAGAGTCTAGGGCAGTGCAGTGGTGTTCGGGCAGTGAAGGGGTCTTGCTGGGGCTGGTGTTTCAGGGTTTAGGGCAGTGCAGTGGTGTTCGGGCAGTGTAGGGGGTCGTGCTTGGGGTGGTGTTTCAGGGTTTAGGGCAGTGCAGTGGTGTTTGGGCAGTGTAGGGGGTCATGCTGGGGCTAGTGTTTCAGGATTTAGGGCAGAGCAATGGTGTTCAGTGCAGTGTAGGGGTTTTGCTGGAGGTGGTGTTTCAGGGTTTAGGGCAGGGGTGTTCAGGCAGTGTAGGGGGTCTTGCTGGGGTTGATGTTTCAGGGTTTAGGGCAGTGCAGTGGTGTTCGGGCAGTGTAGGGGGTCGTGCTGGGGGTGGTGTTTCAGGGTTTAGGGCAGTGCAGTGGTGTTCCGGCAGTGTAGGGTGTCGTGCTGAGGGGTGGTGTTTCAGGGTTTAAGGCAGTGCAGTGGTGTTTGGGCAGTGTAGGGGGTCATGCAGGGGTGGTGTTTCAGGGTTTAGGGCAGTGCAGTGGTGTTTGGGCAGTGTAGGGGTCGTGCAGGGGTGGTGTTTCAGGGTTTAGGGCAGTGCAGTGGTGTTCGGCCAGTGTAGGTGGTCTTGCTGGGGGTGGTGTTTCAGGCTTTAGTGCAGTGGTGTTCGGGCAGTGTAGGGGGTTTTGCTGGGGGTGGTGTTTCAGGGTTTAGGGCAGTGCAGTGGTGTTCGGGCAGTGTAGGGGGTCTTGCTGGTGCTGGTGTTTCAGGGTTTAGGGCAGTGCAGTGGTTTTCCGGCAGTGTAGGCGGTCGTGCTGGGGCTGGTGTTTCAGGGTTTAGGGCAGTGCAGTGGTGTTCGGGCAGTGTAGGGGGTCGTGCTGGGGCTGGTGTTTCAGGGTTTAGGGCAGTGCAGTGGTGTTCGGGCAGTGTAGGGGGTCGTGCTGGGGGTGGTGTTTAGGGTTTAGGGCAGTGCAGTGGTGTTCGGGCAGTGTAGGGGGTCGTGCTGGGGCTGGTGTTTCATGGTTTAGGGCAGTGCAGTGGTGTTCGGGCAGTGTAGGGGGTCGTGCTGGGGGTGGTGTTTCAGGGTTTAGGGCAGTGCAGTGGTGTTCGGGCAGTGTAGGGGTCATGCTGGGGGTGGTGTTTCAGGGTTTAGGGCAGTGCAGTGGTGTACGGGCAGTGTAGGGGGTCTTGCTGGGGGTGGTGTTTCAGGGTTTAGGGCAGTGGTGTTCGGGCAGTGTAGGGGGTCTTGCTGGGGGTAGTGTTTCGGGGTTTAGGGCAGTGCAGTGGTGTTCGTGCAGTGTAGGGGGTCGTGCTGGGGGTGGTGTTTCAGGGTTTAGGGCAGTGCAGTAGTGTTCAGGCAGTGTAGGGGATCGTGCAGGGGTGGTGTTTCAGGGTTTAGGGCAGTGCAGTGGTGTTCGGGCAGTGTAGGGGGTCATGCTGGGGGTGGTGTTTCAGGGTTTAGGGCAGTGCAGTGGTGTTCGGCCAGTGTAGGGGGTAATGCTGGGGGTGGTGTTTTAGGGTTTAGGGCAGGGCAGTGGTGTTCGGGCAGTGTAGGGGTCATGCTGGGGGTGGTGTTTCAGGGTTTAGGGCAGTGCAGTGGTGTTCGGGCAGTGTCGGGGGTGGTGTTTCAGGGTTTATGGCAGTGCAGTGGTGTTCCGGCAGTGTAGGGGGTCGTGCAGGGGGTGGTGTTTCAGGGTTTAGGGCAGTGGTGTTCGGGCAGTGTAGGGGGTCGTGCTGGGGGTGGTGTTTCAGGGTTTGGGGCAGTGCAGTGGTGTTCGAGCAGTAAAGGGGGTCGTGCTGGGGGTGGTGTTTCAGGGTTTAGGGCAGTGCAGTGGTGTTTGGCCAGTGTAGGGGGTAATGCTGGGGGTGGTGTTTTAGGGTTTAGGGCAGGGCAGTGGTGTTCGGGCAGTGTAGGGGGTCATGCTGGGGGTGGTGTTTCAGGGTTTAGGGCAGTGCAGTGGTGTTCGGGCAGTGTCGGGGGTGGTGTTTCAGGGTTTATGGCAGTGCAGTGGTGTTCCGGCAGTGTAGGGGGTCGTGCAGGGGGTGGTGTTTCAGGGTTTAGGGCAGTGGTGTTCGGGCAGTGTAGGGGGTCGTGCTGGGGGTGGTGTTTCAGGGTTTGGGGCAGTGCAGTGGTGTTCGGAGCAGTAAAGGGGGTCGTGCTGGGGGTGGTGTTTCAGGGTTTAGGGCAGTGCAGTGGTGTTCGGGCAGTGTAGGGGGCGGTGCAGGGGTGGTGTTTCAGGGTTTAGGGCAGTGCAGTGGTGTTCGGGCAGTGTAGGGGGTGCTGCAGGGGTGGTGTTTCAGGGTTTAGGGCAGTGCAGTGGTGTTCGGGTAGTGTAGGGGTCATGCAGGGGGTGGTGTTTCAGGGTTTAGGGCAGTGCAGTGGTGTTCGGGCAGTGTAGGGGGTCGTGCTGGGGCTGGTGTTTCAGGGTTTAGGGCAGTACAGTGGTGTTCGGGCAGTGTAGGGGGTCGTGCTGGGGCTGGTGTTTCAGGGTTTAGGGCAGTGCAGTGGTGTTCGGGCAGTGTAGGGGGTTGTGCTGTGGCTGGTGTTTCAGGGTTTAGGGCAGTGCAGTGGTGTTCGGGCAGTGTAGGTGGTCGTGCTGGGGCTGGTGTTTCAGGGTTTAGGGCAGTGCAGTGGTGTTCGGGCAGTGTAGGGGGTCATGCTGGGGCTGGTGTTTCAGGGTTTAGGGCAGTGCAGTGGTGTTCGGGCAGTGTAGGGGGTCTTGCTGGGGCTGGTGTTTCAGAGTCTAGGGCAGTGCAGTGGTGTTCGGGCAGTGAAGGGGGTCTTGCTGGGGCTGGTGTTTCAGGGTTTAGGGCAGTGCAGTGGTGTTCGGGCAGTGTAGGGGGTCGTGCTTGGGGTGGTGTTTCAGGGTTTAGGGCAGTGCAGTGGTGTTTGGGCAGTGTAGGGGGTCATGCTGGGGCTAGTGTTTCAGGATTTAGGGCAGAGCAATGGTGTTCGTGCAGTGTAGGGGGTTTTGCTGGAGGTGGTGTTTCAGGGTTTAGGGCAGGGGTGTTCAGGCAGTGTAGGGGGTCTTGCTGGGGTTGATGTTTCAGGGTTTAGGGCAGTGCAGTGGTGTTCGGGCAGTGTAGGGGGTCGTGCTGGGGGTGGTGTTTCAGGGTTTAGGGCAGTGCAGTGGTGTTCCGGCAGTGTTGGGTGTCGTGCTGAGGGGTGGTGTTTCAGGGTTTAAGGCAGTGCAGTGGTGTTTGGGCAGTGTAGGGGGTCATGCAGGGGGTGGTGTTTCAGGGTTTAGGGCAGTGCAGTGGTGTTTGGGCAGTGTAGGGGTCGTGCAGGGGGTGGTGTTTCAGGGTTTAGGGCAGTGCAGTGGTGTTCGGCCAGTGTAGGTGGTCTTGCTGGGGGTGGTGTTTCAGGCTTTAGTGCAGTGGTGTTCGGGCAGTGTAGGGGGTTTTGCTGGGGGTGGTGTTTCAGGGTTTAGGGCAGTGCAGTGGTGTTCGGGCAGTGTAGGGGTCTTGCTGGTGCTGGTGTTTCAGGGTTTAGGGCAGTGCAGTGGTTTTCCGGCAGTGTAGGCGGTCGTGCTGGGGCTGGTGTTTCAGGGTTTAGGGCAGTGCAGTGGTGTTCGGGCAGTGTAGGGGTCGTGCTGGGGCTGGTGTTTCAGGGTTTAGGGCAGTGCAGTGGTGTTCGGGCAGTGTAGGGGGTCGTGCTGGGGGTGGTGTTTAGGGTTTAGGGCAGTGCAGTGGTGTTCGGGCAGTGTAGGGGGTCGTGCTGGGGCTGGTGTTTCATGGTTTAGGGCAGTGCAGTGGTGTTCGGGCAGTGTAGGGGGTCGTGCTGGGGTGGTGTTTCAGGGTTTAGGGCAGTGCAGTGGTGTTCGGGCAGTGTAGGGGGTCATGCTGGGGGTGGTGTTTCAGGGTTTAGGGCAGTGCAGTGGTGTACGGGCAGTGTAGGGGTCTTGCTGGGGGTGGTGTTTCAGGGTTTAGGGCAGTGGTGTTCGGGCAGTGTAGGGGTCTTGCTGGGGGTAGTGTTTCGGGGTTTAGGGCAGTGCAGTGGTGTTCGTGCAGTGTAGGGGGTCGTGCTGGGGGTGGTGTTTCAGGGTTTAGGGCAGTGCAGTAGTGTTCAGGCAGTGTAGGGGATCGTGCAGGGGTGGTGTTTCAGGGTTTAGGGCAGTGCAGTGGTGTTCGGGCAGTGTAGGGGGTCATGCTGGGGGTGGTGTTTCAGGGTTTAGGGCAGTGCAGTGGTGTTCGGGCAGTGTAGGGGGTCGTGCAAGGGGTGGTGTTTCAGGGTTTAGGGCAGTGCAGTGGTGTTTGGGCAGTGTAGGGGTCGTGCTGGGGCTGGTGTTTCAGGGTTTAGGGCAGTGCAGTGGTATTCGGGCAGTGTAGGGGGTCTTGCTGGGGGTGGTGTTTCAGGGTTTAGGGCAGTGGTGTTCGGGCAGTGTAGGGGGTCTTGCTGGGGGTGGTGTTTCAGGGTTTAGGGCAGTGCAGTGGTGTTCGGGCAGTGTAGGGGTCTTGCTGGGGGTAGTGTTTCAGGGTTTAGGGCAGTGCAGTGGTGTTCGGGCAGTGTAGGGGTCGTGCTGGGGATGGTGTTTCAGGGTTTCAGGGTTTAGGGCAGTGCAGTAGTGTTCGGGCAGTGTAGGGGGTCGTGCAGGGGGTGGTGTTTCAGGGTTTAGGGCAGTGCAGTGGTGTTCGGGCAGTGGAGGGGGTCGTGCTGGGGGTGGTGTTTCAGGGTTTAGGGCAGTGGTGTTTGGGCAGTGTAGGGGGTCGTGCTGGGTGTGGTGTTTCAGGGTTTAGGGCAGTGGTGTTCGGGCAGTGTAGGGGGTCTTGCTGGGGCTGATGTTTCAGGGTTTAGGGCAGTGCAGTGGTGTTCGGGCAGTGTAGGAGGTCTTGCTGGGGGTAGTGGTTCAGGGTTTAGGGCAGTGCAGTGGTGTTCGGGCAGTGTAGGGGTCATGCTGGGGGTGGTGTTTTAGGGTTTAGGGCAGTGCAGTGGTGTTCGGGCAGTGTAGGGGGTCGTGAAGGGGGTGGTGTTTCAGGGTTTAGGGCAGTGCAGTGGTGTTCGGGCAGTGTAGGGGGTCGTGCTAGGGTATATGTTTCAGGGTTTAGGGCAGTGCAGTGGTGTTCGGGCAGTGTAGGGGGTCGTGCTGGGGGTAGTGTTTTAGGGTTTAAGGTAGTGCAGTGGTGTTTGTGTAGTGTAGGGGGTCGTGCTGGGGGCAGTGTTTTAGGGTTTAGGGTAGTGCAGTGGTGCTTGTGTAGTATAGGGGGTCGTGCTGGGGGTAGTGTTTTAGGGTTTAGGGTAGTGCAGTGGTGTTTGTGTAGTGTAGGGGGTCATGTTTTAGGGTAGTGCAGTGGTGTTTGGGTAGTGTAGGGGGTCGTGCTGGGGGTAGTGTTTTAGGATTTAGGTTAGTGCAGTGGTGTTGGGGTAGTGTTTTAGGGTTTAGGGTAGTGCAGTGGTGTTTGTGTAGTGTAGGGGGTCATGCTGGGGTAGTGTTTTAGGGTTTAGGATAGTGCAGTGGTGCTTGTGTAGTGTAGGGGGTCGTGCTGGGGTAGTGTTTTAGGGTTTAGGGTAGTGCAGTGGTGTTTTTGTAGTGTATGGGGGTCTTGTTTTAAGATGCAACGCTCCAATACCTGACCAGTCTGCACTACATAAAACTGCAAAAAAACTAAAAATAAAAAGTGTTTTGCACACTTTTGTCATTGGGCTATGTGTGGGCTACATCTGGGTAATATTTGTGCTACATTTGGGCTCTTTTTCACTGGTGGCCATCTTGGAAGACTTCTTTGTTATGAAGTTTCCTAACTTCCTCATTTACTGCAGTCTCCTCAGTAGGAAATGCTTTCAGTTTTTACTTTGATTCCATCAAGAAGGCATTCAGATGTGTCACACATTTGCCATAAATTCAGAATGTTATTACTCTAGTTGTTCATTAGATCACTGTAGTAAAGCTACTGCTCACCAAGGAGTTAACTGGAAGTCTACTGCTGGTATTGAAAGTGATTGTTTCAGTCTGCATGTCAGAATTTTCTAATGAAATAGAAGAGGATTTGAGATCTCACTTAAAACATGCACTAAATTTTCTTTTTGCAGCACTAACCATAATTTCTATGGCAAAATGAACCCCCTCATTTTGTTCCTTTTAAATTAAATGTTTTAAGTGTTACCAGTTTATTCCAATCAAGATGGCTTCAGGTGTGCCATACTTTTGTCATAAGTAAGACTGTTAGCGCTCTAGTTGTTCTTTAGAACACTCTGGGAAGCTGCAGTAGAACACAAAGGCATCAACTGACAGGCTGCTCCTGTTGAAATATAACAGGAAGATATTTGAGATCCCACTTGAAACATGTCCTAATTTTTCTTTCTACAGCACTAACCATAATTTCTATGACAAAATGAACCCCATCATTTTGTTCCTTTTTAAATTAAATGTTTTAAGTGTTACCAGTTTATTCCAATCAAGATGGCTTCAGGTGTGCCATACTTTTGTCATAAGTAAGGCTGTTAGCACTCTAGTTGTTCTTTAGAACACTCTGGGAAGCTGCAGTAGAACACAAAGGAATCAACTGACAGTCTCTGCCCTTGTTGGATGTACATGTTTTACTGAGAATGTCAGACTTCATTCTCACATGACTGAGAAAGATAATGTGAATTTACAGAAAATATGCTCTCATTTTAGCTTCTGGGGCACCTTCCAAAACTGTATGGGACAAGCATGTGAAAATAGTTTTCTCTCAAACATGATTCATGATATCCCAGCAGAAGGTTTTTCACAGGGTAAAATCCCCTTAGAACACACCACAATTCCTGAAATTAGTATGGTACCATCAACAAATGAATTCTAATGTAACTAAAGTCTGTTATCACCCTTTATAGTTCTCCTTTTGGTAACCCTCAAAATCTTCGATTCACTACAATGCATTTCAATGGGGTACTATCATTTATATTGGTCCCAAGATGGCTGCCAGCAATTCCAGGATGAAGTGCTGACAGCCAATCAGATCTCACGATGACATGTGTGGTTACGCTCCGCCCAGATATATATGTGTTTTTACTTTTGATTTTCTCAGCAACTACTGAACGGATTTACACCATTTAACAAAAGGGTTCTTTTTGAACCAAGAACTACCTCTTTGCCAAATTTGGTGTAATTCCGTTCAGCAGTTCGGGCTGTAGCCTTGCATAAAGTTTCCTATGGGAAATTGATTTTTTGACTCTTATTTTTTTAATTTCTCCGCAACTACTGAACGGATTTACACCATTTAACAAAAGGGTTCTTTCTGAACCAAGAACTACCTCTTTGCCAAATTTGGTGTAATTCCGTTCAGCAGTTCGAGCTGTAGCCGTGTCTAAAGTTTCCTATGGGAAAATGAATGGGAAAACACGTTTTGGGACCCCCTTTTTCTCGGCCCCCGCTTGACGAATCACCCTGAGACTTTCAGGGTAGGAGCGGACCGGAGCGGGCCATAAAGTTTGAAAATTTCGCGAACATTCGTCAACCGACGCAAGAGTTATTTCAAATAGAATGTCGCGGATTTCCTATGGAAAATAGGTCCTAACTATAACTATCTACTGGCGAACGCCAGTAGATATATATATATATATATATATATATATATATATATATATATATATATATATATATATATATATATATATATATATATATATATATATATTATCTACTGGCGGTCGCGCAGGAAGAATGCAAGCAGAGGTTTTTGGCGAGAGGATACGCACTTAAGGTTTTGGATAGTGCCATTGACAAAGCCATGAGCCTGTCCAGAAAGGAGGCTTTAACCCCGAAAATCAAGCAGACAGCAGAGAACATGATGCCCGTGACCATTAATCCTAGGGTCATTTTGACGTACAGCTGTCAACATCAGGAACTTAGGAAAATCTTTTACCGTAACTGGAATCTGGTACAGGGGGATCCAGTTATTGGTTTGTTAGTTCCAGTGAAGCCAGCGTTGACTTTTAGGAAAGCACCATCTATGAGCAGTACCCTTGTGAGCAGTAGCCCGGAGATGCAGATTCCGACTACTTGGATGGCGCAGTGTAAGGGGTTCAGGAAATGTTCTAGCTGTAAAGCTTGTAAATTTGGATGCAATAGAACTCAGTACAGCAGTCCTTTCAAGCCTGACCCCATCATGATAAACAAGAGGCTAACATGTAAGACTGAATTTGCGGTTTATGTGCTGGAGTGCCCTTGTGGGTTGAGGTATATTGGTAGCACCAAGTTACCGTCCCACAAGAGGATACTCCAGCACATAAAGCGATCAGTGGTAAGGACCAGGCCTACCCAGTCGCAAGACATTTCGAGCAAAAACATGACAGTAACCCTGTATTTCTCCAGTATTTTGTAATAGATACGGTTCCAGCATTTAAACGAGGTGGAAACCGGGAGGCCAAATTGCGCCTCCTGGAAACAAGATATATACTGGAACTCGACACAAAATCTCCTTCAGGGTTAAATGCCAGTGTGGATTTCCATACCTGTCTCTGAGTGAGGAAACATTGAATAATGACTTGTGGATTTTATATTTGTACTGTATGTTAGGATCAGCTGTAGTGTATATATTTTAGACATTTGGTAAAATTTTGCCTCTGAAATCTAAAAATGATGGTGAATTTTTGTATTTATTGTATATTTCTTTGTTATTTGTTATTTTTTTAGTACACATTTTGACCAAGGATTTGCTATGTATGCAAGGTGCGGGAGATATAGGAAGGCCCACTGGGGCATTATTCTTTATTTTAGTTGGCAGCAGAATCATGGGCTGTGCTTTTAACATCATCAAAATATGATTATTGACAAAGTTTGGTGCAAGTATATTATTGTGTATACTTATTTATTGCTTATTTTAGGCGCATCAAACTTTACAAATGTTTTATATATATTTTTCCTATTGCACTATGCTGCTGCTAATAACTCTATAGTTTCTATGCATTTGCACTTTGACTGCATGTCGTCATTTCCTGGTACTTATCACTTTAAATGTCGTTTCTCTACAATGCAATGCGTCATGTGATCAAGACCCGAGTGGGGGTCGAAACGCGTAATGGCGGACTTGCTGGCATTTTAATAAACAGCACTGGATTTGCACCAAGAACCTGGGGTCTGCTGTCGTCTTTTCAGGTCCGGGTGAGGCTTCTCAGAAGGACGAATCGAATATATATATATATATATATATATATATATATTCACTGAAAAAACCATAGGTTTCAGACACGTTATAGTTAGAAATTAGCATTTAAAAAACCTTTGAAATTCACTGAAAAAACCATAGGTTTTAGGGACAGTTATAGTTAGTTGGACATTTCACTCGTACAGAACCATAGAAATTCCCCCGTTATAGTTAGTTCAGCTAACTATAACTCGTGCCCCCACAATGCACTGCTGATGACGTCACATATTACATCACTCATGACATGGTCAGTGACATCACTGATGACATCACTGATGACATCTCAAATGACATCACTGATGACATCATCCAGTGACTGTGTGTTTCTGTAAAGTTTAAATATGTTTAATATATATAGGGAAAGGCGTATTGAAGAATGAGTGGGTGTATATATATATTTGAGACAACTATAACTTCCGCCCACCATTCACTGCTTATGACCTCACATATTACATCACTTGTGACATGTTCATGATCATTAATGGCATCACTGATGAGATCTCAAATGACATTATTGATGACATCATCCAATGTGTGTTAGTTTGTATTGTAGTTTGCACAGTGGAGGTTAGCTGCCATATTACTTTTCTACCTCATTTTTATACAGCCTGTGTCTAGCTAATATGTGTAAGGGTTTACAAAACAATTGTGCTCTCAATGCATCATGGGCGTGTAGAGGTATTGAACATGTTATAAATCTACGCACTGAAGAGTAACTCTGTGTGTAGGTGACATTTGATGACTTGCGTTCAGCATGTTCCACAGGCGTTTATATACTTCATGCTAAGTATTGTAATCAGCCTTGAGTGATTAGACAGAATCATCACAGCATGACAATTTCTACATAGCATAGAAAACTGTGTGCACGAGGTACTAACCTATGTATAGGGGCTTCTTTAGCTTCAGGAGATGGGCTATTTATATAGGTTTCATCACAGTATGAAGGCTGCAGGAAGTATAATCTTTAGCACCTTCAGACCTTGTTTATTTTAAGCAAATAGTGTCTTTTTTGACAAGTGTTGCTTAGATTGTACACTGTTCTTACCAGATACATTTAATACTCTGTGGTGTATTCTCCATGAGAGTTTCACTTTCTGCAAACTGTGTTGCACAGACTAAGCTCTCTCCATGGAGTAAACACTGTTTACAGCACCCACTTTTCTACTCATATCAACTTCATTTCTCAATGTAGGTTCTGTGGCTGTGAGAGGTTTGATACAGATAAAGGCTGATCATAGTAGGGCATTCATTTTGGAACAGATGTTGAGTATCTTGAGTAACTTGGCTTTCTCTGAACAGTTGTATAAATATTGAACACCATGTTCAATGAGGGTTTCCCTTATATCTGTGGTTGATTGTTAATATGAACAAGGCTACCTATGAAGTGTATATATAGGGTCAATGTTGCACATAACACATGCTTGCTACACCTAAGGGAGTTCTATCCGTGATAGCATTAATGATGCTTCATATCATTCTAAGCCACTTTGTACTCAATTTCAGGCCTCTAATGCCATACCAGTTTATAGAATAATGAGTACAAATTAAGCTTGGATGATGTCATCATTTATGTCAGTTGAGATGTCATCAGTGATGTCATAAATGATGTTATATAGCATGTCATGATTGATGTAAAATGTGACGTCGAAAGCAGTGCATAGCGGATGCGCAAATTTGTGATGTCAAAAGCAGTGCATAGTGGATGCACAAGTTATAGTTCGCTCTGCTAACTACAACTGGTGAATTTCTGTGAGTATTTTTAGTTCAAAAAAGTTAATGTAGTCACTGACATATTCACCTTACTATAACGTTACTTTAACCTTTGTTTTTTACAGTGAATTTCTAGGTTTTTTTAAAAACAAAAAGTTATTTTTATTACACCTAACTATAATGATACTTTAACCTTTATTTTTGTTCAGTAAATTTATAGGCAATTTTTAATGTATAGTAAAAATATTTACCATACGTAAAGCTAACCCCCGTCACACACGGCCTTCGGCCATGCAGAGCGGGGGTTTGTTGAAGGGCCTGGCCTGCAGGCAGGCTCTGAAACAACCTCCCGCAGGCAGCTAACCCCACATGGCCTTTGACCGGGCACAACAGGGGGTTGGCAACAGGCCAATCCAGCCAGAGGCAGCCAACCCCCCACAGGCCGCCAACCTCAGACCTTGCATGGTCTTTTGTTGCACGCTGCATGGGGTTGGACACGGGGCATGACTTTCAGCCAGTCCCTGCATCCAACTCCCTGAAGGCAGCCACCTGCAGGCAGCCAATGCCAGGCCATGCACCTTCTTTTCTTGTGCATGGCATGGAGTTAGCCACATGGCCTGTCTTGCAGCTATGGTGCCTTGATATCCAACCCTCAAAAGGCTGTGGGAACCCCATGCCCCAGGGCTGTATTTTTTTAAGAAGGGAGGAGGGACACATGGCCCCCCTCCCCATGCCTCATTAGGCTCTGGGGACCCCACCCCCAGGGCCTCATTTTTTTTAAAGGGAGTAGGGTGCATGGCCTCCCTCCTTGAGCCTCATCAGACCCTGGGGACTCCATCCACCTGGGCTGTATTCATTTTTAGGGGAGCTTTGGCCCCCCTTTCCTGAGCCTTCTCAGGCCCCGGGTGACCCCATTCCCAGGGGGGCCAATCAATTTAATGAGTGTAGAGGGAGAATAGCCCTCCTTCTGAAGACGTTTTAGGCTCCAGAGACCCCATCCTCTGGGCCTAATGTGTTTATTAAAGAAAGGGGGGGTACGCAGCCATAGAACCATGCCATAGAAAATGTAGGAGGCCAAGACTACCCACCATTCATGGCAGTGAAAAAAGTATGAAGTATAGTCCAACACATTAAAGAAGCATTAACAACCTCTTTCTGTTCCACTGAGAAATTAACGTAGGGTATTCCCACGAATTCCTACGGCTAAGTAATGGATCAACAACCACCAGTTACTTTTTTTTCTAGCTACTGTTGATTTAAACATCAACAGTAGCTAGAAAAAAAAGAGTAGAGAGGCCCAACAGCACAGAAAACATTTGCTGACATAGGGCCCGATTCACAGAACTAACTTAAGACAAAATCCTAAACTTACTACCATTTTGGTATTCACAGAAGGCACTTACTCATTTTGGTATTCACAGAAGGCACTTACTCATTTTGGTATTCACAGAAGGCACTTACTCATTGATGAGTAAGTGCCTTCTGTGAATACCAAAATGAGTAAGTTACTCAAAATGAGTAAGTTACTCAAAATGAGTAAGTTACTCATTTTAGTATTCACAGAAGGCACTTACTCATCAATGAGTAAGTGCCTTCTGTGAATACCAAAATGAGTAAGTGCCTTCTATGAATACCAAAATGAGTAAGTGCCTTCTGTGAATACCAAAATGGTAGTAAGTTTAGGATTTTGTCTTAAGTTAGTTCTGTGAATCGGGCCCCATAGATACCTTCTCACCCTGACACACACACATACCATAAAAGTTTGATTTTGTATGCTTGATTGAATAAGGAAAAATAAATAATAATGGTCACCACATCAAATTATCTCCTCACTTTAACACAAGCACCCATTAGGTTAATTGGTAAAACACGACTACCATTTTACAACCAAATTTACATGATACATGGGCAAGACCAAAATAATAACACAATTAATTTTTGAACTACCACCAAACAATGAGCAACATGCCTTGTGTTCCCATAAATAGGTCACAAAGAAAAACTAAAAATACACCCCAGAAAAATAGTGATTTATTTTGAGCATACCCCTCAGAAAAATATACTTTCAGACACCTAATTTCAAGAGTACTACTTTCACATCAACCAAGCCATTTGCCAACATCTCTAGAAAGCAACCGTTAGCACAGAATTTGTCAAGGAAAACAATTCCATTTTGAAACTAAAACAATGAATGGCCTTTTTCTTTATACCTAGCACAGAGTTAATAAAGTATTATTGTTTGGAACACACTCCTCCTATTTCAAAACCAATGAACAAACATTTTTCCATTTTCTTGACTACTTCCAAGACACCTGGGTTACTCTCATGTAGTGGTCAAGGTACCGGCCCCAGCCCAGGTTCCACATCCTTTGGTGGAATGTCTATCTAAGTGCCCTTAAATTAGAAGCCAACACCAAAAATGTTGCGAAGGGTGTCTCATTTTCCCTCAAGGTACATTTGGAAGCCGCTATCCATATTAATACCAACTTATAAATAATCTCCAACAAGAACACAGTTGCCAAAACCTTAGACAATAAAGCTCCACCACAAACTCTGAAACTCAAAATCTCAAACCAAACAAATCTCTTGCATGAATGCTATCCAACAGAGTGCAACTATTTGAAAATATGCAAGGTCTGCATTATTTAAAATCCTTAGCCTACACACGAATATAACTAAAACTTAAAAAGCAACATATGACTACCAAACAATATCAAAACTAACTGAAACAACTGCAACTTGAGTAGTGATTAGGAAATACAGTTTCAAACAACTACCCTGTGGGTGGTGTTTCATTTCTTTTCAGGACTACGAGTCTCAGCAAGCAAATAATAAACCATACACTAAAAAATTCCTGCCCAAATGTAAAACCAATAATCATAAATAGCATGATTTTAAAATTCAAAGTAACCAACATAAAATGTATACATAGCAGTAACAATAAATAACTGAAGCATAATTCAAAAAAGCATAATTATTATACATTAACCAAAAATTTGCCTTTAACACCAATTCAAGACATCACATTAGGGCAAAAACATGTTAAAACATTACTGAAACATACTTTATAAAAAATATTTCAATAACAATACATTTTACATACACAATCACAAATAGTAAACACACTTCATCCATAACCCCACCATCTATATTGACAAATAGAAATAAGAAAATAAATACTGACTGTAGGAAGCTGTAGAATTTCCAAACTGGCAAATCCCCTTTCACAGTTGATAATCCACATGTCAAAATCCACTCATAAAATGCAAAAAAAATACATATCCAAAAACAAACTAATGTAAATCCAAAGGTTCCATATCATACACAACAAATCATCTAGCAACTCAAAAAGTCTAATTAACCGTTTGACCGCGGTGCTGGGCGTTCCCTTGAGTGGGCATGTCTGGGACGGCCCCCGGCCGTCCTCCGCACACGCCCACCGTGACGTCGGATGGCCAGGGGCCGTCCGACGCATGGAAAGGGTTAAAAAAACCGTAGAAACTGAAAAATGGAAAAAAGATGGCAAAAATATTGCGACCTAAAAGTCCGCCATATTTTCTTGAAAAAGAAACAAAAAAAGAGAAGCAAATTAAAAAGTAATGAAGCAAATAAAAAAGTGCAAAAGGGATGCTTTTTTAAATACCTCTAACCAAACACCGCAATGTAAATTACACTAGTTATACAACCCAAACCTTTTAACATAGCACAATACATAAGTTAGCACTCATCTCATGCACATCACATTAAAATAACAAATGTGCATTTAAACAGGTACTAAAATTATCAACAGGTACAATAAACCTTAAGCTATTACACTTATAAATTCTAGAAATATACCATTCCCACCTTTAATTTAAATGTATAAAGTATTAGTTGTCTTGCCTGATCCAATCCCCGGATCCTGATGCCACTGTCCCCATTATCCACCTAGAGGATTTTTTTTTTAAACCTTTAAAATAACTACAAAAAACATTGCAGGCAATGTAAAAACATTTCATTTTATTTTTCCTAAAGAAATAAATACAAAAATATTCAAAACAAAAAGTGTCTGCATTCATTGTTTTAATATGTTTCCAAAGATGTAACCATATTTAGTTAAAGAACAATCTTATTTTAAATCCAATTTAAATATTTTACCTAAAAACATGCAAATAGTTATTAGTTTTTTATGTTTAAAATTTTTTTAAATATAAAATGGATATTCTTTCAGAATGAATTTTTTCATGTAAATATAAGAACCATTTTTTATTACATCTTTACCTCTGTATGTGTTTTTCTTGTATTGGATAATAAAAATATTTAATATTATCATTCTTGTATACCTTTGTTTTATTTAATTAATTATGTAACTGAAAAACTTACAAAACAGATTTTTTGTTTTATTATTACTGTTACATTTTGTAAAATACATTCAGTGGTTCACCGGGCAGACAAGGGTGACTGGGCAACAATGTGCTGGTTACCACTGGTGTCTTGAGGGCCTGCCTACTATGGCTCTGCACACTAAGCTAAGTATGAAAATTCTGCATTTGACACCCAAGCAAGGGTGAATAGTCAAAGGCTACTCAGCAGGTTAGTATTAGGGACAGGGACTCTGAACTCAGACAGTTAAACAACAGACACAAAAAAATACTGTGTGGACCAGTGCTTGTCCTTTAGTACAAAGAAAGTACTTTAATATTGCAGCAGAAGAGAATACTGCACAATTAGAACATGGATACATCTACAATTTGAACCATGGACTGCTAACAAAGCCTTAGACTCTGCCTGGTGCCCTGTGCCCCATTCCATCATGTCCCCCGAAGTCTGTGGAGAGTTCCTTGCAATTCAAGTTTAGGCAAGGATAGGCCCAGGTGCAAATTTACTATGTTTTTGCCACAGCAGCAATTTTATAGGCTATTTTGAACAGTCCCTGAGCTCAGAGTGTCTCACCAATAAAGTGAATTTACTATTGTAGGATTATACATGTATATTAGCATTACAGTTTTTCAATCTTTTGGCTGTTGAGCCTTGTGTGACATGTTCAGAGAATGTACAGCTCGGCTAGTACTGGATAGTGCTTGACTCTTTTTACACCATCTGCGTCACTCAACTGAGGCAGAAAATCTTGCTCCTTACTCTTTGACTTCTAAAGGTATCAGTGTGGCAGGCCGGACTAGCTGGTGCTCATTTTCAGAAAGTATGGCCTCTGGGCCTGACTGATGGGTGCTAATCTTTGTCAGTTGTGGTTTCTGGGGCAGGGCAAATCCCCTGCATTGTCAATAGCGATGGCACCTTGAGCTTACTTTTCACATCAGCAGTGGCAGCACTAGTCATTCAGGCACATTGCACAGGTGTTGGATAGCATGTTCTTGCATGGCTAAAGTTTCTTTATGCATTTCACCACAAAAATCATACTCTGGGAGATTGGATGACCCTTCACAACTCACATCAGTCTTGTTGATGCTCCTAGTTGGTAGACTGCTTCTTCTGGGTGTGCCACACAGCAGAAGCATGTCTGGGTATCTCCTTCGTGGCAATCTCTCATCCTGAAGAACCAGGTTCACTCCTTCACTATCTGAGGAGGCAAGCAGGCAGCCTTCTTTGTACTAGACAGACCCACATGTTCTCCAGAAAGTTGCACAGATTTCAGGTGATGTAAGAAATTGGGATGTTAGTTGACTGGCGTGAGAGCCTTGGTCAAGCAGCAACTGCAATCCTTGTCAGGGTGAGGCACAAACCAACCGGCGCCGGGAAACTCTTGGGTAGCTGTGCGCCTTATAAATTCGAAATAACAATAACAATAACCCTAAATGAACCTGTGCTCAGCCCTCTGGTAGCTTGCCAAGGAGGAGTCAGGCTTAACTTAGAGGCAATGTGTAAAGTATTTGTGCAACACTTCAATAATAGAGAGAGAACACAACCCTAAAATAATCCCACACCAAGTTAGAAAAATAGAGTAGTTTTTAACAAATAAAGCAAGACCAAATAGACCAAGTATCCAATCAGTAGAACTAGAAATATGCAATTTTATATATTTAAGTGAAAATAGCAGCACAAAGCACCAACTGCGAATATACGGTCACGGCAGAAAGGGACTTAGTCACAAGTTCAGGCTGCCCACGATGGAGTCTGGCCCGGCTACAGGGACTTTGTTAGGCCCACTGAACAAAGTACCTTACATCCTGGTTTGTGGAGCATTGAATGGATCCGCGTCGAAGATGAGTCAGACAGCTGAAGCGATGCATCGGTTACGATATGCGTCCAGGCTGCACTGCCAGGTCCTGGGTCACCATTGAGAATCCTGTCAATGAGGGCATGCGATGCGAGTTCTGGTGTTGAGGATGTGTCACGCAGTCACGGAGATGTGTCAGTTCTGAGGAGCTGCGAGGCTGAGATGAGAAGTCAGGCGTTGTCATTGAGGCTGCCAACGATGACGGATTAGAGGGCCTGAACAGAGGATATGTTGCGCACCAATGTTTCCAATGAGGCATCAGGCTGCGATGACTGAGGGTCTTTGCGGCGGTACTGATCCACGCAGCAGCAGTGATGCATCGGTTCTGCTTGGGTTGCGCTGCACAGCCGAGGATATGCGTTGGTTCCTTTGGATATGCAGAGGCTGGCAGAGCACCTTACGCCCACTTCGAAGAGTCCAGGACTGGTGTGGCACCAATTGGCAGAGTAGACTCACAGCTGGCAGAGTCCAGGTGCAGGAGCAAGGTTGTTGGAAGCCTGTTGTGTTCCTGAGGCTTCAGATCAGGAGGCAAGCCAACTAGCCTTTGGATCATTCTGTAGTTCTGGGTTCAAAAGATGCAAGTACAGGCCTTCTCACCCAGGCAAGAGGGCAGCAGGTCTGCGCAGAATTTCTTTCAGAGCAGCAGTTCAGCAGAGTGGCAGTCCTTTGTGTAGCACATCAGCCTTCTTCCTGGCAGGGTATCTAAAGGTTCAGAAGTGTACTGAAGAGTTGGTGTCTGAGGTCCACTATTTATACCCAGATGAGCCTTTGAATTGTGGAGAGCTTCTAGAGGCATGCTTTGAAGTGCACAGGTGCCCTCCCTTCAATGCTCTGGCATCAGACTAAAGACAGGGGTTATTTAGCCATTTTTGCGAAATCAGGACACAGCCTATTCAAGTGTAAGTGGGGCTGTGCCAAGTTCCTCGCTCCCATCCTGCTAGTGAAGGCCAGTCCAGGCACACCTGAGCTTCCTTATGTGTGTGGCAGTCTAGGACAAATACACAAAGCTCAACTGTCAACTTCACCCTGTCATGTGACCCAGAGACAGGCTGCAGGCACCAAATGGCCAAGGCAGGAAAACACCAGTTTTCTAAAAGTGGCATTTTCAAAACTGTAATATAAACTCCGACTTCACCATAAGTTAGGATTTTTCATTACAATTCCAAAGACACCAAACATGAGCTGGTTACCTATACCAGTATGGAAATTACAGCTTGTTAAATGTAATCTGGTAACTCCAATGTTATCCTACGGGAGAGGTAGGCCTTGAAAAACAAATGCAAGAGTTGTTTTACTACTTGGACATGTAAAACTTAAACGTACATGTGCTACTTTTTAAATACATTGCACCCTGCCCCATGGGCTGTCCAAGGCCTAACCTAAGCTTGATTTATATGTGTTAAAACTGAAGGTTTTGGCCTGGCAAAAGGTTTATTTTGCCAGGTTGAAATGGTAGTTTATAACTGCACACACACAGGCTGCAATGGCAGGCCTGAGACATGTTTAAAGTGCTACTTACGTGGGTGGCACAATCAGTGCTGCAGACTCCCTTGTAGCATTTTATTTACAGGACCTGGGCACAGGTATGCCATCTTACTATTGACTTACAGGTAAATAAATATGCCAATTGGATATAAGCCAATTCTACCATGTTTTAGGGAGAGAGTACAAGCACTTTAGCACTGGTTAGCAGTGGTAAGGTGCAAAGAGTCCTAAAGCCAACAAAAATGAAGTCAGCAAAAACAGGAGGATTAAAATAAACATCTGGGGATGACCCTGCCGAAAGGGCCAAGTCCATCATGTGATATCCCTTCACTTCTGGGAGACCTGCATGCAGACACCAGCCCTAGTCCCACAGTAGATCTCTGAGTACTCTGTAAAGCACTCCCTTCTTTTGCCAATAACAGTTTGGGTTACACATTTATACCATTTTTCAGACAGTGGATGTGAGTCTACTCCCTACAGTTCTGGAACTGGTGTGAGGTGGTCTTCTTTCAAACATCATTTTCTGGATGCCAAAAGAAGACAAGGTGATAGCTCTGAAGGCAGGAATAAATGATGCTTGCTCCAAGCATGGCTATCCAAAAAATTAGCACTCTGAAGTGTGAAGGCTCCCATCTGGCTGGCATCAACCTTTCTAAAGTAGTAATCAGGGACAGCAAAGTGGTAGGTCCTGCCTAGAAATGTCCCCACCTTTAACATAAGAATCTGCTGACTCACCCCTTCTCCCCAACCCTCATTCAAATGGAAGTGCCTAGGAAAATGTAATCAGAAATCACTCACTAAAAGATCCTCATAGAATTTCTAATGGTATCCATGTCTCCATCCTTGTTCACTTCAGTGTATGACTCTGGATCCTCCAGCTACAGGAAGGCTAACAATGCACCTTCATCGTCTTTTAAAGCTGTATCTACGATCGAGCCTATGGCAAGCTATACCATTGGCCATCTAAAATGGGCACACTGGTCTTAGCAAACATACTCACATTGCATACAGAGTCTCGCTGTCATGTATGAGACACACATGCACAATGCGCACACACACTTGACACACACACTGAATGCCTGGGTGCCACATTAAAGCACAACTTTTACGCAAGCGTGGCTGGTAGGCCACACTCTTCTGTGACACAGGAGAAAGATTTGTACGGAACTAATAATTAAAAAAATACAGCATGCTGCCACCCCTATTTTAAGTGAACATCTCAGGATGTGGACAGTGGTCCTATGCTGGCAAAAGAGAGCACACTTGGTGTACCTGTCCAGGTCATAGAACCAGTTCTGTACCTTGCCATCACCATGAACAAGCATAGGCCTCACTTCACATGCTACATTTGGCTAGTAAAAGTCAGGATATTAGTCTCACAGTCATTTGGGCCACTGAGGGCAAGGGTACACGTCTGTATGCAGTGGATATTCCCACTCCAAAAGTAATGTATTAATGTTGATGCTTAATAAAGTTCACTTGCAAACTAACCATATCCTTATTATTTTGAATGCTTATTATTATACATCTATTTTAATGTAGTGTTAGTATTTTACTCACACTATTTTAACAGTGCAAATATAACCACACTTCCACAAACATACACTAAAATATAAAAATTAGTACTTAATAATTACTATTGCATTATCTGCCCTACAAATAATGGGGGAAAGTGCATAAATTGGAGGGATGCCAAGTTTACTATTCTAACTACAATTCCACCAGTTTAAGAGAAATTATGCTTACTGGTGTGGGTCAAACTTGCTTTTCTTACTTCAAAATTATAGACGTTACTGAAAATGCACAGACTGTGATGTGTTAGGTTTACTGTTTAAACTTCAGTTGCCAAAGATTAGAGAAAGTGCATGTATTGGGTGGGATCAGATTTCCTATTCTAACTCCAATCCCACATATTCTGGGGAAAGTACATGTACTGTGGGATCAGATTTAATATTGTTTTTCTATTACCACAAACATTGGAAAAAGTTCAAATATTTGGGCGGGGTCATTTTTGCTATTCATTCTAACTTCAAGCCACAAACATTGGGAAATGAGAAAGGATTGGTATGGTCAGCACACCAATCCTTTCCACTGGGAAGTGCTAGACTAACTATTTATAACCCATCCAAAAAACATTGGGGAAATGGCATAGACTGAGAAGAGTCAAAATTGTTATTCTATCTCCAATCCGACAAAGTGCATATTCCCCCTTTCCACTCATTTTGGTTGGTATAGACTCTAATGAACTGAACTCTAGCTAACTGAGACCATATCCTGTGCCATTGCTGGTTGGGAAGCGTGCAACACAAAATAACCTTTCAGCTGATGGGTTATCTGACTCCTGATGTGGCATATTGTGGCTGCATAATGGGCACAAACTGATTTTCTCAAGGACAGAATCCGAAAACAACATCGATAGGTTTGTATGAGCGTCACTGAACCTCAAATTTCATGTAGTGTGTGGTTTTCTTTGCTTTAATAATTTGTTAATAAATCTGAACTCTAAATGTATTTCTGCCCTTACTGCATTCTTGAGGCATTAGATAAATGTTTTTACTAAATTATCTTCATCGACTCTGTCTCGTTTTTTTGGTGATATCGTTTGTCTCAAGGAATATATACTCATGGCTGATAAAGGTGCTTCGTTATGCTGAGTCATTAGTTTGAAGTTAACAATTATCTATTCCAGGTCCTCATAGGATAATTGTTTCATTCCCCGAATATTCTAGTCCCTTATAGCTCAACGCAAGAGTCATCGGAGGACCTAGCAGATAGTAATGGTAGTAGCTTTGACAGAAAAAAAAGAGAAGTGAAACAACAAGAGAATTGATATGGGTTATGGGCCTGATAGTTTGAGAATATGCTATTGAAGTTAGCGGAAATCATTTTGTAATTTTCCCGTGCGTTTTACGCTGGAGCAGTTTTCTGGTAGCTTGTCGGATGGTTTAGTATTGACTATCCAAACTAGGATATAAGGGGAATGCTGTTGTATAGATTTCTTTATAGCTTAGGGTTCAGTGAGCTTCTTTGACTAAATGATAAATTCTGAAGATGAAGAAATGGCAAGACTAGGTAATGAAAGAATAGACAGGATTGTGGAATTGTGATCACAGAAGGGTTATGTCTTTTGTTTCCGTGAAGATTAGTATAGATGTGTCTTATTGAGGTTGAGAACGGGTCCGAAGTAGCCTAAGATCCCGGGATATACACCTATGGGTGGGTTTCAGTGTGGAATACACAGAGTAAGTTTGTCTGCTGTTTTGAGGGTGCTGTGCGTGAGACGTTGTTGCCAGTGCCACCAGTGAAGAAAAAATTTGTGAGAGTGTGATAGGTAAAAGATGTTTGGGATTTTTGTAGAGTGCACCGGGAGGAATCCTAAAGATTTTCTTTTAAGTGAAATCGTGCTGTACGAGATTTCACTGGGTTTGAATGGAAAATTTCTGATTGTGTGAGAATCTATAATAAATTTTAGTGGAGTAGACAAGAGTTGTTTTATGTTTAATGTATGTGTTGTGTTAAATTGTTTTGAAAACCTGAAATTGTAAAGGGAGGATCAGTGCTGTGAGGAGCTGGACTGACGTCATAGAGTGCCACACTGCAATAGGGCGGTTGGTGTAGAACCGTGCTGGAATTTGTTGTTGAGATCGCGCAGTGATTAGAAGTTGAAACAATAATACTGAAGTAAGCATTTCGAATAAGACAGAATTGGATTGAGAAAGAGATCATGAAATGACTAAGGGCCTTGATACGTGGAGATGAGTCTATTCCTACTAGGGAGAGAGTTCCTGTGGCTCCTGAAGGAACGCCAGCGTTGCATATGTCTCTGGAGAGAGAATATCATACTTGTACATGGTTAGGATATTGGGTGAAATATACTGAGAAAGATGGTCCTTTGGTTTTCCCACAATGTGGAACTTTTAATGTACGGATTTTGGAAAATTTGGGGAGGCAGATAAATTACATGAAACCATTGCCTAGACCCATGCAATTTGAGGCTCTCGAAAAATGGGAACATGTAGCCCATCAGTAGGAAAAGGAGAAATATCAGGGCAGATATAAAAATACTTTAAATCGATAAGTAGAAGCTAAATGGGATGGGATTCACAGATAAAATGTGGGGAAAGTATGTTGCAGAGGGTGCTCGAATGTATCCTGTTAGGGTAGCTGAGAATAAGGAACGAGAGAAAGTAAAGAGAAAAAGAAACATTTAGAGGATCCACAAGCTCAAGTTCTTATGTTAACTGAAGAGAGCACTGATGAAATAGATGATTAGTTTTTGGGTGAGTTATTAAGGAATCGACCTCCACCTTAAGGAAGAGCAGACAAATTGAGGAGCGAACCTGTTTGTGGGAATGACACCAAATGCACCACCTATACCCATTGGTTCAGGTCCTGAAAATCCCTTTTTTGTCCGGAGGACAGACCCCTGGAGAAGTAGAATTAAATTCTGCCATGATCACTGGTCCAGATGCTCTATCTGCCCCCATTACTATAGGTCCAGTTGTTCCTTTATATCAGTCAGGAAAGGGAACATCACAGGTACATGCGATGACAATACCTACTGGGTCATTGGGAATTGATCTCATCGCACGAAACTGAATAGGGAAGAAATAAATCAGAATATAGCATATGCCTGAGAAAATACTGGGACACGAGAAAATGGAATAGGAACTAGTGAAAGAATTATATTCACAATGGAAGGAAGATCAGACTCTCTGACTGGTACTTCCGAAAGAATTCCCGAAGCACTAAGTAGAGGCCCACAGGCTACAACAGGAAAGGTATTACAAATGGGGACTCAAAGATTAGAGACACATGTTGCCCCGCGTCTAGTGGAAATTGGTGGGGAGCCCCAGGAAAGAGACATGAATAAATCCATAAGGCCCACCCCAGAAGAACTTGATGACTGGATTAGGTATATAGATCCAACGACCAATGCAAGGAATACTGTAGGGAAAATTTGTAAGGAAGTGGACGACACAACAGACATATCGATTAGACTTTAGTGACAAAGATTTGGAAGCTTTAAACCCATCAGGAAAATAATTGCAGATTAAAGAGCTATTAACAACCCTCAAGTGATGGGGAGACATAGGGGCATATTCACAAGGACCTACCGCCGATTTATCCCCACCTTAACCCATCAAAAGTGGAGATAGATTTAACACCCCATTCACAAGTGGGTGCAAACTGCAGACATCGCCAGTATTCCCGCGACAACTGCCCCAAAATGTATTTCCACAGTGGACACCACCAACTAACCCTAATGAGATGCAGAGTAGGCGTTCCCGTGCAAAAACACACGAAAAAACCACAACACCACTTCACAACGAACTGCCAGATCTGCGATGCGAACCAAAAACAGGCGATAAGCCGCGGTAGCAGCAGGGATTTAACACCTGCCTTCTGCTGGTGTTAAGCAGGACGACTACCTGCAGCATGAAAGGGAGCCCAGCCAAGAGCCACATCTGAAGACCCACAGATGCCATGGAGACAATGATCATGCAGCTCTGAGACCCATGAGGGGCACAACACCCACCCCCACCCACCCCAGGCCAGCCTCCACCCCCATGACCCGTCCCGCCCCCCCACCTGAAACGCACCTGCCACCCAGACCCAACGCCAGAGGAGGACATTGCCCACTACAGACCCAAAAGGACAACCATCCCCCGCGTCCTGACCCACATCCCCCACCTGCTGACGGTACCAACCCAGTGGACTACCAACATCCCTCCGCAGACAAAGCTTCCGGCTGCGCAGCACATGTCGGCCTCTGGTACCATACAACCCACAACTGCCAGAGTCGGAGGACTCACACAGCCAGCCCCATACAAGGTCATCACACCTGTCCTGGATGCCAACAACAGCCTGGTACCCCAGCACCTCCACTTCACCCACACTGCGCAGGAGCTGCTGGAGACCAAGCAAGGCCCCTACACCATAGCTGGATTCCCTCACATGTCAGGGCCAATCAACTGCACACAACTACTGGTGCATGGAGTGTAGTGGCCAGTGGACGTTACCATGTCGCCACAGGCTGTGGGGCAGAACGTGGAAATGTCGCACGTTACGTCCCCCCCTGCATGCGCGTGCGTAGTGGGTTGGACCTGCGTACGCCAGGCCTGCGTAGGGGTGTGAACAAAAAGCCTGTCGCACTGGGCGTGGTTCTCATTCGGAATGAACAACACGTCTGCCAGTGCGGTGCCTCTCGGCCCGCCACGAGTCCTGCGCCGAGCGCGGTGGGGCCTGCGTCCCTGTGCGCCTGCTGCACCCCGGGCTGCTGGTCGCCCGACCCGTCATGCCGGCCCCAGAGCACCAACGAGGCTCTGCTCACCTGCCTACACTGGCGTGTGTCAAAGAGGGCCCACCGCGTGCCGGTGCAAGCTCCAAGCACCAGTCCCGCGACCTCTGCAGCCTCCGCAGACCATCGCTGGCCCCTCCAACGCTGGCCCACAATACTCCTTTCTCATTTACATACTCCACCGGCGTCCTCTTCGGCCCAGTAGGTCCAACATGTGGAACTGTGTCCTGAGTCTTGAATGGCAGTGACCCCAAGTCCGTGGAAGCGGCCACAGCACCAGACTCCCATCGATCAGTGAGGCATAATTCCATATCGCAAGCCTGCAACACGTGGTGCCACTAACCCTGTGCAACGCAAGCTGGCGACATGTTGATGAGGGCTCAGGCCTACACTGCACTCCAGTAGGTCCCATATATGGAACTTTGTCCTGAGTCTTGAATGGCAGTGACCCCAAGTCCGTGGCAGCGGCCACAGCACCAGACTCCCTTCGATCAGTGAGGCATAATTCCATATCGCAAGCCTGCGACATGTGGTGCCACTAACCCTGTTCAACGCAAGCCGGCGACACGTGGTACCACTAACCCTGTTCAACGCAAGCCGGTGACACGTGGTGCCACTAACCCTGTTCACCGCAAGTCCACGTCCTGTGGTGCCACTGAACCTGAACTACGCAGGCCAGTGGGGCCATCCAACCTAAGCTAGCGACACTCGGTCAACGGCCCGTGCTGACCACTGCCTCAGGCCTACACTGCGGTCCAGTAGGTCACACATGTGTAACTGTGTCTTGGGTAAGATGTGGAGGAGTCCACACCATTGGACACGCCTCATCGCAGGCGGCATCCCCTAACAGCACTGGTGCCACTAACTCTGTGCGCAATGAGTCATGGGCACTTTCTGGTTGGACTTTGGTGGCGTCTGAGTCCATGGCCTGGTGGTTTTCTGCATCTTCATCTGGCTGGACCGGACTTGGTGTCCGCCATGTGTCTGTTCCATTCATCTCCACCATAGTGACTGTTTCTGCGTGGTTCTGCCCTCTGCCTCATGCCCTAGGGGTACACCTTCCACTGTCCACCGAGACACTCCACGACAGGCCCCTTTGTCATCTACGGGAACCTGCCCTGCTCTCGTGACCCTGCCCCAGTGCCCCGCAAGTCAGCGGCCCGTGGCAGTAGGCCAGTGCAGGACGCTGTGCATCCGGGGCCAATAACTCTGTGCAGCACAATTCATGGGGCGTTTACGGTTGAATGGTTGTGTCGTTTACGATGTACACTGTTGTCGATTTCTGACTGCACCAGGCAGCCCTTGCCGGCTGGTGTGTGCACACCCCACACACATCCAACACAGGTGTCACTCGATATGTGTGCCTGCTAATAAATGTGGCCGGGCGCACGTGCCCGTAGCCATTCACACCATCTGAGAAAGTGTGTCCATGTGGTCATTATGTCAGCATGATGGGCGTGGGCCCTGCAACATCACAGTGTGCTGTCTTCAGCGGACGATACCATGTCACCTCAGCGTTGGCAGTGACCCTGGACATGTAGCTTCACCCGCACCCCCCCTGCATGCACAAGCGGCATGTGCTGGTCCGACGTACGTCAGGTCAGCGCAGGGGTGTGCTGATTCGGCAGGGGGAGCAGGGCGTGGCTCGGACCTGGCCTTGGGCAGGATGTGCGGTAAGTGTGTCTCTGTGTTGGGGTGTTGTCGCCACCAGGGCCACAGTAGTCGATGTTGCAATGTAGCATGCACCAGGAGGGCGGGCCCGCACGTACAGGGAAATGTAGGAGCGCAAGACCGCTCTGGGTCTTGGCACATGCATGCCAGGTGTTATGTGTATGAGTCCTGCGGCTGCATGAGTCAGTTGCCTAGCCTCATTCGCAGCGTGATCACAGCCAGCCATGGACTGTACACCTGTGTCTGCCCTGTCCGGACCATTGGCCTACACTCACATGGCTGCACACCTTCAAAGGCCAGGGTCACGGTGTTGTTGGCATGCCGCTGGACATGCGCGGACAGGCATGACAATGGTGTGCCATAGGAGTGCACGTGATACAACCGCGCAGAGCACACAAGTGTGGGGGCTCGTGGGAGGGAGGAGCAGCTGTGAGGCAATGTAACACACAGTGAGGCCGCTCATGTGCCACATGCTGGGCATATCATCCATGATCCCCAGGGTCAAAGACCACCACACCCACGACAGGCCTCTGTACATCTCCTGAATGCATGCAGATGGTGAAGTTACTGTAGGGATGAAGGGTCCTTTGTCTGTACTATCAGGCGGATGGCACATCTGCAGCTCCGAGCTGGGACTTGCATGTGGCCAACACCCCCTGACAGATACGATAGCATTTACTTGCGACTCCCACACTACGCACTGCCCGACGTGAGCCCAACGTATACACATCCCACACGCAGAAGTCCTTGGTCGTAGTTAGCGTGCGTGAGATGTCCTTGACACGTACTCCCACCCCACCCCAGGCCTGCACCCGTTGCACACAGACACTGCTCATTGCTCCGAGCTGTGCCATTTCATCCACAGGACTGGTGCAGGGCAAGCCAGTGCCGCTTCAAGCAGAGACACTGACGCAATGGCAGACCATCCTGGACACATGCTCGACTTCAGTCACGTGGCCCTGTACCATGCACGTCTGCTGCATGTACTGGGCGATACCAAAGGGGATGATGGACAGAGCGCTAGAGCAAATCAAACACTCACCCCCAGTCAACTGATCCGGGTTTAATCCATCATCATTCTTTAGCTCACTCCACCACCCCAGTTCAGACATGGCCATATGCAAATCAGTCTGACGCTGTGCCTCATGGGAACAGTCCAGCCCAAACTGCCAAGCCATGTCTTCCCTGGACCGGAAACAAGCATCCTGGGACCGGTTTCGGGTTCATAACCCTCATCAGCCAGGCTATCTTGAAACCAGTGGCAAAGTGAGCAAGGGCCCCACGTCTGGGCATACCCTGCCAACGTAGGGCGAACAAAGCAATACCAAAGGGGATGATGGACGGAGCGCTAGAGCAAATCAAACACTCACCCCCAGTCAACTGATCTGGGTTTAATCCATCATCATTCTTTAGCTCACTCCACCACCCCAGTTCAGACATGGCCATATGCAAATCAGTCTGACCCTGTGCCTCATGGGAACAATGCAGCCCAAACTGCCAAGCCATGTCTTCCCTGGACCGGAAACAAGCATCCTGGGACCGGTTTCGGGTTCATAACCCTCATCAGCCAGGCTATCTTGAATCCAGTGGCAAAGTGAGCAAGGGACCCACGTCTGGGCATACCCTGTCAACTTAGGGCGAACAAAGCGATACCAAAGGGGATGATGGACAGAGCGCTAGAGCAAATCAAACACTCACACCAGTCAATTGATCTGGGTTTAATCCATCATCATTCTTTATCTCACTCCACCACCCCAGTTCAGACAAGGCCATATGCAAATCAGTCTGACCCTGTGCCTCATGGGAACAGTCCAGCCCAAACTGCCAAGCCATGTCTTCCCTGGACCGGAAACAAGCATCCTGGGACCGGTTTCAGGTTCATGTACTGGGGGCACTGCCGTTGGCAGTGCTGCGGATAAGTTACCAACTGAGCTTCCGCTTTGCGAACGTCACCTGCGTTCAGCCTGTGTTGCATTTTCGCTCGTGCATATTTGAGTGGACCATGGATGTCTGCCTCTCCAACGTGACTGTAGCTGACCTGGATTTTGATGTGTGTGTGCGCCCCCTGTTGGGCCACGACCAGGAGTGTCACCGTGATGCCCGTTTATGGCATGCATGGATGTTTGGCATGCATGCTGGCAACTGGACCTGGGAGATTGCACGTGGTCGTCGTGTGCAGTGAGCACATTGAGCCGCTTCCCGATTGGACTTTGGTGCACATTGGGGCCAGGGGTTGGAGTCAGCACATCTGTCCGGGTCAGCTGATGGATTACGTCGACGACATGTCAGATGTGGTGGACAACGATCTCTCATTGGAGATGTTGGCCTATACTGCTGCACTCGCGTTCATGGACGAGTGACAAGGTACCTACAGCCACAACTGGATGTGACCCATTGCACGTGTCCTGACGCCTGGTTGCATGTTGGGACTCGGGTCACATGTCCCAAGAGGACAGTGGACATGGCTGCATTGGCCTGGACTCCTGATCCATGCACGAACAACCAATGCGGGTTGGCACTGACTTGTGTTGGTGAAGGACTCCCCCGGGGTGGACATGGGCGCTTTCCTACGTTCCTCATTCAGACATGCTGCTGCATTGGTCTGCATTTCGTGGCACTTCTCTTGGCCATACTGACACGCACTTGTTGATAAAGTTTCCGCACTTTCAGTTGTCTCCAACTGTGTTGTGTCTTGATTTGTATGCCAATGTGTGTGTCACGGACTCTCTGGATCCCTGCCATATGTGCATTGCTACCCCATCAGGGCTGTGGGTTGGTACTTGTGCATTATCATGTCCCTGTTTCGTGCTTTGCCAGATGCGTATGGCCATTTACCGTCCACAAGCGGGTGCACTTGTGTCCTGTGTTCGGTTGTGCAAATGTTGCTGTTCGTACCACATTGTGTTCGATGTTGGGGTGCTGTGCTTCCTATGTGTGTGTGCTGCATTGTGTGTGAGATGTCCCTTCAGCTCTGATTTGGCTCACCCTTCTCCCTTTCAGGCAGTGTGGTTTTCACTTCTGTGCTTGTTCAGTGGTGTGATATTGCCGGGTTGTGTGACTTGTGCTCTTGGTTAGTGTTGTTACTCTTGGGCATGGTTTGTCTGCAGTTGTGCTGTGCTTAATTGTGCATGTGTGCCATTGTGCCCATCTCCCCCCGTCCCCCCAGTCCCTGGTCGTTCCTCTCCCTGTTGCTGTGGTGTCTGTTGTTTTGGGCAGTTTCCAGTCCCCGAGTCCAGCCACCATCTCCAGACTGATGTGGTGGACACCATTTCCTCCATGTCATCCAGCTCCTGGTGTGGCGCTGGACTCCCACCTCCGGTGTGCATTACTGCCTTCTTGTTGTTGGCGTATTTCTGCTTGTTTGTGCGTTTCGCATCATTCCAGCTGTTCTGGTTTTCTTCCATTGTCCTCCTCCGCTCTCCGGCTGCATTCACCTTGTCCATGATGGCCTGCCATGTACAATGTTTTGTTGCCAATGGGGCTTGTGGGGTTGTATACTGGCTCCGGTTGCCTCCATTGTGCTTGGCTGTTGTTTTCTGTTTGGTTTGTCTATCTTTTTCCTGCTTTTGTTGTGCTTATTCCCGCCTGCTGTGTGTGTGTCGCGGGCCTGGAGGTGCTTATCGCTGCTTTCCTCATCGTGAATGGGCTCATCGCACGTTTTTTTGTGTTGTGGTTTGTGTTTTTATCTCTGTCGAGGTGGTTGTATCACGGACATTGGCCGCGTTTTCGCCGGACTATCGCATGGTACCGCCGTGTTGTGAATTCCAGGTTAACACAGGGTTATTTTCCCGCGATAGGCTGCGATGTGTAAAGTTGCGCTAACATTTTTTGGGGATGTTTAACACACGTTCTTGTGAATATGTCCCATAGAGAGATGGGAAGGTAGATGGGCTAAAAAGAAAGAAGACACAGTAGTGGCTCTGCCTCTGTACCCCATGATGGAGATGGAGACTGGGGAAGTAGAGACAAAGGCATATCCCATGAGAGAAGTGCCAGGAGGAGGTTATGTCCAGGTCCCTTGAACTAGGTCAGACATTTTGTCATTTACCAATGATTTTCCAAAATTGAGAGACAAGCCTGTCGAATGGTATAAGCAGGTTGAGAAATTTGTGAAAGTGTCAAAAGTTTTGTTAAAGGATTTGGATACCGTATTTGGCATTGTAGTCCCGAATGATTTATGGACCGAGTGTAAGATTGTAGTTGATTGGCCAGAAACAGAGCCTACTAGAGATTCAGAAACTGGTGCTTCATCACCAGAAGTGATGAGAAAATACAATGAGGTCATTACCTATATGAAAGGGAAGATTTCGCCGAAAAAAACTGATTGGGTGAAAATAGACACGACGACTCAAGAGTTAAAGGAGACTGTGCATACTTATTATAAACGGCTTTTGCAGGCATTTAAGCAGCATAGTGGGATTAAGAGTGTGTCAGAAAAGGATATGGGACATTTTATGTATAGGTTTGTGTATGACTTAAGACCTGAAATAAGTGAAATGATATAGCAGCATTGGATTTGTTGGCAGAGCAAACCAATTGATGAAATTCTTCGGCACGTGAAATATTGTGGAGATGATATAGATTCTCGGCACAAAAAAGGGAAAGAGAAATTGATGTTGGCTCAGATGAAGGCAGCGAAAAAGGGTTATGTGGGTTTTGACACAGAGGGGCATATTATCAAGGAAGTGGCGATGAGAGGTGTTAGCCTCCTGGCTTAACGCCTCTCATTGCCACTCGAAGCGCCAGGCTGCACCATATTACCAAGGATATGGTGCAGCCTGGCGTTTCCCTGCGATGGCGCTAAGTCTCACAACTTAACGCCAACACAGGCACCCTTGCACCAGAGTGCAAGGGTGTCTGCGGCAGGAGGTTTGTTTATGTACAGGAAGGTGTCCCTTCCTGTACATAAACAAACCTAAAATGCCATTTTGTAACTTACATGTGTGCTTCTTCATGCAGCACACATGTAAGTTACAAAATGGCATTTTAAAAGGTTTGTTTATGTACAGGAAGGGACACCTTCCTGTACATAAACAAACCTTAGCATTTGCTTTTTCCATGTGTGCTGCACAAGGCAGCACACATGGAAAAAGCAAAATACGAGGAGAAATGAAGCATTTCACCTCGTATCGCCACCTTAAGACCAGGATTTTCCTGGTCTTAAGTTCGACGCTGCCACCTATTATCGCCTCTCTTGATAATAGGTGGCAGCGTCGAAGTGAATGGGTGTTGTGGTGGAACGCCCACCGCAACACCCACTGCACGCCCCTTTCACGCTAAATTTAGCGTGAAAGGGGCACTATTATCAAGGCAGCGTTAAGCTAATTAATGTGGCTTTAAGCCACGTTAAGTGGCTTAACGATGCCTTGATAATAGGGAGCTGACCCTATCGTCACAAAAAGTGACGTTGTGGTGGCGATAGGGGCTTGATAATATGCCCCAGATTTTTCAGGAATGGCCAAGGGAAATGGTCAAACGACTACCGGAATGCAAGGTGTAGCAGGAAATTTACAGCAGAATTTGGTACCTCAAGGAAGAGGAAGGGAGACTCCTATAGAGACCTGGAAAAAGACTTATCCATGTCACATTTGCGACAAGTGCTGGCATTGGACGCATGAGTGTAAGTTCAATCAGGTGAACCAGATGACTGGGCAGTCAGTATCAGGGAAGGTGATGCAGCCTCAGACAGGTGATATGATGCAGAATCAGCCAATGTCGAGACAGAGAAATCAAAATTTGAATATGCCACAAGCTCCTATGCCTCATTTGAATGGTCAGGTGCAGAAATATAATGTAAATATGGGTGTCCATACCAATGATCTGATTAACCCGAATGCACAAGTAGCTTCACAGTACCTAGTGCAAGTCGATGACAGTGATTCGGAAATGTCCCAACGACGGTGCCTGAGGGGGAGGAGGAATGCGTGTGTGGCGCATCCTTAGAGGTAGACCAGAGTGGTCCCTATGTGGATGGCAAGGTAAATGGAACACCTATTTCATTCCTTGTAGATACTGGCGCTACCCGTTCCACTGTGAGAACTGTGGAAATTCCCAACCTACCTCTCTCGGGAAAAATAATCCAAGTTTTAGGAGTTTCTAACCAATTGAAATCAACCCCGGTGACTGAACCTGCACAGGTACGAATTGGGTCATTGATGATTTACATAAGTTTGTCGTGTGTGACTCAAGTCCAGGAAACTTGCTCGGTTGATACTTGCTGTGCAAACTGAACTGTTCTATCTATTGTACCCCCAAGGGAATAGAATTCCATACTAATGATGAAGATGTGGTATTCAAAATAGCCAAACAGAAAACAGAAGTGAAGGGATAATTTCCTTTACTTACAGAAAATAATTTGCCACTTGAATTAAGAGATACAGTGTTACCTGAGGTTTGGGACTTTACAGGAAAAGATATTGGTCTGATGAGAAGAGTAGCTCCTATCTGAATAACGCTGAAACCAAATGCAGAATTTCCTAGAACACCCTCTTACAATTTGAGCCCGGAAACGACTGCAGGTATAACACCCTTGATTGACACCCTAATCGAGCAAGGAATCTTGAGAGAGATTCTGGGAAGTCCATGCAATTCACCTATCATGAATATTCTAAAACCAAATGGAAAATATAGGATTGTCCTGGATTTGCAGAAAATAAACCCGATTGTGATACTATGTTGCCCAGTTGTACCAAATCCTGCAGTAATTCTATAACAGATCCCTTGAGAAGCTGAATGTTTTCTGTTATTGATTTGTGCCAAGCCTTTTTCTCCATACCCCTGCATCCGGATAGCCAATATTTATTAGCATTCCGGTTCGGAAACGGTGTTTTGGCATGGTGCCGAGTTCCACAAGGGTATACAGAAAGTCCCTCGATTTTCAACCAGATTTTGAAAAGAAATCTGGAATCTTTGGAGATGCCAAATCACTCAGTGTTAGTACAATACATAGATGATTTATTGGTTGTATCAGGTACCCAAGAGGCTTACGTTTATGACACAATTGCCTTGTTGAAACATTTGGCAATAAGTGGGCATAAGGTGTCACCAGCAAAAATGCAATTTTGCAAAAGATAAGTTCTTTACTTGGGACACCAAATTGAGAAAGGAATCAGAAAAGTGTTGCAAGACCGGATTACTGTCATCTTGCAGATGAATCCACCAAGCACACAAAAGAGGAAGGACAAAAAAGGAAGCTTGCATGTCTTTGGGAATGGTTGGTGTTAGACCTGGCACCATTGGCGTGGGTCTCCCTTCCATTTTTTGCTGTTGCCTCTTATGTTTTTGCTGGTTTTAGATGCTTTTGGGCACTGTGCCACTGCTGTTCAGTGCCACAGTGCAAGTGCTCCCTATGGTAAATTGATGTATGGATTAGTGACTCCATGATTGGCTTGATTGGTTTACTTGTCAGACCCTAGTACAGTGCACTGAGTGTGCCCAGGGCTTGTAAATCCAATGCTGCTGGTGGGCTTGCAGCACTGGTTGTGCCACCCACCGGAGCAGCTTGTAAAGTGTGTCTCAGGCCTGCCATTGCAGAGCCTGTGTGCAGTCTGGTACTGCCATGTTGACTGGGCAAGTGTACCCACTTGCCAGTCCCTAAACCTTCCCTTTTATACATATTAGTCACCCCTAAGGTAGGCCCAAGGGCAGGGTGCATTGTAGGTAAAAGGTAGGACATGCCCTGGTGTGTGTGGCATGTCCTAATAGTGAATTACAGCCATTTTAGTGTTTTACTATTGCAAGGCTACCTGTTCCCCATAGGCCAGAATGGGCAGTTAGATTATAACATCTTATAATCCTAACTGACTCAGGGAACTAGGTAGAAATTCGAGTTTAGTATGCCTGAACTCAGAATGATAAAATACATCTTTTAGTGAAGTTGGTTTTAACATTCTGTGTTTGAAAATACCACTTTTAGAAAGTAGGTATTTTCTTGCCTAACTATCCAAGCCTGCCTCTGATAGGTTGTGTATTCCTTGTCTGGAGTTTGAGTGACAGGGGCTGGGGGCTTCCAGGAGACAGAGTGAGTCAGCACAGGGCTGAATAGAGAGATCTGCATGCAGATAGGAGGGAGGAGTTTCACCTGGGACCTGAATAGGGCTGTGCCTTCCCTCCACAATGCTGGCTCCACCTCCTGTGGTGTGTCTGATGTCCCTGGCCTACACTGTGAAAGGAAAGAAGGAGTCTTGTCAACAAAGTGCTCCAGGACTGACCAGAACTGGTTTTGGACTAGGCAAAGGCCTCTCTGCCTTCAGAGAACAAAGAGAAAAGAAGTATAAATATTGGGACCCAGACCCAAGAACTTTAGATCACTTCTGGGAATCAAGACGAACCTTTGCTGAGGAGAAGAACCAGGAAGCTGAAGGAGGAGACTACCCCTGTGCTGTGTGTTTGGGGGTTGGCCTGCAGTGGTTGCTTCATTGCCAAAGAAAGGAGAAAAGGACTGAGTGTGCTTTCTATCAACTTGAAGAAGAATCTCCAAGGGCTTGAACTAGAGCTTGCCTCCTGCCTGAAGTCTCAGGGATACAAGAATTCACCAACCAGCTCCCCCCCTGAATTCCCTTGCTGGGAATTGAAGTGCCTGCTGTTGTGCTGGGCCTTCTGAGAGACTGCGTGTCGCTGGGAGCTGGAAGCGCGACACAACGACGAGAAGCGTGTTGCCGCCGCAGCCGCTGTCATCGCATCGCCGAGGAAGCGAGGTGCCGCTGTCATCATCGCATCGCCAAAGCGCGGCGCATCGCCGGAGAAGCGGGATGCTGCCACAGAGGACATCGTCGCATCACCGGAGAAGCGCATCACAGGGCCTGTCGCGGCTCCAAAGATCATCGAGTCGCTGCACGGCCGTCGGGCGTGCACGCATCGCACCAACGTTGTCGCATCGCAACCAAGACGCCATTTTGTCGCATCGCACCGGAGAAGAGTATCGCATCGAGGTGCCATCTTGTCGCATCTCACCGGAGAGCAGTAAGAAACCGACGCATCACCTCCACACACAGTAAGGAAGCGAGCATCAACTCCCCTGCGCAGCAGTAAGGAACTGACGCATCCACTTCCCTGAGTGTAAGGAACCGACGCATCACCTTCCCTGCGACCCTTTTGTTTTCTTTGCGTTACGCATTCAAGGTACATTGAGAGTAAAGTGTTGCATCTACAACTTGAGAGAACTGAACTATTTTATAACATTTTAAAGTCTATTTTTGAGTACAGTATTGTGGATTTTTGTCGTTTGGTCTTGTGTTAAGTCTATATAAAAATACTTATTTTTATAAATACAACCTGTGTGGTGTCCATCTGTAGTGTTGTCACTGTATTACTGTATGTGTTCACAAATGCTTTACACACTGCCTCTGAGATAAGCCTGCCTGCTCGTGCCAAGCTACCAAGGGGGTGAGCAGGGGTTATTTTAGGAGTGTAGCCCCTTACCCTGACTAGACGCAAGGGTCCCTATTTGTCACAGGTACCTACCTATGCCAACTAGAGACCCCCAAATCTAACAGTTGGCTATTGCTGACAATGGATTCCAAACTTTTCCTTGACAGCCAAGCCTCTTCAAAGGCTTGCATACAAAGATGTGTCAGATCCAGCTTCATGGGATGATGAATGCATGCACTCTTTCAATGAACTATGGGACAGTTTGTGTCGAGCTCCAGCATTGGGAATTCCTGACTTTAACAAGAGTTTTACTCTGTTCTGCAGTGAGCTTGAAGGTTGTACACTGTCGGTTCTAACGCAAATGCATAGAACTGTTTGCAGGCCTGTTGCATATTTTTCAACTACTTTAGATCCTGTAGCTGCAGCATTGCCTGGATGTCTAAAAGCCGTTGCTGCAACCTGTGTGAGTCTGGAACAGTGTAAAAGCATTGTGATGGGTCATACCTTGAAGGTACATGTGCCCCATTCTGTTGAGATTTTACTTACTCGTAGCAGAATGCAACATCTCACAAGTGGTCAACTGACTAAGTACGAACAAGTGACTTTGAGAGCGGAGAATGTGACATTGACGAGATGTACGAATTTTAATCCAGCTACCTTGATGCCCCTACCTGGACATGAAATTGTGATTGATGAGGCAGATCATGATTGTTTGGATGTGACTGCATTGTGTACTAAACCGCGTCCCGATATTTTGGATGCTCCATTGCCTGAATCAGACCATGTGTTGTTTGTGGATGGATCTTGTTTGAGAGATTCTGGAGGTACCTTGCGAGCTGCCTATGCCATCTGTATGGTAGTGGGAGGTGGAAGCATCATGGTTGAAAGGAGTGTATTCGGCTCAAGTGGCTGAGTTAATTGCACTTACCAGGGCTTGCAGCATTACTGAACAAATGAGAGTTACCATATGCATGGACAGCTAATATATATATTTGGGGTTATTCATGATTTTGGGCAGTTGTGTTCTCAGCGTGGATTTATAACCTCTTCGGGTTCGCCCATACAAAATGGAGAGAGCATGAAAAACCTATTGCTGTCAATACAGCTGCTGGCACAAAGTGCAGTGGTAAAGTGCTCATCATACTGACAGACTGACAAGGAAAGGATTATGTGACGGTCAGAAACTGCTTTGCGGACGAGACTGCGTGCTATTGCACTCTAAATTCTTACGTCTATAATGGGGATCCGTTTAAGGAACAATCTGATGCCACAGAATGCAGGCTAATGTTTTCAGTAGTGGAAACCTGGGAAGAGACCAAAGAATTGCAGAATGCAGTGCCACAAAATGAAAGAGAAGGGTGGATTAAAGCAGGATGTAACCGCCGACAGGAGGATGAGGTGTGGGTGTCCATTGATGGAAGACCAGTCTTACCTGATAGTTTATTGTCACCCATGGCAAGGAACTATCATGGTCCTGCACATGTGGGAAGAGATGCTATGCTGGGCATCTTTTGGCAAACATGGTTCAATCCCCGATTCAGAGCCATTGCAGAGAATCTGTGCCAGAGATGTGTGGTATGCCAACAACAAAATGCAGGGAGAAAAACGTTGGTCAGCACGAGTCGTATTGGGAAATCAGGGGGTCCTTTCAGCAGGATGCAAATTGATTTCGTGGAGATGCCCCCTTGTAATGGATTAAAGTATGTCTTAGGGATTGTGTGTCTGTTCTCTCGCTGGGTAGAAGCATACCCTATGAGACACAATCACAGCCTAATTATTATTATTATTATTATTAGATTTATATGGCGCACAGCTACCCGGAGGTTTCCCGGCGCCTACGGACATACAAGGCGAGAGAAAAGGTCAAAGCTATTAATAAAAGGTTCTACTGATTAAAAAGCCACGTTTTCAGTTCTTTGCGGAATTTGAGGTAGTGTTTTTCAAGGCGGAGATGCATTGGAAGGGAGTTCCAAAGGGAAGGAGCTAGGTAGGCAAAGGAACGTCCTCCCATTCTGGCTCATTTGATCCTGAGTACCTGGAATTTTAATTGATTGGGAACGTAGTAAGCGTGAGGGACGATAATGGTGCACCAAGGCACTTAGATAGTGGGGAGCTGAGCCTATGTTTATTTTGTGCATATAGCAAAGGGCTTTAAATTTGGCGCGATTGTCAATTCTCAGCCAGTGTAGTTTTCAAAGAGCCCCTGAAGTGGAGGCCATTCTGGGTAGTTGGCAAAGCAGTCTTGCCGCGGAATTTTGGACTACCTGTAGCTTACGGAGTACTTCCTTACTAGCACCCAGGTAGAGCACGTTGGCGTAGTCCAACCTGGACACTATCAAGGCCTGGATGACAGTTTTTTGTGTAGCGGAGGGAAGCATCCAGAGAATTTTCCTAAGCCACTTCAGGATAGCAAAGCAAGTAGAGGCAACTTTGATCACTTGCTGCCTCATAGACAATTGGTCGTCAATAATGACGCCAAGGTTACGGGCCGATTGTGATGGATGCGGAAGATCGCCCATTTGCGGTGGCCAATGTTGGGGGCCCCAGAGAGTTTTATTACCACCGAAGATGAGGAGTTCGGTTTTCCCACCGTTGAGTTTTAGTTTGTTTGAATGCATCCAATCAGCGATCTTTTTTAGCCCCGTCTGGAGAGAGGATGATTTCAAAGTCTCCTTGGAGGAAAGCGAAAAGATCAACTGGGTGTCGTCCGCGTAAGAGTATATTGTTAGCCCTGCTTGCTCTGCTATCGTAGCCAGAGGGCTGACGTAGATGTTGAAAAGCAATGGGCTAAGCATGGAGCCCTGAGGGACTCCATATGGGGAAACCTGAGTCTTGGAATGAGCAGTAGAGGAGAAGACCTGAAAGGTCCTTTTGGATAGAAAGCTAGACAGCCATTTAAGTGCCGTACCACAAATGCCCTTAGATTGAAGGATTTTTATAAGCGAAGTGTGGGAAACAGTGTCAAATGCGGCACTTAGATCAAGTAAACTAAGAGCCACCGTATCTCCTTTGTCGACCTTTTGACGAATGTTCTCAGTGACTCCCAGAAGTGTCGATTCTGTGGAAAAACCTGCTCTAAAGCCCGATTGAGACGGATGTAGAATATTTTGTGCTTCAACATACTTCGTCAACTGGAAGTTGATATGTTTTTCTAGGATCTTGGAGAAAACAGGAAGCAGGGAGATGGGGCGAAAGTTAGAAAGGATCTTGGGGTCAGAGTTAGTTTTTTTAAGCAAAGGGAGCACCATCGCATGTTTCCAGGCCACCGGAACTCTAGCTTCAGATAGTGATACGTTGAGGAGCTCCATGATGATAGTAAGTATAGGGAGGTCTAGTTTTTGAAGCACAGAGGGGGGAAGCGGATCCTTGGGGGAGCCAGATTTGATGCTCGTGAGAATACTGCGGAAAGCAGAGATGTCAAGAGGAGTCCATTTGTCTAGCAGGATGTCATTGTTCACTTGTACGACTTCTTGTGGGAGGCATAGTGTTGCCAAATCATTGGTTTGCAAGTTTGTTGTTATAGTTGTGTGTTTGTTAAAATCCAAGTAGATTTTATCAATTTTGCCCACAAAAAATTCCGCCAGATCATCACACTGTTTAGAGTTGAGACCCGGAGGCTCAGGTTGACAGTTGGCACCAGTTAGTTCCTTTACTACTTTGAACAGAACTTTGGAACGTAAAATAGTGTGATTGGCGTGTTCAGCGCGAGCCGTGTTGCACATGGAGTGATAGCTATTTAAAGCTAATTTATACGTGTTTTTTTATCTAGCTCGTAGTTTTTCGCCATTGTCTTTCTAGATTTTTACATTTAGTTTTTTCTATTTTAAGTTTTTCTGAAAACCAAGGAGCTGGGGGCGATGGTGACCCATTTTTTTGTTAGACAATGGTAGACAAGCATCAATAGAAGAGGTTAGCCATTTATGGATGACCTCATCTTCCTCTATGCTAGTTATTGAAGTAAGCGGCATGGTGTTATTCATACGAAGGTTCAAATCATTTACATCTAAATTTTTCCAATTTCTACCATTTCTTGGCCCAGAGAGAGGAGATGAATTCTTAAGGAGCCGTTCCTGTTTGACCTTAAATTCCACCAGAAAGTGGTCAGACCAAGGAATAGGAATAGCAGGCTTACATGAGATAGAGGTAAGGTTGGAGAAAATGGGATCCAATAGGTGTCCTGCCTTATGGGTGGGGCCTGAGTTGTGAAGAGAGACATTCATAGCGGCCAAATCGGCAATGAGCGTGGAGCTAATGTTGCAGGAGGCTTCATTGAAGTGTAAGTTCAAGTCGCCTAAAATCAAGAAGTTAGAGGCTTCTAGCAATAGGGGGCAATAAAATCGGGAGAGCAGCTGCCCAAGGTCCCGCCGACCTCGGGGGTGGTAGATTAGGGTCCCGGACAGAGTGAAATTAGGGGACAGTAAGAGTTTAAACAGACCGGCTTCACAATCCTTGAGGCCTAAATCATCCCATTTGCACGTATAGGATGATTTAAAGATTATAGCTATGCCTCCTCCACTCCTATCTGCATGATTCTTACCAAAATAGGTGTAGTTAGGGGGAAGAGCGTGCGCAATATCAGGTCTGGAGCTCTCATTATGCCAGGTCTCTGTTAGAAAAATGGCATCTGGTTGCGAATCGGTAAGGAGATCAAAAATATTTCTCTTATGTTTTGGGAGTGACCTGCAATTAAGACTAACACTAGCTAAACTTCTTCTTAGAGAATTAATCCCAAGATTTGGATTTCCGACTTCTTTGGAATCAGATAGAGGGTCTCATTTCAATAACGAAGTGATACTAATGCTTTGTGCAGCACTCCAGATTGAACAGAAGCTGCATTGTGCCTAGCGACCTGAAGGAGTGGTTGAACAGGTCAATGGACAAAGGTGTGTGCGTCTACATCTCTGAAATGGCCTGATGCTTTTCCTTTGGTGTGATGAGTTTAAGAAGCATCCCAGACAGAAGAACAGGACTGTCCCCACACGAGATAATAATGGGGAGGGCTATGAGACAGCCTGCAGTCCCAGCAAATCAGCTTGTAAATATAACTGATGATTTGGTACTCGATTACTGTAAAGAATTGGCTGATGTGGTACGTTCTGTGTCTCACCAGGTTGGGGAAGCTGCCACCTCTGCACAACAAGAGCAGTGCCATGAGTTGTGCCCGGGTGACTGGGAACCAGTGAAGAAGCACGTGCAAAAAAACTTGCTTGGAACCTCATTGGCGTGGGCCATATCAAGTAATACTTGTAACCACAATTGCTGTTAAATGTGGTGGTCTGCCTAATTGGATGCATGCTGCCCACACTCACCGAGTCCCATGTCCCCTTGAAAATGCAGGACCTGTAGTGGATGAGCCGGTGGTTGCAGAGAGACGTCCAACTCAGGTCAGTCACAGAGTAGAGGTTGTGCCAGCTACTGGGTCTCGAGATACTGGTTCAGACGGGAGTCAAGGAGAGTTTGTCCCAATTGGAAACAAAGGTCAGGCTGAAGGGGATCGAACTAGGTGAAGTATTGACTCAGGTAACGCGAACTGTGCAAGCGAAAAGTGAGTGCTAAAAGGAGACCAATGGTCTAGAAAAAGTGAAAGGCTGAGGCACATATTGACTGAAGGCAGATTACCTCCAACTGTGATCAAAGTCTCAAGCCAATCTGAGCAAAGTGACACAGATGATGAGCCTACAGTGTGCAGAACAAAAAGAGCAAGAGCACCAAATCAGAGATATGCTGCTCCAGAGTAGATGTATCTAGCAGCTGCAAATGACTGGGACAGAGCATACTACGCTTTCTGCTTCAAAGACTGCAACTCACAAAAACCACCTTGAAGGAACTGTTGCGGGAAAAGCAAAGAGAGAAAGAGAGAAATTTCTTTAAGAGACAGAGTACACCAAAACTGTGAACTGAAAAACAGCAAAGACAAGAGAAAGGGCCAAATTGTTCAAAGGCAACGACAAAGACATTTCTGCGAATCTCACGTTACAAAGCATTTCATTAACAACAAAAAAAATGAGTTTCCCTAACCAAGAGTTGGAAAATCCAAACCAGTCTTCGTTAAAGTGTAAACGCATATGTGCTTACTTCTTAACTATATTTGTCATAATATTTCTGTTGTTCTTGATAATACTAAACCTACCTCACCATGTTTATATGGAGCCTAACATTAACCCAACCCCAAGTTCTAAACCAATAGAAGAAAAGAATGATGTGGCTGTGACTAATGAATTAACTGATTCTAATTTACACCATGATCAGTCTATTAACGATTTCTCACTAAACCTGTTTACTAAACTGTTGTATGAGTACGTGTATACTATGGATGCAAGAGATTGTTATGTGTGCATGCAATTACCGTCTTCCGTATCGGAGGATGTAACCTATCACCACCTTCCATTAACATATGGAATTTCTTGTAGTGTACCAACCAGTTTATTATATTGCAAAGGACAGTTTCAATATTACTTTTCATGACTTGATTTTCTCTGAAGTACCTGTCAAGAAACATGTAAATGTTGTTTCAGACGCTCGAAATGCTGAGATAATGGGAGAATTTTTCCAACCTACATTAACGATAGAAAAAGTATATGCACATCGAGACAATTTAACTTGTGCTTTGCAGAGAATAGAAAAGGATTTTATTAATTCTGTAAAAGATCGGATCGGCGTGGAGAAATAAAAGGGAAATCAGAATTGCAAGTGAAGACACCAACATGGGCACACAGAGTAGGGAAACACACGCTGCTATGGCTCCGGATTGGCAACACAAGGGAAAACTATGCATATTGCAATGAAGAACAGACCACAATAATAAATGTGTTAGTTCCAGTAAATCTGATCATACCTTCCTACTTGTAGCAGGGTGGGTTAAATATTTAGCAGGTGCTGATCCTGTAGTATATTATGTTTGTGGGAAGAATGCCAATTGTAGGCTACCAGGGCAATGGTACGGATGCTGTTATATGGGGATTGTTTTTCCAAAGATTTATCATGTGGGACAGAACAGTGGAACCAATGAAAGGAGACCAACTTGTTTGAGAAGGGGAATAAGTGTTGCTGAAATAATAGGGATATATTTGGTGCTATAATACTCCCAGTGGAGGTAATACTAAATTCACACAAAATTCGGAAACTCTCACCGTAGTTGATCGACCATCAACTGATACTGCTGGAGGTTTCCTTGTTATAGATACTAAAATGGTTGCTATCCGATCTATGGTTTTGCAAAACAGACTTGCTTTAGATGTACTTCTTGCAAATGAGGGTGGAGTCTGTCACATGTTAAAGGTTCAACAGTGTTGCGCATATATCCCTGACAAAAGTAAAGATTTGCGGAGCTATATTAGCAACATTACTAACTTAGGCAAAGAATAACAGAACTAAAGGCTGATGGTGCATGGGAATCAGTTGGGAGAGGATTCTCCTCAGTGGGGAAACAGTTTGCAACTTTGGGAGTAAGCTTAGTGGGGAAGATACTGACATCTTTACTAACAATTGCTATTGGCTTAATAATAATAATAATGATTTATCGTTAATGCAAACTAATGTAATTAAATAATGAAAACAGAGGAAAAAAGAGGAAAAAAGAGGAATAAAGCAGAAATAGAATGAGTGGGTAGACACTGCGGATACTATGATGAATTAAAGAATCTAGAACAGTCTAGGTTGAAATGAATGAAGACAACTGCATTCTAATGTGACATCAGATAAACATCAGATGATGAATGGAATAACTTTTGTGATGGCTTGATTCGCCATCAAAGGGGGAATTGATGGAGCGTAGATGTTATCATGCATCCATCTTCAACAATTCCTAACTGACAAATCCTTTTACGACACATTGAATGGATGAGACAAAACAAATGATAAAAGTTTACCTACTGAGTGAAATTTCACCTATACAGTCATGTTTTAGATACTGCATCGTAAAAACATGCAGAATGTTAGAATAAATGATCATGTAGCAATGAGAAACTATGGTTCGAAACGACAATGTTATGCTGAAACATTCATGTATTTTATGAGAAAAGATGGAAAACCAAAGTGTTACCTTGAGAAATTATATTGTCATAATATTAGTCTGCCGTGAAAGAATGTATTTCATTTTAACTTCATTAGTACATATGTATTGACATTAACCAAATGTAAAGAATGCATTTAATAGAGAATTGGTATAGATTTGAAGTAGGTTTTACTGTAAACGAGAATAAATTAATACTCATTTTAGGGTAACCTGTTGAAATAAGCTGACATGGCAACGTATAAAGAATACTGACATACTACTTGAAAGAAAGAACATTTTTAGCAGTGCTTAATACTGACATGAATTTAATTTGTAACCGTGCATTTGATTAAGTCGACAAACTGAACCATTTAGAAATGTGTGATGTTTTAAATATTGACATTCTCGTAATTTAGCTTTTCACTGTTTGGGCCTCAAAGGCTTTCTCTTCTTAGCCAGCGTTAAATCATGTAAAAGCTGTCACCCAAGTCTTATGAGAACTTTCTGTAAAGTTTCCATTTGTGTTCTAGTTTTTCAATAGTCTCACTTCACACTTGTAGCATACTCAATTGAAATTGTAGCAAAGTCTTGAAACATCCCAGTGAAATGCACCTGGGAACAGACTGACGATAGATGACTAAAAGTACAGACTACTTCCGAGGATGTAATTACACACTCACAAAATGGAATATAATGATCCTAAAGAAAAACATGAGAAACGGATTACCTAATTCTTTCGGATTTGTATAATTTACCAATCACCATATAACAGCCCATCATGAATGACCAATGAAACTCCATGGACTGATGGAATCGATACTTTAAGGGGTGTGAACTTGAACTTATTGGAGTATAATTGCCCAAATTAAGGAGGAGTCAAGGGCTGGCTGTCTGATTTTCCTTGCTTTCCTTGACTGGCATGCCGTTGTTTTTTCTTCGATCCACACATGTTGCTATCACAAGTTTCCTTTCCTCTCCCCCTTTCCACTCATTTTGGGTGGTATAGACTCTAGCGAACTGAACTCTAGCGAACTGAGACCTTATTCTGTGCCATTGCTGGCTGGCAAGCCTAAGCAGGGAAATAACCTTTCGGCTGAGGGGTTATCCAACTCCTGATGTGACCATCGTGGCTGCATAACGGACACAAACTGATTTTCCTAATGACAGAATCCGAAAACATCGATTGGTTTGTATGAGCGTCACTGAATCTGAAATTTCATGTGCTGTGTGGTTTTCTTTGCTTTAATAACTTGTTATTAAGTCTGATCTCTAAATGTATTTCTGCCCTTACTGCATTCTTGAGGCATTAGATAAATGTTTTTACTAAATTATCTGTATCGATTCTGTCTCGTTCTTTTGGTGATATTCTTTTTCTCAAGGAATCTATACTCATGGCTGATAAAGGTGTTAAGTTATGCTGAGTCATTAGTTTGAAGTTAACAATTATCTATTCCAGGTCCTCATTGGATAATTATTTCATTCCCCACATATTCTAGTCCATTATAGCTCAAAGCAAGATCCATCGGAGGACCTAGGAGATAATAATGGTAGCAGCTTTGAGAGGAGAATAAGAGAAGTGAAGCAACACGAGATTTGATGTGGGTTATGGGCCTGAAAGTTTGACAATGTGCTATTGAAGTTAGTGGAAATCATTTTGTAATATTCCCATGCATTTTCTGCTGAAGAAAGGTTTCCTAAATATTTAGAAACACAGGCTTTTGAATATCTCCTAACGGGTAATTAATTCTAAAAATAAAACTTTACACAGGTTTCAATAATAAACATGCTATTTTATTTCAACCTAGTTGTTTGAAAAGCTAGAGTAATTACATTATTAACTAAATGCTCTGGATTTTAATCTGAAGTTGTTTATGAAATTGTATTGCACTTGTCATTAGCATTAGTAACCATCGAAGAAATTGCATGTTCTATTTTGATCGTGTGCGGAATTAATTTTACATTCCCCTTGCAATTTACAAAGTAGTTCGACTGTATTTTTCAAAGGTGTTTGTTTCAGTGTAAATGTTATTTTTGTTTTTGTATTGTATTTTGAATTGCGTTAAATCTAGTACACTTTGGGGGCGTCATTTAAATGTTGTTTTGATGCAGGACAGTGCAGTAAGTCACTTTGCTGTGCTGCCCTGCATCAAAAGGAAAGGGCAGGAATGCATTGTATTTATGATATACACCTCATTCCTGCCCTTTCCCACTGCGCTGGTGCCATTTTGGCTGCCTTGTGCCAAGGCAGGAACCCTTGTACCATGGTGCAAGGGTGCTTCCGTTGCAGGCTGGATTGTTTTTGTGCATGAAGGGATACCTGCTCGCACAAAAACAATCCTCAATGGAGGCATTTTCCTCTTCTATGTGTGCTGCAGAATGCAGCACACATGGAAAGTAAAAAAAGAGGAGAAATGAAAACATTTCTCCTCGTTAATGCCTGCTCTGGGGAGGTGTAAGGTTTTGGCACTGCCCCAGGTTTAAGTGATTTTGTAAATCTAGGGTAATATCAAAATCCATTGGTTTTGCATGGGAACACCCACTGCAACACCCATGGAATGCCTCCTTGACGCAGAGTATGGCAACACAGTGCTTTGTGCTGCCTTGTCTTACTCCATACCTATGAGGCCATGCAAAGCCACACAGAGTGGCTTTGCGGCATTTCCTTGACAATGTCCTGCACCACCGGAGCATCAGAATAAGTGACGCTCCGGCGGCACATGCCACGTATAAACGAGGCCCTTAATTTATTTAAGAAATTGTCTTGGAAATAGATAAATAAATAAAATGCTTCTAATACTAAGACTATTAATACTACTACTACTGCTACCACTGCTACTACTTCTACTACTAATCATAATAATAATAATATTCATCTCAATTGAATTCAACATGTGGCGTTCATTCATTGACATATGATATACAGTGTGCCACTGTTGAAAGTAGTACACATGTGCTCTCCTAAAATTATGTGCCACTAGGGCAACGCTTGCAATTGGAGAATGGCCTGACTGCTGGACAATACTTCTCTCAGAATGCCACTAAGGACTTTAAATAATTTGATAACTAGTCCATTGTATGGGAACGAAAAGGTGCTGCCCACATGTTTATTACATCTGGAACATTTACATGATTTTGGAACAGGATATTTTCCCAATAATTCAAAATGAATCTCCTATAGGTAGTTTGGATTGAAGAGAACAAATCTGCAACCGAATATTTAGACAACTCTTTTAGTTTCGGAGGTATGACATGTGGAACATTGTGTACCTGAGACAGATGAAAAGAACTATTGAGGTAATTAGAGCTGTGGTTTCATGCATCTTCACAACCAATCACGAAACCAACTGGCAAGTGAGGAATAGGGGGACCCTGGCATCTTACCACAGACCTAATGCGGACTGAGGTTTCTTGCAGCACTTTCGAAGCACCACAAGATGGAAAATGTTTGCACAACAAGACCAAAGCTATACAAGCGAGTAGTCTAGTACTGTTAGAGTGCCAGAATATAAATCTGAAAAACCTACAAAAATCAGCCTTTGGAAGCAGCGTGCAGCAACAAGAAAACAGATAGCACGCCAGCCATAGCAGGCAAGCTTTTTTAACATCATTAGACTGAGGTCATCTAGTGAATATTTTTTTACAGGCTCCTGACTCTATCAGATAAATACTTTGATACTTAGGACCATATTTATGCAGGTTGTGATGCAGGGAAAGGGAAAGAATGCATCATATTAATCCCATTCCTGTCCTTTTCCCTTGCGCTGGCACCATTTTGGCAGCCTAGCGCCAAAGCAGGCACTCTTGCACCATGTTCCAAGGATACCTGTGTTTTAGGCAGGATTGTTTTTGTGCAGGAAGGAATAGCTTCCTGCACAAAAACAATCCTGAGAGGCCTTTTCCTGTTTTTATGTATGCTAAAGAATGCAGCACACACAGAAAGAGGAAATAAAACGAGGAGAAATAAACATATTTCTCCTCGTTACACCTGCCCTGGGGAGCTGTATCTTTTTGGTGCATTCTCAGGTTTACAATGTCTTGTAAATCTGGGAATGCGTCAAAAACCATGGGAGTTCAGCTTCCATGTAACACCTACCCAGGGCAGAGTAGCACTATGCAGCGATTTGTGGTGCCTTACTCCATATTTCTAGAGTTAATGAAAGACACGCAAAGTGGCTTTTCGTGTTTTCAAAAATATGACTTACGGCTGCATTGCTCTTGCACCACGTTGCTTGGTGCAAAAGCGATGCAAACTGGGTCATAAATATGGCCCTTGGTAATTTAGGGCCAGATGTACGTAGGTAATCGTTTGAGATTATCTTATAGCAAATTTTTGTGATTCACCATTTGGTAATCGCAAATACCAATGTACAAATGTGGCTTTGACACATTTTATGATTCCCAGTAGGTCGCAAATAGACCTACCTCATTAATATTTATGAGGTAGGTCTCGGTTTGCGACCCATTGGGAATCGTAAAAATCAGAGGGATGGTGGCCTTCTGGGGTCAGCAGTAATAAAGCAATTTGTTTTAAATGCAGCCGTTTTCCTTACAGAAAAACGGGATGCATTTCAAACGGAAAAATAAAAAAAGTTGTCTTTTCATTTTTTGAGAGTAGCTGATCTTAAAAAATGTTTTTACAAACATTCACAAAGAGGAATGGGTCCCTTGGGGAACCCTTCCCATTTGCGAATGGGTAACTGCCTACTTGAAGTAGGTGGTAAAATGTAAGGTGCAGATTTACAAGAAAGTAACTCATCTGTAGAGATGAGTCACTTTCCCAGCGCCACCCTGAGAAACCCTTGTGCCACCATGGATGCGCCGTATTTACAATACGGCGCACCATGGCACAAGGATTGACAGATGCATCAGAAATTCTGATGCATCTGTTGGCGCAAAAGTCATGCATTGCTGGAGTCGTGTTGCGAGTACGACGTAACTCCGGCAATGCATGGGGAGGCCTATACTCATTGTGCTGCGTCACTCCTTATGCCTGCTCCAAGCAGGCGTAAGGTTTTGACGCAGTGTTGTCTTAGAAGTGGCGCACTGAAATCTTGTAGATTTCACTGCGTCACTTATATGAGGGTCTTTCTGCGTGGGAACATCGACCCTGCATACATTATACCTGACGCAGGTATAATGTGACGCAGGACTTTACAACGTGACGCATCTCCCTAGATGTGTCACGTTGTAAATGGGCCACACTTTTACACTGTCGCTGCATCACAAAAAGTGATGCAACAGGTGCACAAAAATGACACAAGGTGCTTGTAAATCTGCCCCTAAATGTTTTGTGACTGCATTTGGTCACAAAGCATTCACACATACCACTGCAATTCGGTATTAGGAAGGGACACCCTAAACATGCCCCTACCTAATACCGAATCGCAAACCCAATTTGCGATTCGTTAATAGGGTACCGAATCACAAATTGGGCCTTTGTACATTGAAAAATGCCTTTTTCATTCGCAAACGGACCGATTCTCTGAATTGGGCCATTTGCAAACTTAGAAAAACATTGTACATCTGGCCCTAAGAGTGCTGCTTTTGAAATGAAAAACAGAAGAAATCTCTGTGTGAAAGTAGGGAGGAAATTGAGGAATTATTGGGAACTCGGATGCAGAATTACTTCCTCCCCATCCATATTTCTTAGTGTACCACCCGGTCCAACTTGTAATGTGCCAGATTTTCCCCTTCTCAGAGTGATTGGGACCATCTGTATCGGTAACTCCAGTGGTCGAGAAAATCTAACCCATTTAAGTATCACTGATAATAGGGGCATTAGTGGTAGAGGCAAGCAGGTGATTCCCCAAATATCATCTGATCACCTGTCAATCCCCTATGTAGATCTCATGTAGAGGATGGTAAACCACCTTGCTGTCCAACAGGGAAACCTTGGTTGGTTCTTCCTTTGTAAACACATTGCCAGCGGCCTCTCTGCAATTAGCTGATTTGCTAAAAAGCATGAGAGGGTCACACTCTTTAGTGAAGGCTTCATGGGGCATATTCACAAGGACTTATCGCCGAGTTATCGCCACCTTAACGCATCAAAAGTGGAGATAGATTTAACGCCCCATTCACAAGTGGGTGCAAACTGCAGACAACACAAGTATTCCCGCGATAACTGCCGCAAAATTTACCTCCACGGGTGACACCACCAACTAACCCTAATGAGATGCAGAGTAGGCGTTCCCGTGCAAAAACTCACGAAAATACCACAACACCACTTTCACAACGAACTGAGAGATCTGCGATGCGAACCAAAAACAGGCGATAAGCCGCGGTATCAGAAGGGAATTAACACCTGCCTTCTGCTGGTGTTAAGCAGGACGACTACCTGCAGCACGAAAGGGATCCCAGACAAGAGCCACATAGGAAGACCCACAGATGCCATGGAGCCAATGATCATGCAGCTCGGAGACCCAAGAGGGCCACAACACCCACCGCCACCACTCCCAGGCCCCTCCCACCCCCCCCGGACAAACAAATACCGTGCACGACACAAGAGCCACAAAAAGCGCATGATGTCGCACAATGACAAAAAGAAACACACATGTGTGGTCAGAAGAACTAGAAACAGTCACTCATCATTGAAGTAACAACCAAAAACTTTATTGAAATACAAGACAAAACACCAATGCGGAAGACTCCTGTTGGGTCCGTCCGGGACAATCCTGATGTCACAGGCTGGAAAAAAAAGCACAAAATCAGAATGTGTGTCATGCGCACATCAAAGGAGCGAGACACAGAGTAACAGAGAATGAAATAAAGGCAGAGAGATAAAGAGAGAGAGAAGGAAAGGAAGGGAGAGAGAGAGAGAGAGAGAGAAGGAAAGGAAGGGAGAGAGAGAGAGAGAAGGAAAGGAAGGGAGAGAGAGAGAGAGAGAAGGAAAGGAAGGGAGAGAGAGAGAGAGAGAGAGAGAGAGAAGGAAAGGAAGGGAGAGAGAGAGAGAGAGATGGAAGGGAGAGAGAGAAGGAGTGACACTGCCGCCCCGCGCACCCAGGCACCACTGCTCACCTGCTGCCACCGGTGTGTCTCCAACCACGTGCCGGTATACACTGCAAGCCACCAGGTCTGCAATCTGTAATCGAGGCCAGAGTCAATCATGGCAGAGTCCATCTCACTGCACACGGCAACAACGCCTGTCCGTCCCTGTGCACACATGCAGCCGCACCATACCCCCTCCCGCCGGCCAGCGCTGGCTGTCCGCACTTCCGCACCCAGGCCCCACTGCTCACCTGCCGCCAACGGTGTGTCCACCAGTGGGCACACCACGTGCCTGTGCAAGCTCCAGGCCTAGGTCCCGCCACCATGGCATGCGCCACATCATGCGGACCCGCACCGCGGCCCAGCAGGTCCCACATATGACGCTGAGTCCTGAGGCATCAATGGCAGAGACCACATCAGTGCACACGTCATCATCGCAGGCTGCACACCCGCTCAGCAATTTTGGTGCCACTAACCCTGTGCAACCCCAGTCAGCGCCACGTGGTGGTAGGTCCGTGACGGCCGCAAGGCTTCGGGTGCCACTAACCCTGTGCAACCCCAGTCAGCGCCACATGGTGGTAGGCCCGTGACAGCCGCATGGCTTTGGGTGCCACTAACCCTGTGCAACCCCAGTCAGCGCCACGTGGTGGTAGGCCCGTGACAGCCGCATGGCTCCGGGTGCCACTAACCCTGTGCGCAACAACTCATGGGCCCTTTATGATTAAGAATTGTGGAACATCCATCATCAAGTCACCACTGGCAGTGGGGAATTTGACGTTGTCGGCCCCTTATATTGGCGGGGTCACATGGCCTGTGACGCCTGTGCCGGATGGGTGTGGTGTGTGTGCAAACCTGCCCTGAGGGAGTGGCCGTGACATGCTGACAACTAGACCAGCGACCTGCAGACCACTAGCGTGTAAACCTGCGACTTGTAGCTATGTGGTCCCCCCCTCTGAGCGTAAGCGGAGTGGTCTGGCCTGGCGTACGCCGGACCAGCGCAGGGCTTGCAACAATAACTCGGGGGCTCTGGGTGTGGTTCAGTCCATGTCCGGACAAGGAAGTGACTAATGCGTGTGTCCCTGTTGTAGTGTCTACGGCACCCGGAACGCAATGGGCAATGTAGCACACTGTGACTGGAATCCCACTAGATGAGCATCATTGGCGTTAGGGGGAATCACTGACCCTACATTCATCCACACATTCATACATGAATGATGAAAGACATGACACAGCAGTGCGTTTCTGAAAGTTTAATGCACATTCAGTGGAGTTTTGCAGCTGGAGCAGTACAGGGCCATGCCAACTCCACTTCACAATATGGGCCCATGGAGGGCCAGCCAGAGTCCATCGGGGAATGACAAGTACAGCGGAAGAGGAAGGGTACAGTCCGCAGTCTGGTCGCCGTGTCATTGGTCACCAAACAGGATATGGCAGTCCATGTCGCGGTCCAAGGTGAGTAGAGCAGAGTGTATCGGGGGTCAGTGGAAGGTCATGGGGCGATGTGCGGCACCAAGCAGCAACAGGCCAGGTGGCGGACATGAATGATAGTGCCTCCTTCTGATCTCAAGCCCATCCACGTCCTCGTCCTCGGATGTGTGCTCTGCCCCACCTGTGGGTGGTGCAGTTCCGGCTGCGGCACTGTGTGCCACTGACACATCAGGGGCCGGAGGTGGATTGTCGGACGCACTGTGTGGCAGTGACACATCAGGTACCAGAGTGGAAATGCCTGCCGCACTCTGAGGCACTGACACACCAGGGAGGCGGAGATGTGGATGGTGTAGGAGCAGCAGCATTCATCTGCGCCATGCCTTGTGGCAGCAATGCCATGATGAGGACATGCAGGGCATGGTAGATCCCAGCTACATTTTGCTGATGTGCAGCGGTGGCTGCCATCCTTTCCGCCTCCATCCGCACCATGTCCTCCAGGAGCCTCCACATGTGTGCCAGTTCACGGCTGAGATCGCTGGAGCCACTCTGAGCGGACAGGTGTTCTTGTCTCCGAGTCATGACTCCAGCGATGTCAGCCAGGGCTCGTTGGAGACCTTGGAGCGGCGTGTGGGTGTCCGTTAGGGACTGGAGGTGGTCCCTGATGGGACTCAGACACCCATGGATGGCGTCAAGTTTGGTAGCCATGAGGTCGAACCCCACCGCACCTGCTCAGCCATCTCCCTCTGGCCCTCCAACACACGGTGTTGGAAGGCCATGTGTTTTCAGGGGTCTTGGGAGACAGCCGGGGTTGTGGGTGCCTCCTGCTGGGTGGTTTGTGGAGTGGGTGGGGTCTCCTCGATGCAGCTGGTCTGCCCTGGTCCTGGAGGTGATTGGCGGATGAGTTCAATGATGTCTTGGAGGACTTGGGTGTCGATGCTGGTGGTGTCCTCCTTGTCATCAGTGAAGAGTGGCTGGGACTGCTCTGCAGGAGGTGTTGACGGTGCCCCTGCAATGTGAAGGGGAGATGCTGTGTTACAATGTGTCCACATGTATGTAGCCGCATGGTACATGTTCACATTCAGACAGCATGGCAATGTACATTGTGACAGTCTGTAGATCAGGGCCATGATCCAGAGTCATTGTGGGTGTGCACTGTGCTCTGCTTGATTGTGCATGTGTGCCATTGTGGCCATCTCCCCCATCCCCCAGTACCTGGTGGTTACTCACCCTGTTGCTGTTGTGTTGTGTCATGTCGAGCAGTGTCCGGTGCCCGACTCCTGCCACGGTCTCCACACTGATGACTGTCGACACCAGCTCCTCCATGTCATCCAGCTCCAGCTGTGGCGCTGGGCTCCCACCTCCAGTCTGCATTGCTGCCTTCTGGTTGCCTGCGAGTTTCTCCTTGGTTTTGCGCTTGATGTCAATCCATCACCTCTTGACCTCGTCCATTGACCTCTTGTGCTCTCCGACGGCATTCACCTTGTCCACGATGGACCGCCATATTCCATTTTTGGTGCCCAATGATACATTGGAGGCGACGAACAGTTGTAGATGGTGTTCTATCACCTCCGGGACCAGGCTCCCATTCTCCTGCAGACTGAACTTCGTCTTCCTCTTCTTGTCCTTGCCCTTCCCTGTCCCCGAGGTCCCAGGCTGGTCGACCGGGGTGCTTGTGGGGTTCCGCTGGTCCTCTGCGCCTGCTCCGGCTGCCTCCATGGTGCTTCGGTGTTGGTCATTTTGTGTTTGTGTGTTTTTTCTACTTTTGTAGTGATTTTCCTGCCTGCTGTGTGTGTATGGCAGGCCTGGCGCTGCTTATCGCTGATTTCCTCATCGCGGTTTGGCCCATTGCATCTTTTTTTGCGTTGGGGTTTGTGTTTTTATCACCGTCGCGGTTGTTGTATCGCGGACATTGTCCGCGTTTTGAGAGACTATCGCATGGTACCGCCGTGTTGTGAATTCCACGTTAACACAGGGTTATTTTCCGCGTGATAGACTGCGATGTGTAAAGTTGCGTTAACATTTTTTGGAGATGTTTAGCGCACGTTCTTGTGAATATCCCCCTATGACTCTTATGAATGTGTTTTTCCCTGTACATGGCGATTCTGACAGTCATGGAGGTCACAAACAGGAAAACTCAAAAATGTTCCACTTGTGCTGAGACAAACCTCTCAGCTCATCAGACACATCGTTTTTGTTTTAAAGAAAAAAACCTCTGATTTAGAGTTTATGTAAAACCAAAAGAAATGGCAATTGAGATTTTTGCTGTCATAGTGTCAACGGAAGCACTTGTAGCAAAAGGTTGCCCCTGACACAGTGTGGAAACTTTATTATTGGGGTGTGGACTAGAGTACGCTTTGTTTCCTCACCACCAATCCAGCCAACCCACCATGGTCTAAATGACCCTTATTAAATATTTTTCATAGCTATAATACTTTTGTTTTAATTTTTTTGTAGTTTTTGTTCTACTTTACACAGTAGCGGCTGCTACCGGATGGGGGTGGTGAGGCAGGGATGGGAAAAAAAAGGACTTACCTGAAATGGATGGACAGCCGCCTCTCCTCCGTCCTCTTCATTTTCCGGTCTCCAGTCCGAGTCGGCAGCAGCAGCAGGAAGCACCCGGGCCCGGGCACACAGGCTCTCCTGAGCCAATCCCAACACTGCAATACAGCGTTGTGATTGGCTCCCCATAGCCCATCACAACGCTGCAATGCAGCGCTGTGATTGGACTGAGCGCCATTGTTCGGCGCTCAGACAGAAACATGTTCCTCACCAGGCTGTGTAATGCAGCCTGGTGGGGAAGATGCAAAGCGAGCATGACTGCTTGGCCGGCCCAGTAGGGCCGGCTAAGCATTCATGCCCACTTAGAGAGTTCAAACCACTCCTCCCCCTGAGCTGCCCAGCCCCACGAGCAACTGACTTCCAAAGGAAAAATACAATGATAACAATCTGTTATTATCATTGTAATTTTCCTTTTGAGCAGTGGGGCGACGCTCCTCCGCCTTAGCGGAGGAGCCGCCACTGACTTTACATTTCACATGTGCAGCCCGCATCAAGGCTATGGCACGTTCTCTTTCATAGCTTTTCAGTGGATGTTCATATAATATTGACCAATCCTTGCCCCCATCCTTGCTTTCATCTAGGTCTCTAATGTCAGAATCAAACTGTAAAAACGATAATGTTGTACCTACCACACCGCATTTTCGAGATTTTTCTACTGCAATAATATTGTTCTGTTTAACGTGTTCATTTGTTTGTTACAGATAAGTTAATTCTCTTTTAAATATCTATGAGAAATAAATTGAGTATATATGCATAATTCTATTTCTTCTTCCCTTTTTTTCTTCTCACCCACCTATCTATTATATTCCAGATATACAGAGTAGATCACCCCGATGTTTGTTACATTTTGGACAAACAATAGGTTATTGATTAGTCCATATTTTGAGTGGTCCTCTAATTCTTATTAACTTAAGGCATAGATGCGAATATCATTAAAGTGAAAATTAAATGTTTTGCTCGTCAACAACAACAGATCTTTATAGAGCACCAGTTTCTTATAGCAAGAATTCCCTTTAATTATTTAATGTTAATGTTCAACTGAAAGCCATTTAAAATTATTCATAAAACTACTCATTACCATACGTTTTTCTTCCAACTCAAAAAGTAGGCTGCCTTTTTCACATTAAATAATCTGGGGAAGTCATCGGAAGAAATATGGCATGTTTATAGGCTCCTCGGATGCTAATCAATGGTTCATTAGCTACGAACGTGCCAATCTGATAATTTGTTTAAATCATAGAATAATTGGAAAACAAGCAGCAAGCATGCATTACCGCCTCCTCTCACGCAGCCGCCACGAAATTCAACAAATTGGTATCTACAGGCAATTTAATGACATGGAAAGGGGTGGCTACTAATCTAAACAGATTGTTAAGAAATAAATGTTAAATTAGTGTGCTTATTGGGAACGGATTTTTGTGGGCGCAAAACATGGTTTGGAATGCATTTTTAACAATGATTGATCGTTCTTTCAAACGTGTAGGACTTATGAACGCATATTTACAAGTATGCTATTAGGCCTCCAACTGATACCTCATTGCAGTCACGTTTTTCACATAAACCTTTTTTCATAAACGGAATCTCTTATTTCAATAACGTTTTTCACATAAACTTTTTTTTTTTTTTTAAATAAAAGCTAACCTCTTATTACAATCAGGTTTTCACAGAAGCCTTTTATTCTATAGCTAACCTCTCATTCCAATCATATTTTCTTAACCTAAAACGCATTTCACCACAGAGGCCTTTCTATAATTGTAAATGGGGTTTGAGTCGAGGCTTATGTTGGTAGGCCATCACTGAAACATTAGTAAGAGCGTTCATCATGCAGGGTTGGGTACCACGTCCATTCCAATGCAGGCTCCTTCAAAGTCAGCCAGACAAGTCTTTGAAGAGTCTAGCATGCAACGTACTGGAGGGCCAAGTTACAAGATTTGTGAGAATTGTACAAGCATAATCATCAAAAACAAGTCAAATAATTATACTTAATAAATCCGCAGTCTCTGGTCTGATGTAGACTGAGATTGTTATGTTAATGTTATGTTAATTTGGTATTTATAAAGTGCGCGGCTACTCCCAGGAGTGTCCCGGCGCTTAGCAAAAAGACCACGTAACAGAAACAGAAAAACTCCCAAGGCAGAGACAGCGGAACATATTTATAGTTGAAAGAGCCATGTTTTCAGTTTTTCCTAAAGGTGAGAAGGTCCTGGACCTGTCTAAGAGACAGGGGAAGGCCATTCCACAGGCGGGACGCCAGCACTCGAAAAGATCTTCCTCCAACCCGGGAGAGTGAGCATTTAGGAACAGGAATCAAAAGCAGAGCCAAAGATCTCAAAGTACGTTGGGGAATGTAGTGGGGAAATCTTTGTCCAAGGTAAGGAGCTCCAATCTGATGAAAAGCTTTAAACACCAAAATCATAGCTTTAAAATGGATTCTTTTCTGGACCGGGAGCCAGTGCAAAGAAGACAAGAGAGGGGACATGTGAGTCCTGGGACCTACCAGAAAAATGGCCCTAGCAGCCATATTCTGGATCACCTGCAGTCGAGCAAGTAGATAGCCAGGTAGTCCCAGGTACAGAAAGTTAACATAGTCCAGCCTCGAAATCACCAAGGCCTGGACAACCATTTTCCTATGAGAGACTGAAAGCAGGGGGAGAAAATTCCTCAACATTCTTAAAACCCCAAAGCAAGTCCCTGCTACAGATTGCACATGGATGAGGAAGGGCACGCCTGAGTGTATTTAATAAACTGGTAAATTATCTTTGCATGTTGTCTTCTGTATTAGGAGAATGTACTAAAGTGACCCTAGAAGGTCAAGAGGCCACAGTGCCCTTAGGTGGGAGGATGGCAGCAGAGCATCTGCGGTCTTGGGCCAGAGGGATGGTAGAAAGTAGTTGCCCCTTAAGGTAAACAAATCCAATATCTGAAAAAACGTCCAGGAGGACAGGTGGTAATCTAAGAAGGGAAGACCCCATTCAGTCTTTTAGCTGAGACATTCTCAACTCCTGAAATGGAAAATTCACCTAGAGTGCAGCTGTGTTTCTACCAAATAGGTGGTAATTTATGTAAGAGTGCAGGGCTTGTCAGGACCTTGATCTTTTAAATAGGCCTTGGATACTTGTTTTTTTAAAAATCTGTACAACAAGTGTTTGGACCTTCAAGTGACATGAACTGAACTGAATTGCTCGAAGGATTGCTCATGCTGATATGTCCCCTCAAACATGATAACACTGTCTTGCAAGAGCTTCAGGAGCAGCAAACAATACCCTGAAGCAATAATGACATTTTGAAATCGGGGTGTAGGAAAGGAAATCATTTTCACCTGATTTGTCAATTCTTGCCCTTAAAAAGTCTAGTTCTTGTTTGGGCTCAAGGTGTGATTTCTGGACATTCAAAAGCCATTGTGAGGCAGCAGCAGAAAGTCAACTCCCTGTAGCCAGAGTTGGTCGGCTACACATGGATGCATAGACAAACCAATCATCATGGAAGGAATACACTATTATACCTTCTGTAGGAAGGTACATTGGAGTCAACTTAAACCCAAAGGGAACACCAAAAGGAACTAACCAGAAGAGATATAGCCTCTGAACATATTTTTTTACGGTGGAGCCTCGTCGGGGTCATATACACCCGCTGCAAGAAGTTAAAGTGCAGTAACTTCAGCCGGGCATTCCAAGACACCTTAAACGTTAGTGTACATACTCTCACCCAGTCCTTCTCCGGCAAAGGCACCTGCAAATCCTCGTTCCAAGCGTCCCATGCCCTAAGGGCTAGAGACCCCGAATCCACCCTCATGGCCTTATACAACAAAGAGACCAGTCTACGCCCACCACCACACGTTAACAATATGTCTAAAGTCTTAGTAGTCCGGGGCATGTCCGGGTAAGTGGGCCATGTGACTTTGGCCAGCTCCATAAGGCCAGCATATTGAAGATATTGCCCCTGCCCCAGATCCAACCCTTCACATGCCTACTCAAAAGTAAGGAAAGTGTCATTCACATATAAGTCTGCCAAAACCATGCAGCCACCCTCTCTCCATGCCTGGATAGACATGTTTTCCACCATCCTTCGCACTGGAACTAACTGCCAGATGGGCGATTCCGGGTGAAAGGGAGCCCGCCCCAGCACTCATTCCACAACTTTCTGCCACCGGCAGGCCGTTTGCCTAACCACATATGGTAGTTACACACTCACCCCAGCACCCTCCATCAAGATCGCAGGTAGGTCCCCTGGTTGCACTCGACTGCCAAGTAAGCGCTTTTCCTAATTATCACCCTCATCCAACCATTGCACAGCATGCTGAAGGTGCGCCGCGTAATAGTAGAGATCAAACCTGGGCACCCCCAGCCCCCCTCCTCATACCGTTTCAAAAGCACCTGTAGCGCCACTCTACAGCACTTCTCCGCCCAAAACAGGGCCACCAGGAGGGAGTTCAGCTGTCGAAACACCTTCGCAGGAATCGGGCTCAAAGCATTCTGCAGGGCATACAAACATCTCGGCAGCATCACCATCTTTGCCACAGCTATTCTACAAATTAGGGACAGTGGCAGCGTATTCCAAAAATCCACTGAGCGCCTCAGCGACTCAACTACCCTGGTCATATTCAGCTGAAGTAACTTAGCATCCCCATGTGCCACCTGCACCCCCAGGTATCTAAAGTGGTCCGTCTCCCATCTCAGGCCCAGGCTAGGCAGCTCCTCCATCCCACTCTCTCTCAGTCCTGCCAGGGGGAACGCCAGGGATTTACGCCTATTTATGCGCAATCCAGAGTAGACCGCAAATGGGTCCATCAGCCGCAGCAATTTCGGTATAGCCTCACCTGGAGAAGAAGGTTACATGGATCTTCAATACACTTGTTCTTCAAGTGGGCGACTCCAAAAGGGGGATCCCTGACACCTGCTGGACATATAGGTGCCCTGCAAGTGGCCAGAAGGCAATGGGATCTAGAGAGACAAACATTCACACTGAGGTACTCATAGCTTCTCACAGCAGTTCTCAAGCACCTAACTGACATACAGAAGTGAGTGACCCTTCCAGTGCACGTTCAGGGGCATATTTGTGAGGCCCTTTGCGTTGCTCTTGCACCACGCAATGTGATGCAAGAGCAACGCAAATGAAAAATGAGATTTATGAAGCCACAAAATGCCACAATGTGTGGCACTGTGTGACTTCATAAACCTCAAGTAATTTAATGCAGTGCAAATCGTTGCATTGCATTACTCTGCACCAGGGAGCTGTTTCCATGGGTGTTGTGCGGGTTTTCCCATGCAACATCCATGGATTTGCATGCTTTCCCAGATTTACATGGACAAGTAAACCTGGGAATGCACCAAAAAGATACGCCTACCCAGGAAAGGCGTAAGAAGGAGATATATCTTTTTTTCTCATCATTTTTCCTCTTTTTATGTGTATTGCATTCTGAAGCACACATAGAAAGAGGGTTGTTTTTATTCAGGAAGGTGATCCTTCCTGCACAAACACAATCCTGCATGCAACACAGGCATCCTTTGCACTTTGATGCAAGTGTGACTGTGTTGGCGCTAGGCAGCCCATTGTACGCCAGTGCTGAGGAAAGGACAGGAATGCGACATGTTGCCTTAAACACGGCACATTCCTGCCCTTTTCCAGTGTCACACACTCACCTGGTTCCAACCGCAGAGACAATACTGTAAATGATGCTTGACTTTCTATCCCCTCAGGGCCTGATGCGTTCAAGGAATAGCTTCTCCTTAAACAAGGCGCTGCCATTGGGGAGGAAGGTGGGTTGGGACAAAATAAGACAAGAAAGACTTGATGTATTGTTTTCGGTCAGTGGCTGTGTGGCACAGCATTAACTGGAGGCCATCTGAGTCAGCTAGATAAATGGGTATGGGACCGTGACCTCTGAATTTGTGAAGACACAATGCACTAGAAATATCAAGAAGAGGCAATTACCATCAATACACTATTAGCCTCTCAAACAATGGATTTGCAATTAAATCAGTATTTTGATTTTGCACCTCTTTACCTGATCTTTTGGCACCCCATATCCTGCGCGGATCACTGACAAAATATCGAGAGTCAAAATATCATGTTCCCAAAATATCAGGACATAAATATCGATGTCAAAAATATCGACATCCTATCTTCATAATAGTAAGTAATAAAATATCGAAAAAAAAGATATAGGGGCCGATTCCGATTCAGGCCGGAAATCTCTCCGACCGAGCCGGACCTGGAGAGATTTCCGACCGAACGAGTACGATGCGTTTGCATGCTATCGGACTCGATTCGGTCGGACTCCCATTGAAGTCAATGGGAGCCGGTCGTCACAACGCGTACGCGGGCTCCCATTGACTCAATGGGTGCGAGGCGAACAAGGGCGCCCCTACAGCGGGTGCGCGTCGAGCGGAGTCGCGCCGTACATGCACAGGTAGGGGGACCCATGGGTCCCCCTGTGTGCGACTTGCACGGCTAGGCGTACAGGGGGGTCCGACACGGACCCCCAAAGTGTGGCTCCGACTGCTCTTTCGAGCCGGACGGCGCGAGTCGGTCGGACTGCTCGCGGCGCGCATCGTACTTACCAGGCCGGGGAACGTATCCATTGCGCAGTGCGAGTCGTGTCCGTGCGAGTCGGTCGGAGCGGTTGGGTCCCGCGAACGAGTCGGTCGGCGATTTCGCGTACGTTCGCATCGTACTCGCTCGCCCGGACGCACGTCCGACTCGGTCGGGAAACAGGGCTCCGAATCGGATCCGGTAATGCCGAGTCTGATTCGGAGCCCTACCGGCCGAGATCGGAATCGGCCCCTTAGTTCAAATATCGAAGTACAAAATATATGTTTTTTAAATGTATAAAAAATTATGTAAAATAATTTAAATAATACATATAACTTGAAAAAAATATTTAAAATTATTAGAAAATGTTACCAATTATAAGTAATAAATGTAATGTAAATATAAATTAAACATACATATATACAATGTAATATATCTATTTACTTAATAATAATTAAGAAATAATTATTTTAATAAATTATAAAATGTTAGAAATATATTAAAAATTATAAATACATATATAGAGATTTTTTAGTCTGGGAACGAAGACAAACACTGCGTCCCAGAAACCAGACAAACAGACCGCCTCGGGAAGAACAACAAAACGACGAGAGAGGCGGAAATCAAAACAACGGAGAAACCAGAAAAACAACACAAAAACCAAAAAGGAAATGGAGACGATAAACACAATAGATCATTACAGTAGCCAGACGATCATAAATCTGACTGACATCAAACTCAATGAAGCGGAAAAGCGGCTTCTAGCTCTCGGGCTATCATATTGCCCTCAAACGTGCTTTAACTATGCAGAAACCAGAGTTAACATCTATAAAAGTGTAAGAAAGCTTAAACTGAAGAAACATTACCGCCAATTGGAGAAAACAAATAAAGAGCCAATAGAAAGTGCAACAAGTCCTTCAAACACTTCACCTTTATTTGACCTTACACCTTCCAATGAGCCAATATTGAAGAATCTACTGGAGCTGGCTAATGAAAGCAATAAAATAACAACATCCAGAGATCATACCGCTTTGCCCATAGAAACAACTCCGTTCAGACCGCATTCAACATTTAATCCCATCACCATCAGGGATGCAATAGACATCTTTCAAGAACATGTGATTTCTGACATCAAAAAACTCAATTTCGAGGTCAACAAAACGAACAAGAAGAAAACAAATACAAGTGAACTACAATATCATCTACTAATAAAAAAGTTGCAATCCAACAAAGAGATAGTCATCAGAAACTCTGATAAAGGGGGCAACTTGGTCATTTGGAGCAAAAAAGCGTATATTGAAGAGGCCAACAACCAACTGAAGTACAGGGAATGCTACCTTCGCTGTGATCAGATATCAATCAGGACGATGTACAACAACTTCTATACCAAGCTATTAGTATGGAAAAACGCTGGACTGATCACAAACCAGGAATACAAATTTCTACGCAACGACCATCCTGTTACACCTATCTTATACTTTATCCCAAAAGTGCATAAGAACCCCCTGAAGCCCCCAGGCAGGCCAATAATTTCGGCTCGGAACAGTCTGCTAGAAGCAACATCACAGTATGTAGACTATTACCTTCAGGAACATGTCCAGCAACTGCCTTCGTACATTAGAGACACGGGGGACTTTCTATCTAAAATTCATAATATGGAGTGGAAAGATGACTATCTACTGATTATTCTAGACGTGACATCGCTTTACCCGTCAATCAACCATCAGGATGGACTCAGGGCTCTGGGTCATTTCCTTGCCAAAAAGCACCAGAACAAGCACAACATAGCAAAATGATCATCAATATGGTTGAATTTTGTTTGAAAAATAACATTTTCCTTTTTCAGAACACCCACTATCAACAACAACGGGGTGTTGCTATGGGGGCCAGCTTCTCCCCCAGCTATGCCTGTTTGCATATGGGGTGGTGGGAGGAGCTGGTCCTGCATAAGCAACATGAAACAACATTGATTAACAACATAAAATGCTGGTATAGATTTATTGATGATTTGTTTGTTGTATGGCAAGGTCCTAGTATGGCTGCACAAGAATTTGTAGATGATCTCAATAACAACAGTCTCAATCTCCATTTTACGTCCACCATCAGTTCAGAAAGAGTTACTTTCCTTGATGTTGAGGTATTTATCAAGGAAAATAAGATAGAGACCACACTGCACAGAAAACCCACAGCAGGAAACTCTATCTTACATGCGAGCAGCTCCCATCCGCCTCATTTAATCTATAGCATCCCCTACGGGGAGATGCTGAGATTGAAGAGGATATGCAGTTGCTGAGAGGAGTTAAGTAAAGCACAGGCAGACAGCAAAGCCAGATTTTTAGCAAGAGGCTATACACCAGCATGCGTCAGTTCAGCTATAAAGAAGAGTACAGAAATCCAACGGAAAACTCTCCTCCAAAAAAACGTAGTCAAAAATAAAAAGACTAATCAGGGCAATGAAGACACAACTTTCAGAATGATTTTTGGCTATAACCGTCAACACAAAACCATAAAAAATATCATCAAGAGAAACTGGCCACTCCTGTTAGGTGATCCCGTCATAGGACATCTGCTACCCAGACAAGCCTCCATCACATTTAGTAGGGCACCCTCAATGAGAGATTCCCTAGTTCATAATGATGTAGGAAGTCAACCAACTGGCACATGGTTATCCCAGAGAAAGGGTTTCCACAAATGTAAGAGTTGCAAAGCGTGTCAGTTCGGTGTGAACAAAACCTCTTATAGGACACCCTTCAGTGAAGTGGATAAACCTATCACCAAAGTTTTGTCTTGCAAAAGTGAGTTTGTTGTCTATGTGCTGGAGTGCCCTTGTGGCCTACAATATGTAGGTAGTACAATTCTACAGGGGCACAAGAGGGTGCTCCAGCACATTAGAGCCATTAAGAATCATGATCAAACGTACCCAGTGGCTAGGCACTTCGAGGAGAAACACAATGGAGATCCTAAGGGACTCACATACTTCCTGATAGATGCCATCCCACCCAAAAAGAGAGGAGGAAATAGGGAAAAAGCCCTAAGATATCTAGAGACTCTCTATATCTTAAATCTCGACACTAAGTTCCCAGGGGGCCTGAATGCCACCGAGGAGCTTTTTACTTGCCTATAGCCACTTTAACAAACGTATGTTGCATCTTTGCTTTTCTGTAACTTCATCATTAACAGCGCAAAATAAGATTATTTCATCTTAAATAAAAACCGCTGTTGCTTTTAAACCCACTTTTTAACACAAATTTCACGGTTTTAGATAGGGTGTTTTAAAATAAGAGTATAACTTGCACATTGCACTTTAATAACATTTAACATTTTGCACTAGCACTTCATGTAACTGGGAGTTTTTAGGATAATTTATTTTTGACATATATCAGTACTATAATAAAACATCTGCATTTTAAAATCTGATCAATTAACTGAGTGAAGACAGAAATTCAGGTATTCAAACCTGAACGTCATGCACGTCTGAAAAGTGTAGGGTTACAGTCTAGCCAATATTCTAGGGAGGCGTTACAATCAGTCCTCATAGACTAATTGATGGCTTACACCACAAATTACAGCAAACCATACATCGGGAAAAAATTGTTATTGGAGACCTAATTAAAGTATAGATGTTGTTAAATCCAGGCCGGAATAGATGGACCCACCAAAAGAGATGTGAAATAGTTTACACAAGTGGGTTTTAATTGCTTAATTATTTTGCTTTTAAAACAGTGGCTTTTAGACATCTATTAGGTTTTAACAATGAAACGATATTTTTTATTTATATATATATTTATATTTATATATACTTTGCTAATTTTCCGATGTTTATTTGTATTTTACAATTTTGCAAAAAGGCCAAGACTTTTCTTTATGTCAACTGTAAAAAACACCCAGTACATTGTCACTTTAAGAGAAAACGAAAAAATCTGTATTTAAACCTACCTGTAACCTGAGAGCGCGTCATGTGATCAAGGCCTCTTGGGGTCGAAACGCGTCATGATGGCTGGTGTTGGAGGAGTTGAATAAAACTTCAAATTTGCACTACAACGTGGTCCGTGCTCCGTTACTGTAACTGGTGGCAAGGGGATGCAAGCGGAGTGTTCCTGATATATATATATATATATATATATATATATATATATACATACACCTGTAACATAAAAAAATATATATATATATATATATTATAAATTAAAATATTAAAATATTTATTATTTTTAAAACTACATTTTACACTACATTGAGTACAACAGTAGGGAAAGTGTTGGATAGCGGAGGTGAAGAAATTACTATTCCCACTCCAGCAACTGCAACAGTAGGGAAAGTGTTGGATAGCGGACGGGAATAATTTACTATTCCCACTCCAGCGAGTGCAACAGTAGGGAAAGTGTTGGATAACGGAGGAGTAAAAATTACTATTCTCACTCCAGCGAGTGCAACAGTAGGGAAAGTGTTGGATAGCGGAGGGGAATAATTTACTATTCCCACTCCAATGAATGCAACAGTAGGGAAAGTGTTGGATAGCAGAGGGGAATAATTTACTATTCCCACTCCAATCAGTGCAACAGTAGGGAAAGTGTTGGATAGCGGAGGAGAAAACATTTCTATTCCCACTCCAGCGAGTGCAACAGGAGGGAAAGTGTTGGATAGCGTAGGGGTAAAAATTACTATTCCCACTCCAGCGAGTGCAACAGTAGGAAAAGTGTTGTATAGTGGAGGGGAATAATTTACTATTCCCACTCCAATGAGTGCAACAGTAGGGAAAGTGTTAAAGATTGCAGGAATCGCTGTTAGCATGAGCTGAAAGCCATTTTGTACTTGGCAGCCATTTTAGTTAGCCATGTGCTTTCTCCCTCTTCCAGAGTCTTGCACATGCTCAGAGAGGCCTAGCTGGTAGAATGCACCTGCTCCTAGTATAGAACTGTCAGGCTATTCTTACTCATGTAAGCAGTTTAGTCTCCCCTCCCACTTTGTGGAGCAAGCAAATTTTGTATACCCATATTAGTCAATAAGCATGCTTGTATGTGCTAGGACCTCCCCTTGATTTTATGCTGACTATGTAACAAATACATATATAAGGACCCTGTTCTCTGCACTCATTAGAATGCCTCCTACAGTGGCCTGCGGGTACCGTAAGATGCAATCTCCCTCATCTGAGGTTAATAAAACATGTTTTTTGATATTACAGCTTCTGTGCCAATCTCTTCTTTGTTGGTCTTAAGGACCAGATGTATCAGTGAACCCCTAAGAAGGTTTTTATTTCTACAAATGGCGCCCGAAAGTGGACCTCATCAGTGCAGCGGCTATCCAAGGGAGTGGTCTTGAAGGGAGACAGGAATCTACTGAGGAGTACAGGACAGGAATCTACTGAGGAGGTACCCTGCGCACGGAGATTGTTTGTCTTCCAGCCCAGTATATTTCTGGTCTTCCTGATCTGATCCTCCAAGTGTTTGCCGCTCCTGACTGAGAACTTCTTTGGCGTGAGTATTTTAAAACGACCGTTAGGTCACTCAGAACTTGGCAGTTGGAACCTGGACACCATTTGATTGGTAAGAGCCATTTTGCGGCACTTGCTGTTGGTTTGATGCCTTTGATTGGTAAGGTAGTTTTAGTAACACTTACTGTGGCTTTGTTTGTATGATTGGCCAATTTTGGAATTTGTTTTGTAAGTTATATATGCATTGCAATTCATATAGGCAGGTAATGAGGAGATTTTTCTCTAACTTTGAAAACTTGAACGGCACACATTGTGTTAAGTGTCACTTGGAGTATAATATTATATATGCTATAATATTTTTGGCATGCCTGCTTCTAGCACACTTTTGTTGAAAGTGTTGCTGTTTTGGAGGTACCGATATGGATTTAGGAAGTACTTAGTTGACTCCCTCAGAGGGGATACCTAAATAGGTTTACGTATAGTAAAAGATATTTCTTCCTTGGTGACTAAGTACCCCATGGAACTAAATATGTACATAAAACGGATCCGGATCTGCGCACTTAGTAAAATTCATAAGTGGTGATATGCAGAGCGCTTTTTGAGTGTTCTACCAGCCAAAACTGGCGAATTTGGTGTATTTTGGCTTCTTGACCATGGAACAGTTTTTGGGCTACTTTTGAGAGCTCTTCTTGTAAATATGACTTACAATTAGTATTTACAAATAGGTTGGTCTTGCGTACACTTTGTAAGCAGTCCTAAGTGTTGATTTGTGGGTTAAATATGTGTTTCAATGTCTATGTGGGGTTTGTGGTTTGACATTGGTAATACTTGTGTGAGTACTCTTTGTGAAAGAATGTCTAGCTTTAAGCGCGCTGTGTTGTGTGCTCTGCGTGTATGACCCCCTTCTGTAACTGTCTGAATGAGCTCAATGAGTTTGTTTATGTTTTTGCTGTCATCATTCTGTTATGCAAAATGTCATTTAGTTACTTACATATTAAATAAAAATCCAGAAATGAATTATATGACATATGCTAAACAGCTGCATGTTACTATTAAATTGACAGAGTACGACACTGTACATGTGTGCAAATTGCCACAATGCTAAAGATAAAATTAGAATTCGTATTCAATAGGATTAAAATAGGCCTCATACAGAGGAATAAAAACGAAATTGTGTGTTTTGTAATCAATAGACTAAAATACATGTTACAGCATTTTCCTTAAATACATTGTATTAGACATTAAAGGCATGCACATCATATGAGTGAATTTGGTCGTTGCTGAACTAAATACACATTATAGAAAGATAGATTTGACTGCATTGAAATGCCTCAGTTTTTAAATAGACTGTGACATGCTTTTCTTTCAGCACCCGAGAAAAAGCTTTCCAACAGCTGTGTTTAAACTGACTAACTGAAAAGAAACTGTTTGACACAGCAAATGGGGATTTAACTCTGTCAGGGTATTTCAAATAATAAAGGGGTTTTTCCTGAGAAAGGCGTGAAAATTCGACGCCTGCTGACAAACAACAGCTGCATAAATAGCATATGGCTATTCCTGATCACGGCCACAGACAGGAATGCTGAGTCAGCGAAATTTTAAGTCAGTGTAAAACTGGTATAAGGACCTGCATTATTTTAAAAGTTTCAAAAAACCAGTTTCATTATTTTGGATAACAGAGAACAAAATTGAAAGTAGGGATTTCCTTTCTTAATGCCTTTTTTCATAAGTACATCTGTGGTTCTGATGTTAAATGATAACTGTCCTTTTAAAAAGTGGCGCAGACTTTTCCTGTTTCAAGTAAGGCTTCTGTGCTTAGGGTTATGAATGAATGCGTTTAAATATGATAGGCTACGAATGAAGCTTGCTTATCAAATGTGGAATCATCAAAATGGTTGGTTTTGATTAAAAAAATAAATAAATAAAAATAATTATATGAAAAAAATATATTGTTAAACACAAATGCTTTAAATTCGTTTTTCATCTTTATAAAGCCTAATCATCATACTGTGAATTCCTAGTATCAAAGTTGAATTTAAGCAGTGCTGTACCGCAATAAGAAGGGAACTTAAATGTGAAATGTCACTTTACCCAGCCGTACAAAACTCATTTTTATAAGGGTATATCTTATACATTTCTGATTTCCCATTCCTGGGCTATCTAGAGAACACTCTGGGGTTCCTATTATGCAAAAATATTGTAGGATATTCATTTTTAAGTGCCCCTACCACCAAAGTCGAAATTGAGCTAAATTCACAATTTTACAAGCAGTTCTACCACTCAAGGCAGTTTTAACGTGCTCTCAGGCTTCCATAAAGTATATGCAAGTATAGAATAAACAGCTGACCTACTGCACCCAACACACTGTACATAAATGAAAATAAGTATACAGAAGAGCAGACGTTATTATCCTACCTTTACATTGCTGGCAAACACATCGGACAGGACTGCCTTTTAGCTGTGATTCTCCAGAGTTGCTTTGCATTACGAAAACCGCATGGCAAGCCTTGCACAAACAAAATGAGCAGCTGCTGAACGGGTCAAAGGTCGGAGTTCTGCATTTAGCAACTTAGCAGGGTGAAGGGTAATGTTTGCTTGGACACTTCGACCTTCGAAAAGTTTTTGAAAGACGAGATGATAGCGCAAAGAGAGAAGAGAAGCTTTGCTTCCTATTTTTAGCAAACACACGTTTAGCGCAGTCATATGAAACAAAGGAAAACAGCCCTCAGTTGAGCATTGATCTGCCATGTATATCAAAATAATGGTTTTAGTTTAAAGAATACTGTGTAGGGGCTACGATAAGGAGGAAATGGATTTTAGTTTGCATTCATGCGCCCTCATGTTAATCTAGTACAATTGCTCAAGGAATTGATACATTTGTTGCTGACGCTTTCTACAGTACTCGATGTGCTTGAATCAGAGAATAGCCACTTTCTAAGATATCTCCTACAAGTTTGTTTGTGCCCAGTTGCTACAAATAGGGGTTGAAAGTGTTGACAGAAGTAAAACCTGTTTCAGGTTTTCCTACTGTCAAAATGGGGGAAGGAGGCTAGCTCCTCTACAAATTAAGGGTAGGCAAAATTATGTTTTCTCTCTTCTTTTTCTCACTTTTTTTAGAGTCTGTCTAAGCTGTCTAGGAAATAGCCATGAGATAGTTATTGGCTATTCTGTAATACTGTTTTAAAATTGTTAGAATTAATAAACAGATGAAACACATAAGCTATGTTACTGCCCATCCTGTATGAAAGAATGAGTAGAACAGATTGATGTTCCCTTATTTGATCTTTAAGGAGAACTGTATAGTGGCGGTTTCTGTTCAAAAATCTCAGGTGGCAACACTATTATTGTTTATGTTATTCTCATGTTCTATACAGTTTTGCAAGGGCATTGCTAGTTTTTATTAGCTAGTCTCTGTCAATAAGCTGACAGCCCTTATTAGAGCTGGAGATAGGGTTTTTTCCTTTTGAAAATGATGTTGCATAGTCTAGATCGTGAAAAGTACAATGCAGGAAAGATGCTCATGTGATCCTTAGCAAACATTTTGAAGGAAAATATTGTTTTATAGGAATTTGTTTGTCATAACATGTTCTGCTGGAGAAAATGTACTCACTATGTTGAAGTTTAGTTCTTTTTGCAATAAGAATCCCTGTTAAATTAGCAGTTTTAGATTTTCCTGCTGCACCTATAACATGAGAGCATGGTCCTAAGCATAACATGTAAGAGAAATTATTTTACAAGTGTCTGCAGTCCTGTACAAGTAATGTAAAATCTATGAGTAAAAGTGTAGAACATTTCCTTTTTCTTGAGGGTTCTTCAGATTGGTAATATAGGAATACACCAATGTAAGTATTTGGAGTATGTCTGTATTGTTTTTCTCTTTTCCTCAGAATTTAGTAAATGAACACAGACTTCCTTGGCTGTTTGGGATTGGGTGATGTATTACTCTTGTCAGTTCACCAAAACGTTCCTTTTATACTTGCCAATAGGTCCAGGGTTTTCTACTCTCAGATAGATGAAGTGGCTCTTGGGTGCCTTGCTAATGTATGGGGCGCCCCGAGACTAAGGAAGTATTCTGAGACTATCCTCTCTGTTGTTAGATTATTTCTGTGCCTTGTCTAAAGACCTCTTGTTCTGTCCACCAATAGATATTTGCTGCCTTACAACCATTGCCAGAGGGGCCCGGACATCAGATCCAGCCTGGGGAGTCAGCGCCACTCCAGTTTGAAGCCAAAGTGAAAGGAACCAGCATAGGCGTTGCTGGCAACTAGGACCTCAGTGAAGGCGGAAGCACTGGGACGTGAAGTGTGTACCCCTGCCACTGTCTTGGGCGAAAGACGGGGTTACAAATCAGGATGGAGAAATCTTTGTGTGGATCCAGTTTTTGATGCCCAGCTGAGAGAGTCACAGAACGACAAGGACGGCAAGGAGGCTTTTGCTTGAGGTGACCCCCTTTGAAACAAGGGTTGCTTCAGGCCTTTGAGTCCTGGTCCCAAGTGAATGCAAGTCTACGCCTTTGTTTGTTGATCAAGAGATGCCCGAGCACACTGGGTACAATTTGTGGCCCTAACAAAAGAGCAGTGCGCCAGAGGTGCAATACAGGAGTTAGGGAAGGACTTGAGTTTAGGGTACAGGTGCTGTGCCCTTGGTGCTTGTTAGATTAAAGTGAAGAAAACTGGTGCACTGCCTGAGACACTGGACAGGATCATTGAGGGTATTTGCCCTGGGGGGTGATTGCCCTATCCTGAAAGAAAGACTTTTCCTTCTCCGTGATTCTTGAGTTGCGAGTTGTGCAGCTCCACCGTGGGAACAACAAGAGCCTGCCTGTGAGGCTCAAACGGACACAGGGAGAAGACTCCCCTCTGGCTGGTGGTTCTAGAAATTCCCAAGGACTCTTTTTTTGTTAGTAATGTACCCCTTTGGTCGTCCCATTTTTTTTTGGAGGAGCAGCCCTTTGCGGCTCCTTGTCCTAATTCCTATGGCCCTGTGTGGTCCTCCTGGTCCCCGAAGCCAGGATTGTTTTTGTAATAATATGTCTGATTGCTTTAATATTTTTTAAGAGTAATGTTTATTCTGCACGAGAAAAGTTCATCTGAGCATGTTACTTTACTCTTTCCTTAAGTATATTAATTGATAATTTAGCCCTCATAAAAAATACTGAGAAAGTCTATTGAAAATGTTTTTATTAGGTATGTGCTGTTGGCTATTTTGAAATTGACTTGACGAGCCCCCATCAGAGCCCTGAAACTTAAAATTAGACTAGATGGTTTTGGTATTTGCTTTCTGCTTAGGATTGGAAAATATTGAGATTTCTGTTTGAGATAATAGTCATTATTCTCTCTTGCTACCTGTATGACCCAATGCTCTGTTCACTTTGTACTCCTGCTTATACCTTGTATATACCTGCTTAATGAAATGTTTAGAATGTAAATGCCCACCTAGCATAGGATATTGATGAATTTATGAGAAGAAAATGTGCAAAATATTTTCTATGTCTCTACTAGATCATGGGAATGTCTTTAGCTCATGCTAAAAGGATCATCTGTTAAAGATTGCAGGAATCGCTGTTAGCATGAGCTGAAAGCCATTTTGTACTTGGCAGCCATTTTAGTTAGCCATGTGCTCGCCATGTGCTTTCTCCCTCTTCCAGAGTCTTGCACATGCTCAGAGAGGCCTAGCTGGTAGAATGCACCTGCTCCTAGTATAGAACTGTCAGGCTATTCTTACTCATGTAAGCAGTTTAGTCTCCCTCCCACTTTGTGGAGCAAGCACATTTTGTATACCCATATTAGTCAATAAGCATGCTTGTATGTGCTAGGACCTCCCCTTGATTTTATGCTGACTATGTAACAAATACATATATAAGGACCCTGTTCTCTGCACTCATTAGAATGCCTCCTACAGTGGCCTGCGGGTACCGTAAGATGCAATCTCCCTCATCTGAGGTTAATAAAACATGTTTTTGATATTACAGCTTCTGTGCCAATCTCTTCTTTGTTGGTCTTAAGGACCAGATGTATCAGTGAACCCCTAAGAAGGTTTTTATTTCTACAAAAGTGTTGGATAGCGAAGGGGAAAAAATTACTATTCCCACTCCAGCAAGTGCAACAGTAGGGAAAGTGTTGGATAGGGGAGACATAAAAATTATTATTCCCACTCCAGCGAGTGCACCAGTAGGGAAAGTGTTGGATAGCGTTGGGGGTAAACATTATTATTCCCACTCCAGCGAATGCAACAGTAGGGAAAGTGTTGGATAGCGAAGGGGTAAAAATTACTATTCCCACTCCAGGAAGTGCAACAGTAAGGAAAGTGTTGGATAGCGTAGGGGTAAAAATTACTATTCCCACTCCAGCGAGTGCAACAGTAGGGAAAGTGTTGGAATGCGGAGGGGAATCATTTACTATTCCCACTCCAATGAGTGCAACAGTAGGGAAAGTGTTGGATAGCGTAGTGGATAAAATTACTATTCCCACTCAAGGGAGTGATACAGTAGGGAAAGTGTTGGATAGTGGAGTGGTAAAAATTATTATTCCCACTCCAACGAATACAACGTTAGAGAAAGTGCTGGATAGCGTAGGGGTAAAAATTACTATTCCCAATCCAGGGAGTGCAAAAGTAGGGAAAGTGTTGGCTAGCGGAGGGGAATAAATTACTATTCCCACTCCAATGAGTGCAACAGTAGGGAAAGTGTTGGATAGCGGAGGGGATAAAACAAAACATTACAGCTATTGAACCTAAATCCCCAAACCAAATAAAAACAAAATAATTACTAACAATATTTATCAATTAATAAATAAATATTATTGATCAACTAATGATACATTTATTTAAAGTATATTACTTTCAACACTCTACCCCAATAAATACAAAAACACACACCTAAAAATATTTACGCAATTTCCATAACTAATTTTACATTAATAAATTAATAACAAATAACAACGAATCTTTAATTAATTTTTACAAATTTTCTTCCCAACATTTACAACTATAAACGCCACAACCAACAGATCAAAATTATTCCACAATTAGCATATTTTAATTTTGACTAATTAATTAGCATTAAATAACAAATAATTAATTAATTATAAATATTTTACCTCCCACCATATTCCCCTATAAATGCCACCACCAATGTCATAAAATATGACACAATTAAAATAATTTATTAACAATTCATTAATTATTTAATATCAATTAACAAGCAAAATAAAAACAATTAATAAAAAAATAATTCACACAATTAACTCTATAAAATACCATTAAATAAACATTATATTATAAATAGTACAAAATTGATTAAAAAAAATTACTTCCCACCCTACTTCCCTATCAACCCACAACGCACTCCTAAAAAAATGACACAATTACAATAATTACCAATTAATTAATACTATTTATCTTTAACAACAAATTAATACATAATTATTAATAAATTAATTACCACAGTTAACAATATAAAATATTAAATACATAAATATAAATTGTTTAAAAATGTTAATTAATTAATTAGAATTAAATTACTTCCCACACTACTCCCCTATCAACCCACAACCCGCTCCTAGAAAAATGACACAATTAACATAATTACCAATTAATTAATAATTAACAACCAATTAATAAATAATTAATAATAAATTAATTCCCACAATTACCAATATAAAATATTAAATACATAAATATTCATTAATAAAAAAATATTAATTAATTAATTATAATTAAATTACTTCCCACCCTATTACCCTATAAACCAGTGTTTCCCAAACTTTTTCGACCTGTGGCTCCCTTGACCTAATTGGCAGTTGGCCATGGCTCCCCAACATGTTTTTTACCGGTGGGGGAATGTAAGCCCGACCTCGGGAGTACTTCCAGTTGTCTCCCTGAAATTTATTGGGATGCGATGAAGGTATTATAATCATATTTGTAACAAAATAAAAATATAGCAGTTGTTTAATAAAAGCTTTAATAATGGATTCAGTGAAATATGCTTTATCAAGTGTACCATGATTAGACAGATCGAAGCATTCCTGCCATCACCTTCTGTGAGTATGACACCTCCGAGCAGTCCAGGCATTTTAGCTAAAAGCTCTCGCTTGCCATGAGTTGCGAGAAATACTCAGCATAATAATGTAAAAAAGGCAAACTACAAGCCCAAGAATGCACTACTAAAAGCTAAAAAAAGAGCAGCTATATGTGTGCCTGTTCGGTGCTTTAAGGAAGCTTGCATTGTTGCAGCCTCTGCTGTATCTGTTTTTGGTCAGTTAATAACGCTTTGTGAAACTTTAAATTATGAAAAAGCCTGCTAAAGCGTCTTCTATTCCCTCATCCTTTTCGTTTCTCCACCTCTTGTTGCTGCCTTTGCTCTTTAACATTCTTTTTCTCCCCTCTCTCTGTCTTTATGTCCTGCTTTCCTTCTCTTCCCCTTTGATTCTTTCACACTTTGTTTTACCCCCGTGTATTCCTTCTTCCACCTGCTGCTTGCCCTTGTTTTCTCAGACTGAAAGTCTTGGTGTCACTTTTAGTTTCCTGTATTTCCCATCCCTCTTCCGCACTCTTCACAGAAATAAAACATATGTGGCCCAGTCTAGGTTGATTTAACAGCCTCTCCGATGCCCAGGTTGCTGCAGTCTGAGCTGAACTTGCATATCAGCGCTGCGATGTCTCGTCCGAGGTAAGCACTAGGCTAGTAGTGTAAGAAATAGGGATGGGTAGTACCATTTTCCAGAAAATGTTTTATACTTATTTACTTTGGGAGGCCTCTTATGTTGTCACTAACATGGAGAAATATACGGAGGGAACAATGATGAACTGCTTTCACTGAGGCTGAAAGGGAAACAGGTTATTTCAGTTATTACATGCTTCCTGCCTGGCCTTGGATGAGGGTCAGACTGGGGTCGGAAAATTAATTCTGGCTGCAATGTGGCCTATTTCCAAAGCGAATTTGCCCACTGGAATTTCTGGTTTATAAAATCCGGCACAGTGTTTCTTCAAGTTCACACAAACAAAGTGCGGGAACAGCAGCCAGCATATAAATACACGGGCTGTGTGAAGTTGTAGCAATATTTGAAATCTTTATCTTGACTTGAGTGAAAATGTCACGAGTCTGTGTTTTCCCCCCTACATAACTCTTATTCCCCAGGAAGCTTTACTGCACCATAAATTTCATTCATATGCACCTGTTTGCGTAATTTGTCTGCGAGGAGCCTACGTGTTCATTAAGATGCACTCCTGTTTTCCGACGAGACTGTGGGCCACTGCACATTTATTTAACTTGTCCCTTTCAAACTCGACTTGTTAAATTAAAACCGTCAATGAGCGAGCAGTGATTCAGCCCTCTTACCTACTTGTAACTTGTGAAGAGGGTCGTCCGAGGCATGGCAGAACACGGCGGGCAGCAATAACGCTCGACAGTCATTGCTGCGTATGCGGAGGCTACGTCTGTGAAAGCACGTACGCACGTATGGCGGCATTGCGCTCCTGGGCCAAACCATGTTCCCGGATTATGCAGGTGGCATTTGTAACTCCCCCGTGAGTTGCGCTGCGGCTGGAATAAGCTTCACTTGCTACATTCAGGTAGGCGTCAAAAGACGCATATTATTTTACTGGCCCACATTCTCACAACATGATTATAAGCTTGCTCAGCAGACGGCCACACGCTATCTTTCCCACTTCGTGCGTGGCGCCCCTGGCTACTCCTAACGGCGCACCGGGGTGCCGCGGCGCACAGTTTGGGAAACACTGCTATAAACCCACAACTGGCTACTGAACTAAAACGCAAAATTTATATAAAATAAAATTAATAACTTCTAAAAATTATTAATAAATTACTTATAATTAAATTAGTTCCCACCCAATTCCCCTATAAACCCACAACCTGCTCCTAAAAAATGGACACAAATAACATAGGGGTCCATTAGGATGGCGGGCGGAAGCACTACCGCCGTGCTGTCGGAGGCAAAAACCACCAGTTACCGTCCGCCCGCAACGGCCCACACACCCGCCAAATTAGGATGTGAAAAGTCAACCAAACACCGCCCGTAAGCCAGCGACGCCGTCCGCCATCAAAGTGCACCCGTTCACGTAGCGGCGCGAGCCAATGGAGGCACACCATCCGACGAAATGACGTACCGCCCGGCGTACAGATTACGATGCCGCAACCAAACAGCTCCCCCGGCTAAGAGACACCGCACGAGATACCAAGGCGGAAACTCGACTGCTGAGTACGGAGACCAAAAAGCCGGCCCACCCCGACATGAATCCTGCACTCCAGGCCATCCCCATGCTCTACCTGATGCAGCACCTAGGAGTCAATGCGCCGCGGCGACGCAGGTAGGCTGACACACAACAAGGGCACGCAAACACTGCACACAATGCAAGGGCGGAAAAATTGCACAAGGGCCCCCCAGACAGCCCTGTGTGGACAGGACACATCCACCACTGCACCCACAAATGTTCCACCGGTCAAAATGAAACAACTCGCAACAACCGGGCACACACTACCCGGGACCAGGAAGTGACGTCCCTGTCACGGCACCGCAGCGTAGCGGCGATGACGCAGGTACACATGCGCACAACACAGGGGCCAACGACAGCTCCATGCATGGGCCGCACACAAACACCACAGGGTCACAACTACACACCCCACACACCAGCCCCACCCTGAAGGCACATGTCACGTGGCCCTCCTGCATCAGTCATGTCCCCAACCGACAACTCACAGTTGTCAACCTGATGTCACACAAGTGTCCCGAACAGGGGAGTAATGTGATGGCAAAATAGGACACACCCTTGTGTGCAAAACATGGCGAAGCACACAGCGGCAGCTACATAACAGCGCAGAATATGGACCTCGTCCGCAAAAGGCACGTCACTACCATCCAAAAATACCTATACCATCCTGCTCGCAATACCAAGACATGCAATACACAACACTGAAAAACCCTGCTGCCTGACAACAGGTGTATCCAATTACTACACCCACACAGAAGGCCCAACGTATAGCGGAAAAGCTGTGTTCCGCCCACACACGGGAGAGCAGATACCACTGAATGGCCTTCCATTCCTACTCTGAAATCACATTGCAACTATTCATGCAGGAGAATAGAGCCATTGTACCAACAAGAAGCCAAACAGAGCCATTTAAGTCCACTGGGCAGAGAGCGCACAACATGAAAGAAAGTTCATAACACCAAAAAGAAATAATACCACTCCTCCATGTGGCTCAAATGCAAGTCAACTGGAAGGAGTCAGACACCACTGGCCTTGACCATTCATCGAAGCATGTGGGATGAGGGCCTGTGTCCTCCGCACAAGCTATAACCCAAGTCCTGCCTCCGTACAACCATTCCAGAATTCACAGCATTGTCGGAGGTTGCACTCTGCTGACTGCACAGCCACCCGGAACACGCCATCACATCGCCCTGTAGCAAAATGGCTGTTGCACCACAGCTTCCCAACTACGCCGGACAGATGCAGCTGTACATTGAGAGCCTGCTACAGATAGTGGGCTGTGAAAATCTGGCCATGCTGAACGTAAGTTACCGAGTAACTTACCGCATCGCAATGTTCAGCTGCGTCATCCCCGTCTTCTACTGTCGGAGGTGTCCGTTCCACTGTCCTGTGGATTTATGTCTCTCCAACCCGGCATGTACAAAGGCGGACTTGGTACAACTGTTTGCCCCCCTGGACGCCCACAACAGGATCTGTTCAGTCTATGGGGGCATGGCGTATGTGGCTGCAATCGGACACACACTGCAATGGGACCAGTGTGCCTCCACACAACGTATTCTGGATCACAGTTTCATCGAATATCATCCAACATGTCCCATCAGGCTCCTACAAGGGACAACTTACGATGAACACATTGCCAGCCACCATCCGCTTCATTGGATGGCATCCATGTTTACCACCAATGCCATGGAAGCCCTGCTGGAAGGTATCGCATACCTGACAACCTGTCAATTCATCGGGCCCCGACGCAATACCCCCAATTGAACAATGATGTTCAACACCGTACCCATGCTTGGCTTTCGCATGGACTGGGCAGTCAGCTGCACAACAACTATACCATACAACCTGCACCAAACACCACACCATCAACTCCACTGCCATGACATCGGACATATTCGGGACATGCACTCAGTGCCTCACCATATCCAGTATCTCTGCATGAACAGGGGAGGCAGAGGTATGGGACTTGTGTACAGTAACCACATGGACAATACTGCACGAACAACTATGCCATAATATGTATCCTGCACACATGAACACATGCACCGGTCAGTGCACACCAATCTGTCTGCTGTATCACGTGAGAACTGTCACCTCACCTTTGTCTGTACTTCCGTGCCAGGACTATTGCATGGACAACAAATGCATCCCCCAACAACATGACCCCAGTGAATGTGTCATGTTCAGTAGCCACCACATTGCAACAACTAGTGACACGCTGCTGCATGCACGTTGGCTCATGCTCAGATGTCACCTCTCACGCAGGTGTGTCGGAGTAACTATTGTAGTAAACCTGTACCAAGGAACTGAGATGTACTGTGCCTATGATGTCAAGCTGTCTGGTAGGCAAATTGAACACTGTCTGTGTCAAAGTCTACAGCTCTACAGTAATTAGCTAGTGTACATTAGCATAGCATGGGCAAGGCAGTTGTAACTCTGAAGCCCTCATCCCACAGTCAACAACCAATCACATCTACCGCTACCCCCTTTTGTATGTGTAATCATGCTAAGTATATCCACCACATGCATTTCACTGCCAGTAGTGTCCACTATACTGCATCACAGAGGACGTAAGTCCAAATACATGGCTTGAAGCAAATCTGTGACTCTGCTGAATCATTTCACGAACACAAGTACGAATGAGAGAGGATGAGAGTGTGTGAAGTACACGACAGTCATCAGATGACCATGTAGTCCAGTGTCATTGGATGTCAACGCATATGAGTAGCCGCAACAGTGGACGCAGTGAAAAACTACAGCTCGTGGCCCAGGACTTGTCAGACCCTGAAGTGGCCCAACAGATCATCAAATAAACACTGACGGCCTGGTCACTACAAAGCACAGTCCCACATATGTCTACAATTTCCTTCACAGTATGACCTCACACTCAGCAAGCAAAAGTAGGAGCCACGCAAAAGCATGCCACAGCAATGCCTGACAAAACACACACGACATCAGTGTGGGTGGGCAGAACTGCACAGTGAGTAGGAACTGCAGAAATTCTGACAGGCTCAATTGAACAGGGCACAATCTTGACAGTCACACACCCTGCAGACACACAACGTCCGAAACATAACAAGTAGGAGTCAGCCTGAACTGCAAGGACACACCCACACACTGCACACTGTGCAACATACAACACACACATGTGATCACATTCACAGACCTGAACACGGATACAAACATCCACCATGGGCCTGGGTAACACATGCGTGTAGTCGACATTGCCACAGCACACACACATGCCAACACTACCCCAAAGTCACACCACTCACACCACACACACCAACACCTCCCAAATGCACACATTGGAAGTAAGCCATGTGCCCAGGCACAATGTACATCAACAAGACTAACATACACCTACACTGCTGGCCACACAGCAAGTAAGCTCACACATGCCCGCATGGAGCAGAATGGGACACCACTCACACAGACTGCAACATGACAGTCCACAATGCTCATGAGCCCATGCCATCCACCTGTCATTCACACAAGCACAACTACTGTTGCACAGTGTGCTGGATGTGTAAGTACCAGGAATATGATGTGAGGCATCGCACACATATGACCGATCGAAATCCGAGTAGGCACAGTGCCTCAAACAGACATGTGAATTGCCACTCCAGCCTACTACAGGTTGTTCCTGAGGGCTACGACTCTGAGTGCATTGAGAATGCAGAGTGCTCAAATTACATCTTGAGCCTCAGGACTAGCATATGCATGTCAGATGCACACAGCACAGAGTACACTTACAACCCACTGCATCACACAACAAACATCACATTACCCAGATTATGGGTAGGCTGTGGGAACATGCTGCCTCTCACAGCAAAAGACCCCATCCCACAATACTGTACACTTGCTTGCTGCTGATGCCCCTACAAACATGCATCCGGCACAGGCTGTGTGACTGTCAAGATGCAGACCATTAGTGGTGAAATGCAGCGCCGTGCTGACCTGACAATACGAGGGGGCATCCCCCGATTCGTTATCGCCACGTAGTGGCTCATCCGGAAGATGCCGTCACACCCTTTGTGGAATTGGCTGCACTGTCGGTCACACACACACAGCCATTGCATCAACTTGGTTGCAATGGCTCATCACAAGTCCTTGGGCTGGAGGACTTCCAACTGCAGGGATGGTACACAGGAGGCTTGGAATGTCACTAATGCACTTCTCAACATCACCCACATCCACCAATCTCAGTGGCATGCTACTGACCCATCCCAAATACTCCGAGATGTGCAACAGAGTCAAGAGGTAATCGGACATGGCCTGACAGCATGTGCACACCACACGTGAATGCATGCTGCTGGGAGTGTGTACACAGTACCTGTCCAACCCATTCACATGCAGGTTGCCAGCACATTGAGCAATGTGTAGTCTGCCCACATCTACTGTCCATTGTCAGGTGGACCAACACAAAGATCACAAGGCAACACATCTGTGTGGGTGTACCCACTGTGTCCAACACTGCGCAGCCATCAACTTACTCGCCCTGTGCATGGCCCACCCCGCAATGGAGGTCACATTCAGTGCCACTATCTCTCACACACATCCCTATCACAAGGCATGGTGTGTCCAATCGACAGGGCTGAGTTTGCGCATTTCAGGAGGGTCCTGAACAGAAGACACATGTAACCCACTGTGCAGTCTGTGTTGTCACCTACTGGCATTGTGCAGTCAATGTGCATCCCAGGGCTGCTGGGGCTGAGAAGGGCAGCATGGCCCCAGCCTGCCATTCTCACAAGCAACAACTGCTCTGAGACCTGCATTGCCAAGTGGCTGCGTCACTGGATGTCTGACATGAAGTTGCCATGTACCACCACTCGGGAGGGACATACATGGCTAAGCGCCAGAGAGCTTACATACCCCTACCACCTGTAGTAAGCATGGTGAGCAGTGCATGTTGGAACCCCACAGGCTCTGACTCATAGTGCTGCGGATCAACGACATGTGTGTCCCCCACCAGCACTCCCACACACACTGTAGTTGTCTTTCACACACAACTTTAGCAAGAAATAGCCATGTGCAGTGTGCGTGGAGCTCGGAATCCAGGATCTCCAACTCCTCGCTGGTGAGTGGACCTGGACATATCTTCAGAGTCATCGACGTGAAGGTGGACAGGTGGCAGCAGCAGGTGTTGTTGAGGGATGCCAGGCTGCATTCCCTGGTAGCTGTGGTAATTCCGGTCTCCCTCCCACACTCATATAGCCCCCTGGGGCTGTTTCAGTGGGTCCAAGCTGCTGCAATTGGTGTACCATGTCTGCCTGCTTCAATTGGAGACAATGGCCTGCTCCGAGCTGTCCCGGGATGCTTACCTCCATAGTCGAATACGCAGGGTGCAACCGCGAGGGCCATTAGAGTTGGCCGTAAGGGCCTGGCCCATGGCGGGTACAGTCCGCTGGTGCCATGTGGACTCCACAGTATAATGTGTGCAATGCATCTGCAGGTGTGGCCATGACTTGTGTGTGGGAGCAGGTCCACACTGGACAGGGCCACAACATGCTGTGTGCATAGGCAGGGACGGCCAGTGCTCAGCCTCCACATGTCTGTTGGCACATCATCATGTACACATTGGCATGGGAGCATGGGATATGCATATGCACACACATGCCATATTTCACTATGTACATCTCCCACTTGGCACGTGCAACGTTACGTGTCACTTGTGATGTGTATTTGCATTCACACAGCTGTGTTGTCATGGAGCTGTCAATGTGTACACCTGTCAATGTGTTTTGGAGGTGTGATACGTACAGTGCTGTACATTGGGTGAAGTAGGGACATCATTGACTGTCTCATATCCCCTCGTGCAACAGGACCCACTTGTTTTGGCCGCTCAGCCTGTGTACATTGTGTTGTTGGTGTGTGCCATACTCACCCAGCCTAGGGAGCTGTGTCAGGCACAGCAGCTAGGTATATTGCTGTGGTGTTGCCGCATCCCAAATATGCAGTCTGATATCATCATCATGCCTTACAAGTTTTTATGGCCTAACTCAACATGTGCATGCTCATAGCAATGGTATGTGTCACTGGTCATTGCTATTGGTAAGGGGACCTGTGTAAGTGTATTGTGGCTGTGCAGTCCCTACTTGTCAGCTGTTCTGTGATTCAATTGCTTTGTCTGTAATTTGTGTTTTGTGTATGTGAAAATGCCATGTGTTGTGTTGCATTGACATGTGTCCACTTCCATCTTTCCTAGGAGGAGACCAAACATACATCGCCCCTACCAATTGCTGGCAAACATGGAGGAAGTGGAGGTAATGAGGAAATTCCGTCTGGACCGACCCACCCTGCATCACCTATGTGCCTTGTTGGAACCCCACCTCCGTCCTCGCAGGGTGTATCCAACTGCATTCACCCCCACGGCTAAGGTGATGGCTGCACTGCATTTCTTCGCCACTGGATCATTCCAACACACAGTGGGCAGTGGAGGTGGAATGTCCCAGCCCATGTTCAGCATGGTGCTACGGGATGTCCTGTCAGCCATGATGATGCACAGGAACCGGTACATCCAATTCCCCAGGGCACGTGAATTGGCGGCAGTAAAGGGTGCTTTCTATGCCCTTGGACAGATCCCCCACGTTGTAGGTGCAATTGATTGCACCCATGTTGGCCTTGTTGCACCACAGGCCACGGAGCACATCTATCGGAATCGGAAGCACTTCCACTCCCTGAATGTGCAAGTGGTGTGCCTTGCGGACATGGTCATAACACACGTGTGTGCAAAGTTTACAGGATCCGCCCATGACTCGCACATCATGCGCAACAGCATCCTACCACGTCTGATGACCAATCTGCAACCGGACCGTGCATGGATTGTTGGTGAGTATGTGGACTCGTGTAGCGTGCTGGGTGTGCAATGCTGTCTTGTGTCCAGTTGGAATTGCAACGATTCTCTGTGTTCCTCACACCCAGGTGACTCAGCTTATCCGAACGTGCCTTGGCTGCTCAGCCCATTACGTCATCCTCGGACACCAGCTGATGTCCGCTACAATGAGGCACATGGGAGGGCCAGACGTGTGGTGGAGCGGACTTTTGGACTCCTGAAGTCGAGATTCAGATGCCTGGACCGCACCGGGGGTGCACTGGCGTACTCCCCACAGAAGGTGTGCCAGATAGTTGTGGCATGCTGCATGCTGCACAATCTCGCTATTCGCAGGCAGATCCCCCTGACAGTGGATGACGGTGATCAGCCAGGGCCCCCGCCTGCAGACCAGGACGGGTCCAGTGACGAGGACAGTGGAGAGGAGGAAGCTGTGAATGTGCGTCAGCAGCTCATCGCCCGCTACTTCACTTGACGGTGAGTGACCATGTACGACGGCTGATGTAGCTGTAGTTGTGCAGGTGTATGTGTGCATTGTCACAGAGGCCTTTTGTTCACTGAGTGCTGTGTGGCAATGGTCCATGTCCAGGGTAGTATGCCACTGACAGTGGCTGTAGCATTGTGCCCTGTTGCTCTGTGAGATGTGTGTACATTGCTTAAAGTTGATGACAAGTACTGTGTGATGAGTGTGTGACACACTCATTCAATGGACTCTTGTTCTGTTTTTCACCCCTGGGTCCCTACAGCCTCCCCTGGCCTATCGACATACCACACAGCAGATGCATTTCTGATCATGGTGACGGTTGCACATCGTTGAATAAACACAGAGCACATACAGCAGAATGTGATCAAGGTGTATTTATTTACAGCGGTGATATGTGATTGTGGGCAAGGTGATGACAAAAGTGGTGCATGCTGTAACAATGAGTTGACAGTCAGGGCTGCGTGATGGTCAAGGTGTACCCATGATGTTCTATGTCCACAGTCCAACAGACACATGCCATTCACATGGCAGTGTGGGGTAGGATCGTAGTCCAAGTTAATGCAGTAGGTGGCCAACGTGGCTGGCTGACTCACTGGCGTTTGGAGCGTGCGAAGTCCTCTCTGGACACCTGTTTCCTCTTCGGACGGCCCCTTCCACGTTTGGGAGGGGGGGGTTGTGTTGGTGGGCTGCTGGTGGTGGGTGAGGACTGCCCACTCGCTGTGGACGCAGGGGAACTTGATGTTGCACGACCCTGCGCCACAGCACGTGGTGGCGGAGGTGGTGTGGCTGGCCTTGCTTGGGCCCTCACCACCACCACAAGCTGGCCCATGAGGTCCACAAGTTGGTCCATACGGGTCACGAATTGGCCCATATGGGCGTCCATGGACCTCAACACCCCAAGGACCTCCCGCGTGTCGGCAGCTGACCTGGCCCATTGTCCTTGGGCCTCTTCATAGGCCCCCAGGACTCTGGCGATTTGCGGCAGGGCTTGGCTCCCAGGCTTAGATGGCGTTGGCCTGACCCTGCTCCTCCCACCAGAACTGCTGCCACCGACCTGCCCACTTGCCACATTGGTCACCCCGGTCCTCAGTCTGGCTCCCAGGGTCGAGCACGACGGGCGTGCCACCCCTTGCGCTGGTGCAGTGGCCAGGGATGGCGTGGTGGTGGTGGTGGTGGTGGTTGTTGTGGCGGTGGTGGTGGCTGCAACGACCATGGCAGCAGCGGTCTGGGACTGGTCAGCAGCCCTGGGTGATGGGTTGGTGGGTAGGAGGGGGCCTGGGGAGCAGTTGGGCCCTGCCACACCAGATGGGCCTGCTCGGGGGTCCTCGTCCGAAGAGGTGTCCAGGTCTTCCACATCCGTGAGTCCGGGTCAGGGGCTTGCGGACTGGCAGTGCCGGCTGCTGTCTCCCACTCCAGCATCGAGCTGTTCGACACCTGTGGGGCGGATAAGATAGGTTATTGTGTTGCACCTTGCAATGTTTGTATTAGTTGTCTGACATTCACAGTTTGTGCACTGTCGTGCACAGGTTTCCCAGATGCGTGTGTGTGGATATACTATGTGTGTATGCGTGGGCAAGGCAATGGCACTGTGTGATGTGATCATGTGGCATGGGACGGATTTGCAATGCCAATGGGTGTGTGTTGCTGTACTCCTACATTTTGTGGCTTGGGTGTATGCGTGGTCCAGCCCCATCAACGCTTTTGTGATGTAATATGGTTTTGGGGGACATGTGTAACGCTTCGACACGCAGCTTAAAAGTGGTGTACAGCCCCATGAACGCTTTTGAGGTGAAATATGGTTTTGGGGTTCAAATGTAACGCTTACTAACGCAAATGGCAAAAGGGGTACAGCCCCGTGAACGCTTTTGAGGTGAAATATGGTTTTGGGGTTCAAATGTAACGCTTACTAACGCAAATGGCAAAAGGGGTTCAGCCCCGTGAACGCTTTTGAGGTGAAATATGGTTTTGGGGTTCAAATGTAACGCTTACTAACGCAAATGGCAAAAGGGGTACAGCCCCGTGAACGCTTTTGAGGTGAAATATGGTTTTGTGGTACATACTGTGACATATGGGTGCAGATGGGGACATGTGTTTTGGCCACATGACACTGCAGAGACAAAGGTGTGTGTATGTCTCACATACCCAGCATATCTGCTCACTGTTATAATTTAGGGACATTACACTGGAAGCATTGTAGTGAGTGAGTGATGGCTGTGTGCCACACAACGTATTGCAGATGGGACGATTCCTTGGTGTGCGTGCTACCCTCAGCCATGTGCAGCAATGCAGTGCTCTTGGGGTGTTGACTACATTATGTATGTTGTAAATCACAGTGTGACGTGCGCTTCAGTCACTGCAGACACATTATTTGTCATCGGCAGGTATCTTTGCAGAAATACTGTATGAGGGCCAGCTGTTCCGATGATATACCTTTCATGACACTGGGGCTGACAGATGAGATGGATGATATGTTGAATGTGCATTGTGTGGCTGTGTGGTTCATGGGTCCAGTGGTGTATATGAGCATTACTGGGGTTCCACTCTGTTACTTTGAGACAGGTTAGACTTACATGGGCGATGTTGTACGTTGTCAAGGGAACAGGCAGAAACGACTACATGGACAAGACTTCGATGGTGTTGCTGATGTGTGTGATGAGTGGCACAGTGCACGGCGTGTGGGTCAGTACTCCAGTGAGACTTGTGCATGCAGACGTGACTCCTTAGGTGTTGCTGTATTTGAGATGGCTCATGAGGGCTATGACTCTGTAATTCATGTCCGTGTGCACATTGGTCACATGATTATGACAGGGAGCAGTGCTGCGTGTTCCTCTGCTATGTGACATGTCCCAAATGTTAGTCGTAATACAGTCCTCATGCCTACAGACACCCCGCCCTGTACAGTTGTCTACCTACTGGTTGGTTTGGAGGGCGCAATGCAATGGATGCCACATGGTTATGGGAGGGAGGGGTGCTCCATCTTGCTGGTCTGTGGGAGTGGGGGCGGTGTTGTGAGTTGTGGTGATGGCTTACCACCCACAGAAACCCCTCCATGTACGGTAAGATATCTACCTGTCGGCTGAAGGTGTGCACTGCAGTGGCTGACACATGGGTGTGGGGAGTGCTCCACCTTGCTGCGCTGTAGGACTGGGGGCCTGGTGGGTGTTGTACTTCAGCTGTCCCCCCTCCGACCCACTGACTTTGTGTTACGGCTACTTACCTGTTACTTGTTGGTTAGTGCAGCTATGGCTGACACATGAGTGTGGGTGTGGGGAGTGCTCCTTCTGGCGCATCTGGAGTACAAGGGGACCTGGTGGGAGTTGCGGTGCTGGCTGACTGTACACATGCCCCCATGGTTTTGTTAGTTGGTAGCTTTGGACTGAGTGTGTGGGAGTGTCTGTTGCATGTGTGAGTGATGTCTTGTGTATTGTGTACTGGACATGGGGGTGTTTGTCCCTCGGAGCTGTGGCATTGTGGTCGTGCATGTCAGTACATAGCGGTGTGCTGGTATACATTTGTTTGTACTTACCAGCCTCCACTCCCCCTGGTATTCCGGTGAGACTCTCCGGATGTAGGATGCCTCGCACCTTCTCCTCCCATGCCTTGAAGGTCTTGAATAGCGCGGGATTTCCTCCGCCAGTCCTGTCAGCCAGCTGCCGATTCTCGGTCTCCTTCTTTCTGACCACTCTTTTCAGGTCGTGCCACCTCTTGGTGATTTCTGCTCGGTTGCGTGGCACGTTCCCGACTGCATTGACCTGGTCTACGATCCTGCTCCACATCCGGTTTCTGGTGGCTAGTGGTGTCTGTTGGACCTGGTTCCCATAGATTTGTGGGTGCACCTTGATGATCTCGTCGACCATGACCGTCAGCTCAGTGGAAGTGTACTTGGGCATTCTCTGTGCTGCCATGGTGTGTGGTTTGGTGTTTGTGGTGCTGGTGCGGTGTGTGTGTGTGGTGTGTGATGTGCAGGGGGTTTGTGGGGCCGGTGTTTGGTGGTGGTGGTGGTGGTGATGGGTGTGATGGGTGCGTGTCTGTGGTGTGCTGCTGTCCTTTATGTCTTGCTGTGTTCTCTCTTCTCGTCTTCAGTTTGTAGTGGTGCAAGGGATTGTGGTCTGTGAAGGGGCTGCTTTTGTACTTACCTATGTGGGTGGGTCATGATGGGCTGTTGTTTTCAGGTGTGTTGTGGCTGGTGTTCTGGGATTTGTAGTTTTTTTGTTTGGCCAGGGGGGATGTGTCTTTGGGATGTGTACTGTGTTTGGGTATTTGGGCGTGGGTTGCTGTGTGGACTTGTTGGCCATGTTGTGTGTGTTTCTTTGGCTCCGCGGATGGTTTCCGTGCAGGGACGTGGCCGCCAGGGCTTCCGCCGTGTCCATTTTCATCACTGTTCTTTACGATGGCGGGTGGTGAATTTGTGGATTTACCGCGCTCATGTCGGGGAGATCCTAATTTCACGGCCGGTGTCTCGGTCGTCAGGGCGGGTGGTTTTGGGTTGTCGTGCGGGTTTACGTCCGTGGCGGACGGATAATCTTCTACTCGGACATAGACGGGCGGTATTTTGTGTGTTTTTTCCGCCGCGGGCGGTGTTCGCTTCGCGACATCGTGATTGCTCGGTCGGTATTCAGACGGTGTAGGCGGGCGGTTTTTTACCGCTATGGTAGATGGCGGATTTTATACCGCCCGGTATCGTAATGGACACCATAATTAGCAATTAATTAATAATAATTAACAACCAATTAATAAATAATTAATAATAAATTAATTCCCACAGTTAACAATATAAAATATTAAATACATAAATATTAATTAATAAACAATATTAATACATTATTTTAATTAAATTACTTTCCACCCTATTCCCCTATAAACCCACAACCTGCTACGGAACTAAAACGCTAAATTTATTTGAAATATAATTAATAACTTCTAAAAATTATTAATACATTTATTATAATTACATTTCTTCCCACCCTATTAACCTATAAACCCACAACCCGCTACGGACCTAAAACGCAAAATTTACTTAAAATAAAAATAATAACTTCTAAAAATGTAACACATATATTAAAAAACAAATGCAATACTTAAACAAAAAAATAGAACACATACATTTAAAATACATACTAAAATACGTAACACTAACTAAAAAAACGATATTTATAACAACTATATTTTTGCAAACGATATTAATGACTTCGATATTTTTTAAAACGATATTAATAACTTTTATATTTTTAAAAACGATATTACTTACCTTAGACTCGATATTCTTGTCCACGATATTCTGACAGTCGATATTTTTGACAAACGATATTCTGCACTCGATATTAGTGCAAGTCAACATTAACGACTCGATATTTAGACTGTTTACCATCCTGCGCACCTCCAATTTTACTCGGCTTGGGGGATCTCAATCTTCATCTTGAGGACCTGGACAATAATTGCACTAGATCCTTCATTGAGGACTTGGGCATCCTTGACCTGACGCTGCACAACTCCTCACCCCCGCACATGGTGGGGCACCTCTTATACCCTAGTTTCTCTAATATCAAGAGTCTACTGACAGGCCCTCCATTGCAACTATGTTGGTCAGACCATCTCGCTGTACCATTTAAGATTAGGATGGCCTCCTCTCTCCCTCCCATCTCACGGCCTTCAATGATATTTAAATCTAAGAATGTGTCTAAGCAGCTGCTCAGCACTATGCCCACCCTCCAACACCATCTCTTCTTGATTTGGATCAAACTATGATCCATCTTTGGTTGGAGGAGGTGTATGATATCACTCTTCCTGAGTCCACTAAAGGTGTGGTCCAAACCTACCTACCTGCCCCTTGGTTCTCTGAATCACTTAGATCCAAAAAGAAACACTGCAAAGTGCTGGAAAGACTCTGGCAGAAGTCATACGCTGTAGATGCTAAGTCCGAATATAAAGATTCACTCAAAGTCTGCCATGCTTCTTGTAAATCTGCCCGTGCTTCCTATTATACAGCTAAAATCACTAAGGCCCAGAATTGCCAGAAGACCCTTTTTAAAGTGGTGAAAGAACTTTCGGATGCCAGTAACATCCTGTCCAAGCCTGCTCTTTCCCAAAAACAATGTCTCTTCTTCGCTCACAAAGTGGATAACATTCATTCTCAGCTGGCCAAAGACTCACTGCTGCTAGCGGCTAAACCCAACTGTGATCCCTCTTATAGACATATAGTAATGTCCAACTCTTTGGCATCTAAAACAGAATATACTGCTAACCTAAGTGAATGGTCTCCTCTGAACCTATCATCCTTTGTTGGTATCTTACGTCAATCAAATCTGGCTCTCCACTGGACCCTCTTCCCCCAGATAAGCTCTGCCTGTTAGATCCAGTAACCCTAGTGACAATTCTGGAGGTTCTGAATACATTTCTTAAGGAGGGACTGGTACCTCAGCGTTGGAAGCATGCTCTACTCCTCCCTCTTCTAAAAACGGCCAACTTGAATCCCTACTGTCTCTTGAACTTCCACCCCATTTCCTTGCTATCTGTCTTCTCCAAAGAGCTGGAAAAGCATGTCAATGCCCAACTCTCTTCATTTGTTGACACACATTGCCCTCTCCACCCTTCCCAGTCAGGTTTCAGAGCTGCGCACAGCACTGAATCAGCTCTTTTGGGCATAACAGAACATCTTAGATAATATCTGTGTGAGGAAGTCATGGCCCGCTCATCCTACTGGACTTGAGTGCGGCTTTTGACAAGGTGTCCCACCCTATCCTGGTTCATAGGTTGGAGTCAATAGGCATGACAGATTCAGCTCTCGGGTGGCTTATCTCCTTCTTTAAGGACCGCACATTTCAAGTTTTTTCCTCTAACGTGAAGTCCCAAACACAAGCCTTGACTTCATGTGTCCCGCAGGGATCCATCTTGAGTCCCTTACTGTTCAACATCTATGTACGCCCTCTGTTGAACCTAATAGAGAGTTGTGGACTCACCCTTTTCTCACACGCCGATGATACCCAGATCATCTTCTCCTTGTTCTCGGCACAGAGAAAAGATCCATCCTTACTGAATCTGGGTGTAGGAAGGTAGGATCTGACTGCATGGTTACCCCCACTTTTTTTCTGGTGTTTTGCTTGTTTTTGACTAGTCTGACTGGGATCCTGCTAATCAGGACCCCAGTCTATCTGCTTTCTCCCTAAATTGCTATGTCTGTACTCTAGGTACACTCCAGATTGGATACTGGGGTACCCTTATCAGTCCCTAGTATATGGTACACCATGTACCCAGGGCATAGGTACCCCAGAGGACTCCCATGGGCTGAAGCATGTATTATGCCACCCATGAGAGGCCATTCAAAATGACACCCCAGGTCTGCTACAGAAACCTGGGTAAGCTGGTGCTTGCACCACTTACTTAGATATAGGTTCACTATATCTATCTAAATCACTGCACTTAAAAACCTATCAGTTACCCCTATGGCAGGCCTTATCAATCCTGAAGGCAGGGTGCTGGGTTTTACGTGAGAGGGTGCCCCTGCATGAGCAGAGCCCCTCTGCAGCCTTCGGAGACCATTCTACGGGGTTGTCTGTGATGCAGCCAGACATATAGGTTAAGTTGCATTATAACCTCGTGGTAAATGCTAACTTTAAAACGTCTGCTTAGAAACATGTCGTGTTTGGTGTCAAACACCTTGGAATCATACCTCCACACCAGTAACTGGTGTGGCAGGTATCATTCCACCCTTCTGAAACCACTACTGTGGGTCACCGGTCTACCTGGTACCAGCTTTCTCGACCCGGGCAGCACAAAATGGACGCTGCCAGCCACAGACACGATTCTGCTCTCCTGCTGCTGAGCCGAGCTCGAGCAGAGGAAGGCATGACAATAGACATCCTGTCACAGGGAGGTGTGACCACCTCCCAGAGAGGGTTTAGTGTATTGGGGCTGGGTGGGTGCACTCTGAGAGTGCCAGAAAGTCTGCACTGGGGGCACATTTGGTGTCCCTGTGCATAGTCCAGCTCAAACCAGTTCTGGGAGCCATTGGCTCCTGCTCTGGCGCGAAACTGGACAAAGGACATGGGTGTAGCCACCCCTCTGTCCTGTCCCTCCCCTAGGAGGGTCCCCGGAATCTGTCCAACCCTTTCCCGTGGGTATAAAGTGGGTTACCTGGCTACAGGACTTTAGATTTTACCTGGACAAGATTCTGCTAAGAAGAAAATAAGTACTTCGACTGCCTGCTCAATGATTGCACGACTGAAGAATCTCCCTTGGAGTAAAGGAGTTACACCCCTGCAGTAGCAGGTACCTAAGTGCATCTGACCGGCTTGCTTCTCCAGAGCTCCTGCAGACTCCGAAGAATTCAGCAACACAGGAGGTGGGTTCCCGAAGGTCCCTGAGGTTGATATGACCTCTCAGTGATTCTGAGACCAGTATCCCTTGTGGGGACGGTGCAACCCAAACCCCTGTGCACTGCGTACATTTGCAATTGCATAGGCATGTGGGCAATCCACGAGCTTGTGATTTTGACTCCGTGTAGTCCTGACCCCGAGCAATATTTGCACTGAAGATAGCTGGCCTCCACTCACCGAGTGCTCTATGGGTTGGTGCTTTGTAAATTCGCTTGAGTTCTCCTCGCGATCCCTGGTCCGTTGGCCTGTGGGTCTGGGCGAGGGTCACCTTGTTTGTTCTTGGGCTTCCCTAATTGCTCCAGACGTGCCCTGACTCCCCATTGCTTGGAGAGTCCCCTGGATCTTGCTGGTCCACACCGTAACCTGTTTGTCCTTCCTGCGAGGGTTGCATTTGCCAAGGCTTGTTGGTGTTCCAACTGGACATTGACCCCTCAGCACTCGACATCCTTCATGGGACATCTCACCTCTGGAACCTGGTCATCCTCGACGTCTCCTGGTCCCCGTGGCTCCAGAGTCAAGCATCCCTTCTTCACACCTGAAGCACCCGACATCGGTGGGCTTTCGCCTACTGAGCCCCTGGTCACCTGATGTGACCCAGACTCTGTCCCCTCTGCTTTCAGGTTCCTCTCACCTAGAATCCAGGCTTGGATTCCACTGGACACTCTTTGCCTTCCGGGCAGCAGCACTTCTTCGCAACTCTCCATTGAAAACGACGAAGGTTTCCAACACCATTTGACCCCTATGCACCCGGCTCCTCTGGAATAGGTAACACAGGTACCTCGGTACTCACTGGTGTGTTGGCTCTAGAACCTCCTATGTTCCAAAGGGTTTGCTTGAAGTCCTCGTAGAAGTGTCCTTAAATTATAACTTTTCAACCGTGACTTTCCCATAGAGTTGTACGGAGCACACAGTCGTGTTTCCTCACTGCACCCGTCCTACGTGGGCTCCCTGTGTCACTGCCTTGGGTGGTTCCTCAGGGTCCCAGCGATTATACGTGCTCTAGGCACTGTGTCTAGTCAAGTTGTGATTGATATACCATTTTTTTAGTATATGGTTCGGTCTCCCCCTGGAGCCCGCTGTGTATTGTGCTACTTACGAATGTTCTATTGATTCAGTATTGTGTGCTTTGTGTTCTAATCTCGTGTAGAGATTAGTAGAGAGTGTTATATTAATAAATACATATTTTTATATAACTACTGTGTGGTTCTCCTTTCATTTAGACATTCAGGAGGTGATATTCTGGTAAAAAAAGCTGCTTTACATTCCTTCAAGATTAAGCCTGAAGGCTGCTCTCCACAGCTACCACTAGGATAGCTTTCTAAAGGTTATCTTAGGTTATCTTTGACCTCATACATCATAAGGGTCGTGTGGACTGGTACAAGGCACCCACTTTAATTAGTGGACAGCATATACCAGGCCACCTTCTCACACTGGGTATGATGAAAATCGCAGCCTGACTGAACCAAAACTAACTTTAACTCAACAGTGAAAACATCGAGGTCCTATTCTAGGTAAAAACTTCTCCCTTTGGGAGGGCCAAACATGGGCCAGAAGTGCTAGGGACCCCTCCCACTCCAGTATCCAAGGTAAACAGCCTGGGCTTTCTTATTGATGGCAAGCTCTCTATGAAGCCACAGATAGCTAAGGTAACTGCCACTTGTTTTTCAGCACTTAAACGGCTGAGAAAGATCTTGTGGCTTATTCCTATAACAGTTCAGAGGACAGTTATCTAGGCACTGGTTATTTCCCACCTGGATTACGGCAATGTACCATATTTAGGCACAGATAAGTCGTCTAAACAGCACCTGCAAAATGTCCATAACGCTGCTGACAGACTGCTCTATCACTTACCCTGATATGTTTCTGCTTCTCATTTATTAAATGAACTCCATTGGCTGAAGTTGGCCAAACGAATTGAATTCAAAGCATTGTGCTATATGTTTAAGGCCATATTTGGCCTGGGACCACGTTACATACAGGAACTAGTATCCCCCTACCAGCCGACTTGGCTACTAAGATCCTTGACCCAGGCCCTGTTTGGTGTTCCCAGATTTTGACTAACCTGTATGAAGGGCCATTCTTTTGCCTACCTGAGTCCTAAGCTTTGGAACTCATTACCGGATGATTTAAGAAACTGTAAATCATTTCTCATCTTCTGAAAGATGCTGAAAACTTAGTTATTCTGATTTTCGACAGTTGGGCCAGCTAATCTGCGACCGCCTTTGTGCAGAGAAACCCCTCAGGGTAGCTGATCGCACTACAAGTTGCTAATAATAATATTAATAATCAGTAACATACGCTTACAGTCTCATTCAGGAACACAGCAAGGAAACAGAGTAACCAAAACCATGGATTGGAGCTATACAAGATGAAGTACTGAAAAGTTGCTGGAGCATTACACAATCCAAAAAGCATGACTATATATTTAGAAAGCCTGAACTTCGTTCGGAAGGCAGTCTTTCACTTGTCACCTTCCTTAATGCAGATGAGGAGGTAAGCACCACGCAAGTCCTGTTTAGTGTACACAGTGGACTTCGCACCTGATCTAACAACTCTGGAAATAGTGGCAAAGGATACCTATTCTTAATAGTCACTTTGTTTAAGGCCCTGTTATCTACGCACGCCCCCAAATCAACACCCCGCTATGAAACAAAGAAGAGCGTCAATGACCTAGTGTAAATGGAATGTTGTATAAACCCTAAGGCAAGCATATCGTCTACGTATTTCTTTCAGTGCTTTGTCTCATGGTTCGAGAGAGCATAAATGCGATTGCAGGGTAGTGAAGCACCCAGAACCAAGTCGATATGACAGTCAAATTCCCTATGGGGAGATCGTTGTGTAGCCTTCTGTTCCTCATAGATGTCTTGGAAGTCCTGGTATTCTACTGGAAGCTAGGTCAAGGGCCCTGGTTTTAAAGCTGCACAAGTTAAAGGATTGGGTGCCTCCTGGGTGCTTCTATAACAGTGAGTTTTACAGGAATGGGACCCCAAGGGGACAAAATGAAGTGACCACTCAATGGCATGGTTATGCAACTGAAGCCAAGGAATCCCTAAAATAGTACCTAAAGTAGGTGTGTCTATGAGGTCAAATATTAAAGTCTCTGTATACCCATTATCACATACTATGGATAGCGGAATAATTTGAAATTCGATCATCCCTGATGAGAGCGCGGAGCCATCCATGGCTGTAAAATGATCTGGTACCTTTTTCTTAACCCATGGAATATGTAAAGAACTGTCCAGAGCTAAGTCTAACACATTTCTGGTAGCTCTGGAATCTACTAGCATGGGCAGGGCTTGCTTCAGTTGGGATGAAATGATAAGAGTGACTGAAATCTTTAATTGTTGTGGAACCTTAGGTGAAGTATTAGCCAGGTAATTTGGGGTCGGTTCAAGGACTGCACACGACTGATTGACCCCTGTGTCAGCTGGGCTCTCTAGTTTTCCTGAACAGCTTCTTATGTCAAGGCACTAGTCTTCCTAATTACCTTTGTTTTGACAGAACATTCTCATGAAAAATATCCTGGCTTTACCGCAATATAAACACAGGTTAAATTTATTTCTATATTCTTTTTCCTCTGTGTTCAGGGAACCAGGCAAGCCCCGAATCTGCATGGGTTCTGAACTGTCCTGACGCTTAGACTCAGGGGTCGATTCCGATCTGGGTCGGAAAACCCTCCGACCGAGCCGGATCCGGAGTGTTTTCCGACCGAGCCGTACCCCTGGAGTCCGACCGAGCGAGTACGATGCTGCCACATGCTGACGGACTCGTCTCGGTCGGATTCCCATTGAAGTCAATGGGAGCCGGTCGTACGACGCGCGCATAGCCTCGCATCAGCTGAATAGGTACGTCTCGCAAAAGGGCGCCCCCTGCAGTGGGTACGCGTTGGTGCCATCCGCACCGTACATGCATGTGAAGGGGGGACCCTTGGGTCCCCCCATGTGTTCGACTCATAAGGCTACGGGTGGAGGGGGGTCCGACACGGACCCCCGAAGTCCGCTTCCCGGAGCTTTTTCGTCCCGGAGACTCTGACTCGATCCGGCTGTCCGAATCGTGCATCGTACTGGCTCGGTCGGAAATCGACTCCATTGCGCGGTACGGTTCATCTGCGACCGAGTCGTACGGAGCGGTTCGGACCCGGAAACGAGTCGGTCGGCGATATCGCGTTCATTCGCATCGTACTTGGGCGACCGGACCTCTATACGACTCGGTCGGAAACAAAGCCTCCGACTCGGATCCGGTAAAGCCGAATCCGATTCGGAGGCCTTCCGACCGAGATCGGAATCGACCCCTCAGTGTCCTTCCACTCTGACCGCACAACCAGCAGTCCGGGTTCCCCCCAAGAGAATTCTCCTTTAACCCATGGTCAAGTCAAATAACTAAATCAATGAACTCGGAACAATCTGAGGGTAGATTTATGATGTGCGCCAGGGAATCATTTAAGTCTTCCCTCAATCCTCTATAAAAGAGGGAATTTCTTTGCTCCTCAGGCCACTGGGCTACCGTAATTAATTTACCAAAGGCTGTTATTTAAGTAAAGAGATCTTTATTACCCTGACGTAGGTTTAACAACTCATTATTACTACCCTGGACAAAGGTGTGCCTTGCAAAGAGACGGCGCATCACCTCTTTAAACCTTCCAAAATCATGCAAAACTGTGGTGTTCATTTAAATAAGTAGGTTAGCCCAGTGGGCAGCTGTACTCCCAAGATAAGATATGACAAAAGCAATTCTGGCAATATCAGTGGGGAAGCTGTAATGCTTATTACTGTCCTCCAAAAACCATTTGGGTGGGGCCGAAGCACTGGAACTGGAGTGGTAACTGTGATATGACCAGGATTGTTTGCTTGGATTCCCAAATCACCAAAGTGTGAGGGCTGTGCACTCTTGGGAACTGCCCCAGCCCGTCCCTCAAACAACCATAGTAGGTAGGGAGGGCAACATCAAACCAATTTATCCTTAAGCAACAAAGTTTCCTATTGCAAGGACTGAACCGCATGTTGTACATCTCCCAAGGCCCTTGTTAGATATAAAACACTTGGGGCATCTTCTGACTGGGCCTGGGCCATGTACTGATGGTGCAGTTGGTCCTCCAGATTGTCTAAGTGATGGAAACCTGGAAGGCTTGGCCTTCTGTCATGCCCTCACCTGGTTCCAACAGCTGAGACGATACTGAAACTGATGCTGGACCTTGTATCCCTGCAGGGCCTGACTCGTTCATGGAATAGTTTCTCCCTAATCAAGGCATGGCCCTAGGGGGGTGTGAGGTTAGGACAAAATAAGAAAGGAGAGACTCGTAGTGATGGTTCTGGTCAGCAACTGTGCAGCACAGCATTAACTGGGACCCTCTGAGTCAGCTAGGTAAATGAGCACGGGATCGTGACCTCTGAATCTGCAAAGACGCAATGCACTAGAAATAAGAAGAGGCAATTATCATCAATACACTACAAACCTCTCAAACTATGACTTTGCAATAACATCAGTAATATACACTTACAGTGTCTTTCAGAAACACAGCACAGAAACAGAATAACCAGAACCATAGATTGTAGCTATGCACTCCCAAGGAATAACTCAAAATACATATTGGAGTTACTGGTACTACCAAAGAATAACTTGAAATACAGATTGGAATTACTGGCACTCCCAAGGAAATACTCAGAACATAGGGCCTCATTACGATGGCAGTGGGACCGCCACCGTCAGGCCATCAGTGGCAGTCCCACTACCATCGGACACCGCTTGACTGCCCACCACATTACAATGGCAGGGAGATGGTAGGTGGTCGGAGAGCAAGACCGCCATGGATCCGACGGGCTCCGTCGGAGGGACTGTATCCCTACAACCATGGCGGTGCCTGCTCAGGCACCACCGTAGGCATTACAATGTCCCTTTTCACCGGCCGTTCATGGCGGTTAACCAGCCATGAAAAGGCAGGCATAAAGGGACTTTGGGGGACCCTAGCGGGCCCCTCTCCCCCCTTGCTCTCTGCCTTGCTTTTTGGGGGGCACCTATGGTGCCCCCCTACAAATCCCTGCACCATGTGGCAGGCACTGCATGGTGCCTGCCACATAGTGCAGGGATATGCAAAATGAGTATTTTTTGTACTGCGGCGTGTGCTTGCAGCCCGCAGCACACTCCGCAATACAAAACATACACATTGTGACTGCCTTGAAGGTGGTCGCATTGTAATCCCTATGGCGGGACCGCTGACAGATAGTCAGGCGGTCCCATCCCGATAGGATGGCAGTCACACGAAAGACCGACTGCCATCATAATCAGGCCCATAGATTGGAGTTAATTGACACTCCCCAAGAATTAACTCAAAATATAGCTCTAGGCACAGGATCAATAGATGAATTTAGCAGGGGAAAGCTCTCTAGGTGCTACTGTTCATCAGAGAAACACAGAACAAAGTAACTAGTCTTTGCCCAAACACAGTTCCAAGGTTGCAGGAAGGATCTGGAGCAAGAACAATGGAGGGGGACTGGAGAGGAGTCACAGAGAGGAAACTTGAAGACAAGTCTATAGTGTGAGGAAGCCGATACTACAGCCTGCTTACCACTATAAAAGGATAGTGCACACTAACCTAATATCAATTACTTAGCCTAATACTTCAAATTATCCTAAGTTTGAAAAAGGTCTTGAGATAATAACTCAGAAAGTCGCAGAGGAACTGGAGCAGCAGAACGGGAGGCAGAGATGAAGGATTCGTAGAGGGAGCTGGAGCCAAGATGGACTTGAACTGCATCCGGGAAGAATCATGCCCTGGTCCGGTCGCTTCTTACAGTGAGTTTGAAGGCAGCCAGGCCAAGGAAGGTGCTGGGTTTGGGTGTGATCCATATATAGGCTCAAGGTTCAATGGATACATTGGGATCACATGTAGCATATGGCACACGTGGCAATCTGGTAGGTTCTCAAAGACTCCTGAAGGAAACACATGCTAGTACACTGGCTTAACCTTACAGGAAGAGCAGATGCAAACCAACGGATGGAATCACTTAACTCAAAATGAAAGTTTCGTTTTGTCTAAACGTGCACAAGGGAAAACACTCCAAGACCTCATCAACAGTGGGAGCAAGGCAAGCCATTATTTCACCTCTTCAGGGACTGCTTGCAAGCTCGGGCACAATGGACTCAGGGGCAGAAGGGAAACTTGGGCATGGAATCATAGTGTGCCATACAGCACTACAGGGGTAGTGTAGCATGAGACCTGCATGCCAGTCCCACTACACAGAGGGCACATGAGGGGGTTGTGACACCCAGCGTAGCAGCACAGCAAGGTGACTTGCTGCGCTGCACCACTTTTTCATAAATCTGACCCCAAGATGGAGAACGCATGGTTCACGCCTGAATAGATTAGTTACATGTAACTGTAATGGGACCTATTCAGTGACTGATATGAGTTATTGAAATAAATTAGTCTTTCCCTTGGAGCACTGAAGCAGAAATCTTCATGAAATAAAGACCTGGCTGTCCCAGAAATGACAAAAGATGAGTTGATTAACCAGGGTATCCCTTTTAGGCTTGGGAGAGGAGTTAAAAATGTTTTAAGTTAGGCAAATAAAGTGCCTATATTGGTAGGTTAACGCCATCATGAACAGAGACTTATACTGTGGGGGCTAGGCTGGCTGAATTTCCCACCAGCAGATCTTCAGCGCTATAAAAACAAAAAATTCAAAACACGCAGGGGCCTATTTATGAGTTAGTTTACATCACTCTTACACCACACAATGTGGTGCAAGACCAGTGCAAACCTTAATTCATACTTATGAAGCCATGCAAGTCCATTTTACATGGCCCTGAGTGGCTCCATAAATCTGGAGAACGGCAATACAGCACTAATCACTGCATTGCCTTATTCTGCCCTGGGAAGGTGATCCTCAGGTGTTGCGTGTGTGTTCCCAGATAATTAAAATAGTTTTTGCTGCATTCTCAGATTTACCAGAACTGGTAAACCTAGGAATGTGCCAAAAAGATATGTCTTCCAAGGAGAGGTGTAACGAGGAGAAAAATCTTTATTTCTCCTCGTTACTTCCTCTTTCTATGTGTGCTGCCTTCTGCAGCACACATAGAAAGAGGACAATGCCTTTCAGGATTGCTTTTGTGCAGGAAGGTATCCCTTCCGGTTCACTGACAAAATGCCGACTATGAAAATATCGCCATACCAAAATATAATGACCGAAATATCGACGTCAAAAATATCATCATCCTATACTTATAATAGTAAGTACAAAAATATCGAAAAAAATATTGTTGTCATTAATATCGTATTAAATGCAGTTTTTTAAATATATATATATATTTACACATTAAATATTAAATATATTAAGGGGCCGATTCTGATGCGGGTTGGAAAAGCTTCCCGACCGAATCGGTTGGGAAATGGTATCCGACCCACTCGGATCGGGAAAGTCCGACCGGCGGAGTAGGATGCATCTGGATGCTTCCAGATACGATTTGGTTGAACTCCCATTGACTTCAATGGGAACATTTGTTCCTAACCGCATCAGAATTGGGCCCTCGGTCGGGAAGACACGTTCCCGATCCGATTTGGAAGGAGCAAATGCCGTTAGGAGGCCTTCCTAACCACATCAGAATCAGGCCCTCGGTCGGGAAGCTTTTCCAACCCGCATCAGAATCGGGCCCTTAGTAGTAACATTAATTTAATGAAAATTAAATAGATTTAATATATATTTCAACACATATATAATAAAAAAACTTTTTTTAAAGTTGAATAAACACATATATTCATATTCATATATATATATGTATATATAGTTATAAAACTATTATTAAACAAGAAAAAAGGAATTTATACTATAATGTCAGAATTTTTTTAATAATGTAATAATATGTCATAATATAACAAATAAATATTAGCATATATATATATATATATATTTTTATATATATATATATATTTTTATATATTATCTACTGGCGGTCGCCAGTAGATAGTTATAGTTAGGACCTATTTTCCATAGGAAATCCACAACATTCTATTTGAAATAACTTTGGCGCCGGTTGACGAATCTTCGAGAAATTTTCAAAACTTATGGCCCGCTCCGATCCGCTCCTATCCTGAAAGTTTCGGGGTGATTCGGCAAGCGAGGGCCGAGAAAAAAGGGGGGTCCCAAAACGTGCTTTCCCCATGCAATTTTCCATAGGAAACTTTAGACACGGCTACAGCCCGAACTGCTGAACGGAATTACACCAAATTTGGCAAAGAGGTAGTTCTTGGTTCAGAAAGAACACTTTTTGTTACATGATGTAAATCCGTTCAGTAGTTGCTGAGAAAATCAAAAGTAAAAACACATATATATCTATGGCCGCGTAGGATCCGCGCACCCTCCCGATCACGAGCTGTATGCTAATTGGCTGTCAACACTCCAAACCAGGAAGTGTTGGCAGCCATCTTCCGAGGCACAAGAAAAGAGAAAAACTAACGCGCAAAACGCAAAAAGTGGGCAGGGTGCAAACACCCTGACCCCCTAGGCCTGTTCAGGGCCCAAATTTTTATTTATTTTTTTTTAAATCGGCGGGATGCGCGGATCCCGCCGTGAAAAAAAAAAAACGAAGCACGGACTCCCGCGCTTCGTTGTTATTTGGCTCCCGGGTGGGCCAAGTCCCGGGGGCATGCAGGGGTTTATTAATCATGTTGGGGGGGCCTCTAAGGCCCCCCAAGCCCCGGGGATCGCCACCCCCCGGGGCTTTGATTTTAAAATGGTGCGGGAGGGCACTCGGCCCTCCCGCAGCCCCGGGGACCGCCACCCCCCCGGGGCTGTTTAAAAAAAAATGAAATGACCTGTGTGGGGGGGCTTGAGCCCCCCCACACGCTCCGGGGACCGCCACCTCCCTGGGGCACTAAGAATTTTAAAGTGGGGGTCCGTTTCGGACCCCCGAAGCCCCGAGGACCACCACCTCCCCGGGGCTTTGAACATGTTGGGAGGGGGGCTGCATGACCCCCCTCTTGGAGCCTGTGATGGCCCTGAGGACCACCACCCCCTAAGGCTGGCTCCTGCAGTGTCCCGGGGTGCCTACCCCCGGGACACTGCTGTTTGCAGGAAACCTCCTCTCTCTTCCAAAATTCAAAGCAAATTGCTTTTCCACAAGGGGAGCTGCATGTTAGCAGCGCCCCGTGTGGAAAAGCAATGCCGGCTCCCGCAGGACGCGGGGAGCTGGCGGGACCGTGGGGGGATTGGGGACCCCCCCACGGTCCCCCACGGATAGGGCTGGCCCCGGGGGATGGGGTCCCCAGGGCAAGTAGTGGCCCGGGAGGGGGGCCACGCGGCCCCCATCCCCCCCCCAAAAAAAGGCCTGGTCCCCTTAAAAAGTGTGGCCATGCCCCGGGGGATGGGGTCCCCGGGACCGGAATCGGCCACAGGAGGGGGGCCGCACGGCCCCCTTCCCGTTTACTTTAAAAAAAAAAAAAAGGGGTAAGGCCCTCGGGGATGGGGTCCCCAGGTCCCAAAAAAAGGAAAAAGGAAGGGGGGCCACACAGCCCCCCACAGGCCCCACCCCCTTCCTTTACCACTCTGCAAACGCGCCCCCTGGCACATTTGCAGATGGGGAACAAATTCCCCTTGAATACTGGGGGCCCCTGGGGGCCAACTAGCCCACCAGGAATCTCCAGTATGCGCCAGGGGGCTGCGTTGCAGAGAGGTGTTCTGAGGCCACGCCCCTTTTTACACCTCTCTGCAACGCAGCTCTGTGGTGCTTAATGGAGGTAGCTGGTGGGCTAGTTGCACCCCAGGGACCTCTGGATTCAAGGGAGTTAATCCCCGACTAAAAACGCACCACGGGGCGCGTTTGCACAGTGGTGAAGGGAGGGGCGGGGCCTGAGGTGACATGTGTGCAAACACGCCCTGTGGCGCGTTTTAAGTTGGGGGATTAACTCCCTTGAATCCTGAGGGTCCCTGGGGTGCAACTAGCCCACCAGCTACCTCCATTAAGCGCCACAGAGCTGCGTTGCAGAGAGGTGTAAAAAGGGGCATGGCCTCTGACCACCTCTCTGCAACGCAGGCCTGTGGTGCTTACTGGAAGTACCTGGTGGGCTAGTTGGGCCCCAGGGACCCTCAGGATTCAAGGTGACCTAATACCCCAACTTAAATCGCGCCACAGGGCACATTTGCACAGTGGTGAAGGGACGGGGCGGGGCCTCAGGTGACATGTGTGCAAACACGCCCTGTGGCGCGTTTTAAGTTGGGAGATTAAGTCCCCTTGAATCCTGAGGGACCCGAGGGGCCAACTAGCCCACCAGGTACCTCCAGTGCACGCCACAGGGCTGGGTGGCAGAGAGGTGGTCCAGGCCACACCCCTTTTTACACCTCTGTGCAACGCAGGTCTGTGGCGCTTACTGGAGGTACCTAGTGGGCTAGTTGGACCCCAGGGACCCTCAGGATTCAACGGGACTTAATCTCCCAACTTAAAATGGCCACAGGGCTTGTTTGCACACATTTCACCTCAGGCCCCCCCCCTCCCTTCACCACTGTGCAAATGTGCCCCGGGGCGCGTTTTAAGAGGAAGTTTTAATCCCCCTGCCCTATTATGTACTAGGGCCTTACAGAGGAGGTCATGCTAATCACAGGGGTACCCCAACACATAGTGTTCCCTAGTGTATGTAGGTGTTTTAACTGTATTCTAAGTCTCTTTTACCATAGCACTGGCTCTAGGCCTGGTTAGTCAGAGTCAATTACCACCAGTACCCGTCTGGAAAAGGTGTGGACACAGGATGATTTTGCAACAAGGCCTCTTGTCAGTGATGTCATCAGTGATGTCACTGACCATGTCATGAGTGATGTAATATGTGACGTCATCAGCAGTGCATTGCGGGGGCGCGAGTTATAGTTAGCTGACCTAACTATAACGGGGAATTTCTATGGTTTTGTACGAGTGAAATGTCAACTAACTATAACTGTCCCTAAAACCTATGGTTTTTCAGTGAATTTCTAAGGTTTTTTAAATGCTAATTTCTAACTATAACGTGCCTGAAACCTATGGTTTTTTCAGTGAATATATATATATATACATATATAAAACATAAATATTTAACAAACAAACCATTTTACATAAAATAAAAAAGTAAACAACCTAAATTTCTTACAACTTTACAAAAATATTTTACACAATAAAAACAAAACATTAATATTTATAACTTTTTAAAATATTATAATTTTAAGCGAGCAAAAACGTAATAACAATATAAAGTAAATTATATACATTTAATACATATACTATTCCCACTTAAATTTATAAAAAGTAGGCAAATTGTTCTACTAAAGATGTTTAAAATTTACTACTCCCACTTCACACACTGCATCAGTAGGAAAACTGTTACATCACACACGGGTAAAATTTACTATTCCCACTCCAGTCAATGCAACAGTAGGGAAACTGTTGGATCCCGGATGGGGTCAAATTTTCTATTCCCACTCCAGTCAGTGCAACAGTAGGGAAAGTGTTGGATTATGGAGGGGCAAAATTTACAATTCCCACTCCAGTCAGTGCAACATTAGAAACAAACACATTCTCTTCAACTCAATAAAATAATTGCAAAAACATTATAAACAAATAAAAATATAATTATGTAAAAAACAAATATGTTTTATATTAAAAATTTAATAAAACAAACACATATTACAATCTTAAATTCATATCATAGATAACTACAAATATTTATGTAAAAATGATTTATAACAAAAACATTTTATTAAATCATTTTATTTTAGTTACACCCCCATACCTCTACAAAACTCACAACCCACACCTAAAACTTAACTTTGAAAAACAAATTATTTACACTATTGACATAAATATTTATCAATAAACTATAATTAATTATTATTAATTATTGATTAACTATTATTAATTTACTTATCTCAATATAACGAATGTATGATGATACAACGTGTACCATCACAACGCGGTATGTTACATCGCGGTCTTGACAACGTAAGTCGTTATATTGACTTGCGCTGGAGGGCTCTGGATTTAGGAATAGTGTGAATTACTATTCCAACTCCAGTCTACGTACAGTAGGGAAGGTGTTGGAATAGTAATTCACACTATTCCTTAGTCTAGAGCGCCCTCCAGTGCAAGTCGATGTAACGACTTGCGTTGAGAAAACCACGATGTAACCATACCGCGTTGTAATGGTTTCGTGGTAAAGGATGTTTCCCCAATTATTAATTAATTACATTTAAATTACTTCCCACCCTGCAAGCCTATACACCCTGCAACCCACATCTCAAATTTAAATAAAAAACAATTGCACAATTAATATAATTAATTACCAACGAAATAAATAATATTAATTAACAACTAATTATTAATTAATTATAATTAAATTACTTCCCACCCTGTACCCCTATAAACCCACATCCCACTATGGTACCAAAAATCACAAAAAATAATTAAGTTAAATTTCATAACTACTAAAAATGTAACAACTATATTTAAAAACATAAATAATACTTATACAAAAAAATCATATATACATTTAAAATACATACTAAAATACATACCAATAATTTAAAAAATGATATCATAAAAAATAAATTTTTAAAAACGATATTAATGAATTCAATATTTTAAAAATCGATATTACTTACTTAGAAATCGATATTCTTGACAACGATATTCTTGCAGACAATATTTCTATATCACAATATTTTGGAGACAATATTTTGGTATGACAATATTTTAATTTCAATATTTTGTCTGAATACTGTCTCTTCTGGTACAAAAACAATCCTGTATGCAATGCAAGCATCCTTGCACCATGGTGCAAGAGTGCCTGCTTTGGAGCTAAGCAGCCGAAAAGGCAGGAATGCACCTCAGTGCCTTAAATATGGTACATTCCCGCTCTTTCCCTGTCATACAGTGCAGCACAGCAAGGCTACTTTCTGTGCTGCGTGATTTTTTCATAAATAGGCCCCATGGTTTTAAAGCATGCCCAGTCTGACCACACTTGGTTCAAAACCGTTTAATTTGCATTTAGTTGGTTGCTGTTCCTGCAAGATCATCACAAGCAATTCTGACTTTCAGGACTCCACAGGGAAAGAGGTTGAAGAGTATGCTCTTGTTTGGTTCAGAGAGTCGAGCACGTATATAATAAAGGCTCTTCAAAATGTATTTATTTTAATTTCTTTGTAATGCGAGCTTTGCAAGGACTTTCAGTTTAGTATAATACATTACACACCTGCATTGAGTGGACACTGTTAATAGCAATAGATTCTAATCATGAACTAAGAAGCATTAATACCCCACTCCCACCACCTTGACAACAAACTATTTGTTCACCAAGAGGAAAGTAAGTTGTCTTTTGCCACCTATACGTGCCTAGAGTGTTACTATGGATGGAGTAACATTATAGCCCTTTGCTTTTGTGCAGCACAAATCCTGAACTGATGTATGTCTCATGTGATGATGAATGAAAAGGAGGCACTGTGAAAAAAACATAATTGTCTTCTACACAAGTGAAAGCCGGATTGAGCCATGGTTTCTTGTTTCACTTTGTGCAATTCAGCCACTATATGGATATCTCTTTCTCTCTCCTGCTTTAGTTCAAAGCTTAATACTCGGGGGCCGATTCTGATTCAGGCCGGAAATCTCTCCGACCGAGCCGGAGCCGGAGAGATTTCCGACCGAATCGGACCCTAGCAGTCCGACCGAACATGTACGATGCGTTCGCATGCTATCGGACTCGAGTCGGTCGGACTCTCATTGAAGTCAATGGGAGCCGGACGTACAATGCGTACGCGGGCTCCCATTGACTCGATGGGTGCGAGGCAAACAAGGGCACCCCCTACAGCGGGTTCGCGTCGAAGCGGGTCGCGCCGTACATGCACAGGTAGGGGGGACCCATGGGTCCCCCCTGTGTGCGACTCGCGCGGCTAGGCGTACTGGGGGGTCCGACACGGACCCCCAAAGTACGGCTCCGACTGCTCGTTCGAGCCGGACGGCGCGAGTCGGTCGGACTGCTCGAGGCGCACATTGTACTTACCCGGCCGGGGAACGTCTCCATTGCGCGGTGCGAGTCGAGTCCGTGCGAGTCGGTCGAAGCGGTTGGGTCCCGCGAACGAGTCGGTCGGCGATTTCGTGTCCGCTCGCTCGCCCGGACGCACGTCCGACTCGGTCGGGAAACAGGGCTCCGAATCGGATCCGGTAATGCCGGATCCGATTCGGAGCCCTACCGGCCGAGATCGGAATCAGCCCCTCGGTACTTAGGAGTCTATTACGATGGCGGTCAGATGTCCACCGCTGGGCCGGCGGTGGCACCGCCGGACCGGCGGTGGACATCCGCCTGCGATCGCAACCAAGAAAACCGCCGGTCAAATTAGGATGGCGGTGGTGACCGCGGCGGTGGGAAATTCCGACCACCGCTTTTCCGCCGGCTGCCATCTGCACTCCTGCCTGGCGGACGGAGCAGGACCGGGATAATGGTGGCGGTGCAGATCAGGCTCCGCTGGCAGGATTATGATGCCGGCGGTAGCCAGACTTTCCTCAGCAGTCAAACCGCCATGGAAAGGCATGCGAACATTGTCTTCAGGGGGCCCGTTGTGGGCCCCCAATGTGTTGGGGGGGTGTGGGTGCACTGGGGGGTACCCATGGTTCCCCCCTACATTTCCCTGTACCAGGTGGCAGGCACTGTGCAGTGCCTGCCACGCAGTGCAGGGAAATGCAGGACATGCTCCTTTCGGCAGCAGCAACCGCCGCAATGTTAAGGCCCGTGATCAGACCGCCGCGGTCGGATTTCGACCGCGGGTCATCGTAATTCGACCGGCGGTGATGTCGTGGTCCATGCGGGCGGTCTTTTCCCGCTACCATGGCGGTCGGGGAGGTTTTCCGACCGCCATCGTAATAGGCCCCTATATTCTCTGTGCCGATAAATGAGTGTACTGTGTTCTATTTATTCCAGGGCTATGCATGTTTCTCAAGGACTGGCAGTGACAGCATTTGGGGAGGATGATGTTTTAATACAGCAGCTAAAATGAAAACCAGAGCAATCATTCTTGGTGAGTGCATTGAGACAATTTGCCCCACATAGTTAAAAGAATTTGGGTCAGATTTATGAAGCAATTCTTTGGTCAAAAAGGGCCCATTTCACATTTTTGCACCCGTTTGTGATTTGGCAACACATTACTGAATCATAATTTGGGTTTGCAACAAGAATGCGAAAGAATCCCAATCGGTATTTGGAAGGGGCATGTTTAGGGTATCCCTTCCAAATACCAATTCGCAGTGATATGTACTAATGTTTTGTGAACGAATTCTGGTGGCAAAACATTAAGGGGCATATTTATGAAAGGGTTGCATCATGTTTGCACCATGCAACATGGTACATGTGTGACACAAACCTCTAAGTCAGATTTTTGAGGATACTCAAAGCCACTTTGTGTGGCGCTGAGTGGCTTTAAACATCTGGAGTAACGCAACACAGCGCAAATCACTGCATTGCATTACTCTGCCCTGGGAAGGCATTGCATGGGTGTTCCCCCTGAGCCCTAAAACCATAGCCCCTCACCCCAGGCCAAATCCCCCTTACCTCTTCACGATGACCAAGGAGCTCCTCTGAGACGTGGCACACATCGTAAAGAGGAAGCAGAAGGGTCTGTTTCCTCTAACAATGCCGTGAGCCTTCACCACTACTTTCCACACATATACCTTTACCACCATTACCACACATATACCTTTACCGTACATACCTTTACAACGTAATTTGTTGTAAAGGCATGCATGGTAAAGGCATATACATGAGAAAAAATTAATGGTAAAGGCTATGCGTGGTAACGGGGCATGCGTTGTAACGCATGCGTGGTAAGGCTATGTGGGCTAACAGCCGCTTTGTTATGGCTGTTTACCCATTCAGCCATGCAGCCATTTTTACAGTCTCCATCTGTCCATTCATTGAATGGGCGTGGTCTATAATAAAAAAAAAATCAAAAAAAATACTAGGGGGGCGAACTACCTACAGTTCCCACTTGCAGTGGTCAGCTCTCGCTGCGCTCGAACGTTATGTGCAGTATAAAGGGCAGGTATGCCAAGTTTGCCAGGGCTTCTTTTGGTTTCCAAACCGCCCCTGCTCAGTGATAGTCAATGGTATTTTTGTGCTAGGCTGTTCTGTTGGAAGTGTATGTGTTTCTTTGTGAATATTCATACGTACCTTTGTTTTAGGCTGGGATTCCTTCTCTTGTGTCAGAATGTTAAACGATGGAATTGGATAGAACAAAACCATAGATACAATATATCATTTTCTTTTCTTTTGTCCTCTTTAAAAGCAACTCATAGTTCATTGATTATTCCTTCTGTGCAGAAACCACAATGCTTGCACGATCTATGCAGCTTTGGAAGTCTGTAATACCTCAGATATGCCTTCATTTATTTTTGTGGTTGAAATATGCATTGACCTTGTAGGGATGAACCGCACTAGGATTAATTTGATTTACCCGTACTGAAATCTATTATGAGATCTGTAATTCTTTGATTACCTTCTCATACTTATTATGCTGTGCAGGATAAAGAGTAGACAAATGGATCTCAGTCATTCATTATATTGCATGCAGAATTTTAACACCGTAGTGTGCATGACCTGATGATTTTTATCTTAACTGTACCGTTTTAACTTTGCAAGATTGGATAGGACTTGCACAGTACTGTTACTTTGCAAGCCATTGCAACTAAGGTGCTTTTTTAATCACTTAATGTGCTCTCAATGTGTCCAACAATAGAATGTATAAAACGGTGGATTGAAACGAATGCCCTTCAATCCACATACAGACACACCTCAGCAACACGTAAATATATCTGTCCAAAACTGTCAGTCAATCAGCTTTATTCAGTTTAAATACAAACCATAAAAGAACACTAAAATACATCTGTATATACATCAAACACTGGATAACATTTCCACAATTTAGAGAAAAAAAAGTTAAAGTCAGTGAAAAATATATAAAATTCCCTTAAAAGGGCTTTACAATAAAAGTAATAAAAATAAAGAATACTATACGAATGTATAACAAATCGTTTTGCATTTAATTTTGCTTCTCATCCCCTACTTAGCCTAAAGTATAGTGAATAGGAAATGACCCCAGCAATATACATTTTTAACAATCTCATAGACTATGGCCTCAAGATGTGAATTACCCTTCCTTCTTTTAATGGCTGATTGAACATAAGAGTAAGCCTGGGCGTAGTTCGCGAAGTAGCGCTACGCAAAGTGCAGTTCGCACTACGCGAGCTACGCGTAGCACTACGCGAACTGCGTAGTGCACTGTTCGCAATGATTGCACAGTGCCGGATGCTTGTCCGCACTGTGCAATCATTGAAAACGGCATCTTGCACAGTGCGAGCTGTCTTTTACTGCCGCTCGAGTAGATTTTTACTCGAGCGGCAGCTTTCTCAATGCGGACTGGTAGTTTCTCATCGCGAGCGGTCGCGAGCATACGCGACTCACTCGCAATGAGAAACCTGACCTCCCGCGTTGAGAATCTCGCCGGGAGGTTTATTTTCCACGCTCGCGATTGACAACTTGATGTTGCTGATCGCGAACGAGGAAAAAGTCTCGCCGGGATGTCATTTTGCTTGCTCGCGGTCGCCAACTTGACGTTGAGGACCGCGAGCAAGCAAAAAATGACCGCTGCACTACGCTACGCTACGCGTGTTTGCACTGTGCTACGTGCAATTCGCATTGTGTGAAGTAGCGCAAACTTCGCAAACTACGCGAGCGTAGCGTAGTGCTTTGCCCAGGGTTACATAAGAGGCCACAGCATAACATGCTCACTCATTTTCCAGACTACAAATAAAGTTAAATGCGTCTTCATAAAAATATAATTAGTCATTATAAAAAGGGGGCGTAAAATTCTCTTCCTTATATCACTATAAAAATTACAAAACAGGATAAAATGTAAAGTTCCCTGATGCGACTCGCCTTCACATGGACAAATTGGCAGCTTTTGGTTTCATATACCCATACCACGAAAAGCTACCATGAAATGGAGAGAACCCATTCTTAGTGCGGCAAGATAAAATCTGTGTTGTAAGTTTGGTACCCATACAGTGGCAGCTCGCAGAGGGAGTGCTGCGAGGCGATAGGGCGGGGCGGGGGAGGGGCTGGGTGGGGGGGTAGTGGAGTCGGACATACGACGGGCAGGAGTAAAGTAAGTAAATAACTAAATAAAACTATTTACCTTGCCGAGTTGGCGATGCAGCAAGCGCAAGTAAATAGTTTAATTTATTTATTTACTTACTTTACTCCTGCCCGTCATATGTCCGACTCCACTAAGCCCCCACCCAGCCCCTCCCCCACCCCACCCTATCGCCTCGCAGCACTCCCTCTGCGAGCCACCACTGTACCCATAGGATATATTTTTGGGTTCCTTTCGCAGTAAATCTTTATTGTGGTCTTTACACATTCAGAAGTTTCTGTTAAGGATATTCTAGCCCCTATAATTCCAGTCTTCAACTCCCTCTTGTTGTAACACAGGACTTTCATAGGATCACTAATGTCATCATTCTCATCAAGCTCCTTTAGGAGGTTATTAACATAGGCCAGCCCCAAGATTTTTTTTACTATGGTCAACGGTCCAACAATCATCTATAATTTCCTGAGTAAATGCGGTTGCAGTTTTACTCCATATCCCATGCCATGCGATAACTGGGATGACACTAATACAGTCCTCAATAACGGGAACTGCTAACTCTTTATGTGCTATATAAGAAAGAGTTGAATTTGGAGTTAATAATAATCTTAATAAGAATATATTATCTTGAGTCTAGAGTAAAGCACAATTGGTCATTCCCATAGTGCAGTGCCATAGCAAGCACCAGTTAAACACTTACTCTTATAGAGTGTCAAAATCTCTCTAATTGGCTTATATCCCATCTTGACAGAAAATCTAAAAATGGCCTCTATTGATCGTAGAAATGTTTATTTGCTTATTTCTAACTTAGGGCCCCAATTTCCACTAGATGAAAAATGTATAGCCAAATGCAAAAAAGTGTGGGTTTAAGCGACTGGGTCCCTCTATACGTAATTTATTCTTGTTTTTGGTTTTCCTTTCCCACATACAATTGTTTATGTTATTTTGAGATTAAACTTTAGATATTTTTCTTCCAGGTACGCAGAGAAGTTTTCAATTCGGCACTGAAGGCCATTTGCGGTTCTGGACAACAGAACCACATCATCTGCGTTCAATAATGCGGGGGTTGTTCGCTTGCCAACTTTCTGTACAGCAGCATTTATCTTTTGCAATGGCTCATCAACCTCATTAACAAGGAGGGAAAACAAAAGCGGAGCAAGGACACATCCTTGTCTATTCCCATGTGTAACCCTAAAACATGATGTACATTAACCTTTTATGCTATAGCGCACCCTGGCAGATAAATGTTTATATATTTGTGATGGATGGATAACATTCTCTCTAAGAGCATCCATTTTATCCAGTGTCTGCAATAATTTTGCGTGGTTAAAGCAGTTGTTAAATCTATAAAACATAAATGGTTATGGCCACCATTAGAAAGGGTGTATTTACTAATAATAAGATGAAGATTCATACATTGCTCTAAAGTCCCTACCTCTCTTCTAAAACCATAATGGGACGCTGTAAGAACTGAATTATCATTCACCCAGGTCTCTAGCTATTCTAAAAGGACTCTACCCATCAGCTTGGAAGTTGAATCAAGAAGGGATATAGGGCGATAGCACCTTGCGTCACTCCTATCTCTCTTCTTGAAAATCGGAATGATAACACTTTCTGTCCAGGTTGCAGGTAAGAAACCACTAGCTGCTGATACATTACACAGCCTTTAACAAAATTGGTGCCCAGAAAGAGATATCCGATTTAAAGGTATCTATGGGTACCCCATCGGGTCTGGTGTCTTCCCACTAGCACATTTTTCTAAAGCGATAATTACTTCTTCCAAGGTAAGAGGTATCAAGTTGGGGCAATCTATCATTGCTAGTTTTTTTTATCAGGAACAAGTAGACTATCATTGTTGGGTTTAAATCTCTCACCAAAATGGCTCAGCCAATCTGAAGGTTGCACTAAGGTCTCTATCTTGGCGGAAGTATGATCTTTAAAATAGGGATGGTTTATTGTTTTCCAGAATAGTGTTGCAGCCCATGTATCTGCTGCCTGTACTAAGTTTCCCCAGGCTTCCTCCTGTATCACAGTTCTTATTTTAGTTAAAACCTGTTTATAAAGATTTCTCAAAATGTTAGTCTTTTAACTGTTTCTAGGGTTGCCTTTCAAAGCTTTCTTAAAGTCATGATTTGCTTTTGAGCACTGGTGTTCAAACCAACCAGAGCTTTTTAAAAAGTTTTTCTTATCATTAATTTTTTGCTTTTTTGCAATTGAAGCTGTTATATTACAAAATGTCGCAATAATATGTGGGTCGGTGGTATTTCCCCCTATGCATTTTTTTTAAATCTAGGTGATTTTCCTGTACTATTTGATCAAATAAGGAAGACACATTAACACCCAGCCTTTTAATGCTTATGTGATTATTACCTTGAGTTTCAATATGTGTAACTAAGCATTCCCCCTCCTTATATTTTGTCATAAGCCCAAGAGTAAAAAATAATGGGTGGTGATCACTAAAAGGCCTTTCAACAACCTCAAATGTTTCTATCAGACCTAGGACAATTTTAGAAACCAAAATTTGATCAATGGTAGAACAATACCTATAAACGTCATAAGTTGGAACAATGTTTTTTTTCCTACCACGTATAGTTACTCCGGGAGCTCAAAGTTATACTTAGACACTATCCCTCAGGTGTCTCACCATAAAGATCATTAGGAAAATGAGGATGGACGTCACCATATTTATCCCTATGTCCACAACTTTTCCACTCTAAAACATCACATTTTTTTAAATTAAAATCACCAGCCCAGATGTAAACACAAACATGTTTAATGCATTTGGTAAATATATCAAGCTTATTTTTTAAAGCCATGAAAACCTGATTTTTAGTATTATCAAAAATATTTTTATAAAATTGAATTACCAATATATTTGTCTTTTCGAGAGTTTTAAACCATAATAGCTGGAAAAATGGTGACTTGACGTAGGTTTTTTAAGATCAATGGGTATTCAGAAGATATCAAGTTGGCTAAGCCTCCATTTGCCCTGCCGATATGTGAAGGGGTAGCTGGTGTTATCATTGAAGAAAAACCCTCAATATGGAAAACCCCTATATGCCGTGTTTCTTGCAAAGAAATAAGGTGTTTTTAACCATGTTCAGGCAGGCTTCACCCTCCATCTTATTTCTAATCCCAGCAATGTACCATGTTGAAATGACCAATTTTCGTTCTGCAAAGTCATATCTGGAGCAATCTTGGGCTGGTTACAGCTACCGGGAAAGCTTTGTTACTAAAATATGTGTTACCTTCCTGTATTGGGCTCTTATGCAGTCAGACCAATTCAGTGCATCTTCTAAGTGGGGCAAATCTGTCCTGAACTGATTGAATTTCACGCTGCACCAATCGTATATTGGAGGTGGCCCTGATCGTCGTGATAGTCCCTGAAGGGGTTGTATGTCATACTAGTCGGCTGTTCGAAGGGCACGATAGGACCATGATGGGTATGCTACCTTAATGAAAGTAAGACAACAGGAGACGCCCACCCTGAACAGACCATGTGGTAACTTGCATTTTATAAGTAGGTTAAATAACCTGAATACTTCATTGGAGTGGTAGGTCCTCTTTACATACCTTCCATTGGACTCTGCACTGACTTCCATGTGGTGTAGGGATACATAGATTTAGCCCTGATGAATGCATAGGACCGTTTGACTAACTACAGGCAGAAACATGTTTGCATGAGAATATTATCAAGTCAGAGACGTATATAGGTTATTAGACCGGTACATGCCTCCTGATAATGCCTTTTAGTGTTTTTAAACAAGCCAAGAACACCACCTGAATAAAAGATATTTTTGTGGTTTAGCCTAAGGCTTTTTTAACCAAAAAACTGGGTCCAAGTATTTTATCCAGAACAAATAATTAATTTCTAAGAACTCCGTCAGGCTAGCCTCCCCCTGAGTTTGAGTCCGCCCTGGTAGTACCATCTTACCAGGGTGGGACGAGGTGATAAATGATGAAGCATGTCACATTACATAAGTGAGCCTGCCTCGTCCAATTCTTTGAATTGCCGTTGCTCTGGGAGTTAGTATTTAGTAGGTAGCCAATAATACATTAGTGAGTTTTTTTCTGCTCATGACCAAAAAGGTTTGGAGCATATATATATATTATCTACCTACGTTCGCCAGTAGGCAGTTATAGTTAAGACCTAGTTTCCATAGGAAAAGCATTTATTGACTTGCCTATAACTTTGGCATCATTTGACTAATGTGCATGAAATTTTCCCCAAAAAGTTTCAAGGAAGGTTTTGTGTATCATGGCAAGTTTGGGGGTGATCCGTGCAGTGGCACCCAAGAAATAGGTGCATTAAATAAGGGTGCATTGGTAATGTGAATTCTCATAGGAATGCATTGTCGAACCTACAGCCTGAACTGCTGGACGGAATTACAGTAAGTCTGTCAGAAAGGTAGATGTTGTTACGTAGATAGTGATTTTTGTTATTTGGTGCAGTATAGTGATATCTCTGGCTGCGGATATTTTGCGATGGTTTCACAGTGATAAATGGTAGAGGAGGTCATGAAAAATAGTCTGGACAGGGAAAAGGGTATGGCCAGACACTACATCATAACCCAGAAAAGTTTGCTCCTTTCTATCATAGTACATGCAGTGCACAATTTGCGCTCCTCTTAATTTGCGCTCCTCTCAGTGTTGACTGCTGTGTCAACACTACAGTCAACACTAAGGGGAGCTCCATTAGCGTTGACTGTGGTGTTGACCCTACAGTCAACACTAAGGGGAGAGCAAATTGTACCATGATAGAAAGGAGCAAACTTTTCTGGATTATGATGTAGTGTCTGGACATACCCTTTTCACTGCCCAGACTGTTTCTCATGACCTCCTCTACTATTTATCACACATTCCTAATGTTCCTTTTTGAAAAAATTGCATTCCAGCCATTGATTAAACTTTATCCGGCCCGAGACGGAGCTTACGGCTCGAGCCGGAGAGTACGGCCCTAGCCGGAGAGTACTCTCCGGGTGCGGAGAGTACGCTGCAGGTGCAGAGAGTGCGCTCCGAGTGTGGAGATTCCGGCCCGACTGCGGACGTAAAGTTAGGAGTCGTAAGTGATTTCTGTGCATACCAAAAATCGTAAGTGCCTTCTTGAAATACCAGAAGCAGTAAGTTTAGGATTTTGTCTCAGATTAGTTCTGTGAATCGGCCCCCTAGTGTGTAAAATTCTGTAAAATGTGTGCATTTATGTGTTTTACACCTCTTTAAAAAGGTGCGATCATCGCAGTTACCGAAGTCCTTGCGACTATCGGCATCACCACAAGGAGAAAAGTAGAGTTCAAACAAGTTTTTTTTTAAACTTACTGGAAAAATATGTGTGCAAACATGTTTAATAATCAGTGATGTAGTTAGTAATGTGGGTATTGTAATGTTTTAAGTTAAAATTTTTGAATGTGATGGTGGTCATTGAATGTCTATTTTTGTTTTGCGTTTTCGCAACGTGATCGCGATGATCGCGACATCGTCGTGGATTCCAACAATTAAAAAAAAAATTATTTATCAAGAAAATGAACACCAGTTTGTGCTCTTGGGTGGCTCTGAACAGAGCCTTTGTGTTAAGAGAGTGTGTATAAGATAGCTACAGATAAGACTGTATGCAGAGGTTAAGGTTGCTTAGAAACACCCTGTTCCCTTCATCTGTAAAGTGAACTCCATCACTTCCATACATTCCATTGTTGTTGAAGATAGAACCCATGTTATGGTCTCTGAGGTAAGCAGAAACAGTTTTATTAACATGTTTCCTGGCTTTGTCAATCTGTGGACAGAATTGATTTGACCACTACCATTTCTGTCTTTGGCTTATATTAGTGTACACGGAGACAGTGTGAGGGATTAGCAACATCAGTTCTGCAAAGGTGTCCTTCATTAGGATTTCCAGCCCTACCCCAGTCAATGTGCCTAGGTCATTGCCAACACAGTGCATAATCATGGGGTGAGGAGCTCGGCAATTCTCAATGATTTTAACCGAAGCTAGCAACTGATAAAACTTTAACCCTCTCTGGCCAAACCAACTAATCTTCACATTTGGCAAAATCAATTCCCTGTCAATACTGCTCCTTTTTGCAGCCTCTTTAGCCCAATAGACAAAGCTGTGGCCCACAATCCACACTCTAATCATTTTGTAGGAAGGAGGAGTAGCACACAGGACAGGTCTGCAGCTCAATATCACAGTTGGGACTTTGAAAGACAGTGAAAATGCATGTGTGTTGGTGGTTTGGAAAAAACTAAAATTTTATTGGGTGGAGGGAATATGCATGTGAAAAAAGTAGGTAGCTTTTGGAAATGATTAGTAAATAGATGTTTGATTGGGTCTGGTAAATAGAAATAAATGTAATAGAGAGCTGGATATGCTTTACAGTATGTGCAGTAAACCACACCTGCTGTAGTACATTTTGTAACTAGTATGGCCCTTCTGAAATGTGCTCTGAACTAGTGATCTACTGGTTCTAGTGGGTTTCTATGGAGAATATGCAGAGGGTGTATGGGGGAAGGGTGTTAAAGAAACAGGTATTCATTTTTTCAAATTGGAGAGGTTTAGGTTCATTGTTTTATAAGGTAAGTAAGATTAACTTGTGAGGTTTTAGCTAACAAGTGTAGTATAGTGTTAAAAATATAAAACTATAAAGGAAAGTAGGTTTTCCAACTCCCGTTTTTTTTGCCAATTCATCGCGATGACCGAGATTAAGTTGCGATTATTGACAGAAAGGCATGCATTTTGGGCTACCTTTAAACAGGAGTGAAAGGGTTAACAGATAGCAACCATTCAAAAATGCATGTACAACAAAGAAATATGAAAGGAATGTTTAAATCACTGACTTTTGCAGTATCATGCAATGCAAAGTTCTGAAGGTTGCCATTTATGGTTGCTTTGTATGAGAGTGGTTTGCCGTTCTTGTGCTAAGTTTTTACAAACCCTGAGAATATTGCCTCTATCTAATAAGAGAAAAATAGTTATTTTACCAATGAACTCAATATTCTGGTATGTTAATTAAATTTCCTTGCAAGCAAAAAAAAATGATTAATAAGGTAGATAATTATGTCATAATTTGATAAAAGATTTTCAAATATATATAAGTATTAAAAAAAGAAGGGATGATATATAATTGAAATTGTAAGTGTTTTTATACATCTATTAATAGGTAACTAAAATAAAGTTTGTCTCAAGTGCAGACTAGGTGTCTGTCAAGTTAGTTTAGAATGTGTTTCCACAGAGGTGTATATTGCAATTGTATTCCCTTACTCTATTCTGTAAGTGGTCGAAGAAAAGAGTGCACAGTAATGGTTAAACTTATATGTAATAATGTAGTGTAAGATGTGAAAGTGTTATATGTGTATATATGATGTGCTGCTTATAATGAATGTTTTCATTTGAGTTCTGGGATTTCTTCCATTATGAAAGAAGATGAGAACACTCATATTTAAAAGTGGAAAGCATGCACTTTAGCTGTATTTGAATTATGACTGTCTCAAAGTTGATAGCTATGTGTTACATACTCTTTAGTGTAGGTATTGGATAATTACAGGATAGATTTGTATGTGCATTCATGGGGAGATATGTTCTTTAACAGTATTTAGATTGAGATACGAAATATAACACTGGTTGGCACTGCTATGCCAAGTGCTATATAAAGTATAGCACCTATGATGCATGTGACACACATGTTTGTAAATTATAGAGGCTCTCTCTCACCCACTCATGGATCAAGAAAAGTACTCATATATTCACTAAGATACTCACAAAGTAGATATATGTGTAGCATTATCAAACGCAGTTAAAGATATGTCTCAAATTCATAATACAGGCACTGAGGTATTTATTTATCAATGTACATTGATATTTCTAGAGCTTTCAAAACAGATAATCGGATACTGGTACATTTTCTAAATTATGTTATGGGACAGCTAGGTAGGCTATAGCGCAGGGTGCTATGTGGCTAATCTGTAAGATATGTTCTTTGAATATTTGAGTGAGCTATCTGCGCTTATAAAGATTTTTGTTCTGAAGTGTACATGCACTGTGCCATCTGCATTTTAATCCGACATACCTAAGTAGAAATATCTACATTATATGTTAGATGTGGTGTAATTGACTTGTGCATGCAGTTTTACTGTTAGGGCTGTCTTATTACTTAAAAATTCTGCACAAGGTATAAACTGCTCTTTTCGAAGATATAAGTCCATACTAAGGAAAGGTGTAGACATTTACTCTGAATATTGACTGAGATATGCACACTCCTAGAAACCTATGTGTCCAATTACACATCCAGCCTACACCCAGATTTAAATCTGACATACCTAATTGGAAAAGCAGACAGACACTGAAACACCAAGTTAGGTAGTTAGAGAAGCACCTACACATTCACTCACACAGACAGGCACAACTGATATGTAACTCGTGCTAATGGAGGCAGTTTCACACATACTTAAATAACCCAACACTCACTAATACACCCAGGAGGCAATGTATGCAGGCCCTTACAGACATATTTAGAGACCATATATCAGACAAAGAGAGGCAGTGAATTTGTAACAAATTTACATATACACATGAAATCACAGCTCTACATAGGAACTGAAGCACCCATTCAGATATCTACTAAACAATTGATTCTTTCAAGTTTACCATGTAGAGAAGTAACCCTTGGATAATGTCCCAGGCCTGCTATACTTGAGCTTGTGCTAGCAGTTTTACAGCTAGGCCAACCTTTATATTTAAAAGTCCTAGTGAAGGCATAAACAGTTCTTTTACCATGTATAACTTACCACTGAGATAGGCTGCAGCTACATAATATTTCAGGATGTTATATGCCTAAAATGTTTCACATATATTCTGAAGTTGTAGTAAGAAATATGCAGTCCTATAGACATATGTGCCCAATTATATATCCACCATGCCACCAACACTTTGATCGCATATACCTAAGTAGAAAAGTAGACAGAGATTAAAACAGCCATACGGACTGTGACAGAAGCACGTAAATATTCACTTACACAGACAGGCACAACTGTTATTTATGTAGCGCTGATGGAGGTTGTTGCATACACACATAAATAACCCAGAGTAGTGCTTGCATCGTGTCTCCAGCTAGGTACACTTGAACCTGTGAATGAAGTTTTACGGCTAGGCCAACCATTGCATGTAAATGTCCTAGGGACGGCATAAAGTGGTATTGTACTATATATAAGTCACCACTGAGTTAGGCTGTAGCTAGGTCATAGGGTAGGGTGGTATATGATTAAAATGTAGCACTTGTACTGTGATGTTTAGTGAGGTATATGCACTTCTACAGACTTCTGTGTCCAATTATATATATAGAAAAGCGGAGAGACACTAAAACACCCAGTGAGGTATTTAGAGAACCATCTAAATACTCAGTCACAAAGACAGGCTAAACTGAAATGTATTTAGTGGTAATAGAAGCAGCTGTACACATATTTAAAAAAATAATACTCACTAATACACCCAGGAGGCAATTCATGTAGCCCCTTACAGACACATATACAGAATCATTCATGTCACAAAGAGAGGCAGTAATTTAGCAACAGACCTATATACACATTCAATTAGAACCCCGAACAGGAGATGATACACTTATTCAAATATAAAGTAAAGAACTGACACTTTCAAGTCTACCATGCAGAGAAGTAGGTCTTGCATCATGTCTTGGGCCTTGTACATTTGACCACGTACATGCCCTTTTCTTCCTAGGTCAATTTTCACATTAAAAAATCCTATAAAAGGTATAAACTACTCTTTTACCAGGTATAATTCTCCAGTGAGATAGGCTGCATGTAGGTCTTAATGCAGATTGGTATGTGCTTAGAATGAATGAAATGTACTACAAAGTTTAAGTGAGCTATATCCACTCCTAGAGGCCCATGTGCCCAATTATAATCGATCTTGCGTCCTATGCTTTAATCTGACATAGGTAAGTAGAAAAGCAGACAGACACTAAAATAGAAGCACATGAACATTCACTTACACAGGCAGGCAGAAGTGATATGCATCTAGTGGTAAAGGAGGCAGTTATACACACATAGTTACATTACCCAAAAGTCACCATCACACCCAGGAGGCAATCCATGCAGCCCCTTATAGGTACATTTAGAAAGGCACACATGTCTCATAGAGAGGCAGTTATTATCTAACAAACTTAGTTAGACATGCAGTCACAGTTACAGATAGGAATTGAGACACTCATTCAGATATCTGCTAAAGAACTGACAGTTTGAAGTCTACCATGCAGAGAAGTAGCCCTTGTATCATGTCTCGGGCCTGGTAGACTTGAGCCTGAGCATGTAGTTTTATTGCCAGGACTGTCTTGTCACTTAAAACTCCTACACAAGGAATACACTGATCTTGTACACATATAACTGAGCAGTAAGATAGAATGTAGAGCATAGTGCAGTGAGCTATGTGCTTAAAAGGTAAGACATGCTCTGTGACATTTCTGTCGGCTACATGGACTCCTAGAGATCCAGGTGACAAATTATACATCCAATTTGTCATTCAGACTTCCATTTGAGGTAGCTAAGTACTATAGCAGACAGACACTAAAAAACCCAGTGAGATAGTGATAGAAGCACCTAAACATTCAGTCACAGAGAGAGGCAGAACTCATATGTATGCAGCACTAATGGAGGCAGCTGCACACACAGTTAAATAACCCAATACTCACTAATACATCCAGAAGGCAATTCATTTAGCCTCCTATAAAGACAGTTAGAGAACCTAGAGAACCATTGATGTCAGAAAGTGAGGCAGCCATTTACCAGCAAACTTAATTATACATGGAATAGCATTCACAGATAGGAATGGAGATATTCATGTAGATATCTTGTAAAGAAGTGACACTTTCTAATCCAACATTAGACAAATAGCTCTTTCATCATATCTCGGGCCTGGTATACTTGAATGTGTGCATTCAGTTTTACTGGTAGTCTAACCTTCACTTTTAATAATTATAGACAACACATAAACTGCTATTCTGCTAAGTATAACTCAGCACTGAGGTAGGTTGCAGCTCGGACATACAGCAGGGTGCTGTGTGCTTAAAACCTAATTCATGTACTTTGAAAAGTCAGTGAGACCTATGTACCTAATTATTCATCCAGCCTGCCTCTGAGACTTCAATCAGGCACAGCTAAGTTGAAAAGCTGACAGACACTAAAAGACCCAGTGAGATAGGTCAGAAGCACGTAAACATTCATTCACATAAACAGGGGCAACTGATATGTATCTGCCACTAATGGAAGCAGTTCCACAAACACCGGAAAAAACTCACTAACACAGTCAGGAGGCAATTTATGCAGCCTTTTACAGACACATTTAGAGAACCATTTATGTCACAAAGAGAGGGAGGTATTTATTAACAAAGTTACATAGGCATGCAATGACAGCCCCAGATAGGGTCTGAAACACTCATTGATATATGTGCTAAAGAACTGACACTTTCAATTTTAACTTGCAGAGAAGTAGCCCTTGTATTATGTCTCCGGTCTGCTACACTTGAGGCTGTGCATGCAGTTTTACTGCTAGGTCACCCTTCACATTTAAAACTCCTAGAGAACGTTTAAATTGTTGTTGTAACATGTATACCTCACCACTGAGGGAGGTTGTAGGTACGCCATAGGGCAGGCTGGTAATTGTTTAAAAGGTACCATAGGCACTCTGAAGGTTCGGTGAGCTGTATGTGCTTATAGAATTCCATATGCTTAATTATATCTACCTTGCCACCCAGACTTCAATCTGACACACCTAAGTAGAAAAGCAGACAGGCACTAAAACATCCACTGAAATAATGGCAGAAGCACCTACATATTTACTCTCATAGGCACAACTAATATGTATGTCGTACTAAAACAGGTAGTGGCACATACATGTATATAATCCAATACTCACTAACATACCTAAGAGGCAATTCAGCAGCTCCTTACATATACATTTAGTGAACTATAGAGATCACAAAGAGAGGTAGTAATTTACCAACAAAGTTACATACTCATGGAATATCACCTCCTCAAACAGTTAATCAGATATCTGTGTGAAAACTGATACATTCAAGTGAAACAATTAGAGCCCCTCTCAGGCTTTAAGCTACTCTTCTACCACATATGACTGTCCCCTGAGGTAGGCTGTAGTGAGACAATAGGGTATGCTCCTATGAGTTAGTGTTCGCTTAAGTAAGTGTACGGGTGAGTAAGACAGTGTAGAGTAACTCTATGGGTGAGTAAGTGAGTGTGTATGTGAGTAGCTATATGAGCAACCTCTCATTCACCCATACATATAACTAAGCAGTAAGGTAGGCTGTGGGTAGTTAATAGGGTGGGTGCTACTTACTTAAAAGGTAGCACATGTAGTCTGAAAATTGTCTACGCTGTATATCCTCATGTAAAGTAAAAGGTTAAATAGTTAAAATATGTAATGTGATACTATGTAATTAAGTGATGAATGTTCTTCTCTATTTTTGTTTTCAGACATTAATATCTAGTTATCTACAGAGAATTACCATGCCAACAAAAAGTCAGAGAAGTAGCAAATAGAACTGAGAACTGAGAAACAAAAGGGGCAAAATGCAGAAAAGACAGTCAAAGAGAAGAGGCTTGCTGGTAAGAGGACCAAGACATTTCTAACAATTGCTTGTGCACAACTGGAAAAAGTGCAATAAGGAGTAAATAAAAACAATACTATAACACTGAGTATCAAAACACAAAACGTCTCTGATAAAAAAATAACAAGTTATTGAAAAAAGGAGAGATTTTAAGCAGAAGCCAGAGGCAGTTCAAGGAAATCAGAGATAGAATGTTGCATACTAGAGTAATTCACAACTTGTTAGCATCTATGAAGAAGAATAAAAGAAGAACACAAGCAATCATACAAAAAGAATATATTGAAGATGTAGTTGATAAGGCATTTGGAAATTATTTATCTTGGTTTTAAGCAGAATGAAGACACTGCACAAAATAGTATTGTCTATGAGGAGATAGAGCCAAAAGAAAAGACTTGTTAATAGAAGTAACTTTTGCAAAGTGTTTAGTGGTGAATGGATACATATTTCAAGTACTGAGCCTTTCTTTAAAGAGGAAGGCTATTTGCAAGACAACACATTAGTGTATGCAGTTGATGAATCTGGACGATGTTATGAGATGAAAAATAGAACTCCTGTTCCAAAAGAAGTAGTGGTACCTAGAAATATTGAGGAAGTAATTGCTGAAGAGGTGCAAGGAAGACGTAGACAGGCCCCTGTGTACAAATGAAATTGTAGTAGTGTTTATAGTATCATCAACAATCAATTGATATACTGAGAAATATCCTCCGTATGTTTGTTTCTCGATGTTTAAAACAGAAAATACGTACTTTGCAAGGATTAAATTCATGCAAAGTAAGAAAGCATACAAATTTACAAGGACACTCACTAGCTTGTCTATTAAAAAAAGTGTGTCAAAGCAGCTTTCATCATTTCAGAATGTTAGGGGTGCACCACTCAACAATAAGAACTTTTGTTAGAATGCTTTACTATGTAAAAACTCCTGCTGTATGTTTAGGAGAAAGGAATAGAGCTCTTTTGCATGGTAGTGTAGTAGAAGCAGCAAAGGTTTGTGATGCTTTTCAATTTAGTTTCTTTCGACCAGAACAGGAGTGTCGGGAAAATGAAGAGTTGGTAACAACAGGATTTGTGGATCAGAACAGATGTATTAGTGTTGCCAATTTTAAAAAAGAGATTAGAAACTTTAACACTGTTTCTTCACAGCAACCAAACTGTGTTTGCATATGTTGTCTACACACTCGCTACAAAAATTAAACTTGTAATGTTAATTTGTAAATTAAAACTGAAAAAGAGAATAATAATAAGTGGTGAGAATTTGCTGTTTATTTATTTGTAGAGAGATGATTTGACTTGTCAACCCGGCTAGGTATATGTAAGTACTGCTATGATAAGTAAGAGGGAAAAAAAGCCTGCTAGAACAGTACACAACAACTTAGAAATGGTACCTGTTCCAGAAGTACTTAAAGATTTGAATGATTATGAATCCATATTAATACAGTCTATACATTCATTTCAAGCTATAGTACACATTGAGCCAAAGACAGGGAAATTATCTCCACCTGAGATCCAGAAAGGAAAATATTGAAACTATAGGGATACAGAGAAATTTGGAAGAGGGACTTGTAATTCTAGTAAATGGTATCCCGACCAAGAGTAAAGAAATTAAGGCAAGAGTTAGTAGATGTTACTAAAGTTAAAAATGCAACTTCATATCTGGCACAAAATAACATATATTATAAAAATGCAGAAATTCTTCAAGATATCACACATCTGGAGGACAATACATCATCAACAGGTCAGATGGAAAAAGTGGATTGATGCAGAGTAGAAGAAATTCTTGAACATTACAGCATCCATCCACTAAATTCAAAATACATTGTTGGTGATGCTATTGATCTATATCAACTAAAAGAAGCAAAAGGAAGTTAATTAAGTGTATGGGAAAAAAGTTTAGAATCTTGATGTTTCCCTCATCTCTTTCCTACTGGAATAGGCGGTAGGTATGATGATCGGTCTGTGCAAATACTTGCAGCCGAGTACAGATGTATGAGACTTTAGTCAGAGGATCCTAGATTTCATCAATGTATCCCTTATATGTTTCATCTATTATTTGAAAGTGATTTGTGTTCATTATCTTATGCTGTAAACCACACTTTGAAAACAGGTGTAAATCTGCAAAATCTATCTTGAAGAGAATTTGTTGAGAAAATTCACGGAAAAGATGAGCAACTGGAATACAACTTGATTAATCTCATGGCATGTCAACGTGGGACCAATGAATATTGATAATGTTGTCATGGTGAACTAAAATGCATGTTGAGAAATTTAGGAGCACATACATGGTTTCTAACACTGAGTTGTGCTGAGTATGCATGTGATGACCTGCTTCAATTCTTGCGAGAGGCAAATTCAAATATAAAAGGCATCGATTTAAAGACACCAGAAGAACCCTGCTCATTGGACCCTGCAAATGTTTGCAGATATTTTACCCACAGATTTCAAGATGGATTTCACCTGCAACAAGAGTAATTCACCTCTCGATGAAGTGACTGATTTCTTTTGGCGCAAAGAATACCATGGCAGAGGTGCTCCACATATTCACATGCTACTATTGGTAAATGATGCCCCAAAGTTTAGAACAGACACTGATGAGTCTGTGTTGTCTTTCATTGAGCAGTATGTGACTTGCATCATCCTAAATGAGAGTGTTGATAAAATATTAAGACAATAAGGGGCCCATTACGATACCCGGCGTAAAAAAATCCGCCAGGCATGGAAGCGGCAAAAATCCGCCCGCACACACCGCCTGAACACCGACCACGCCATTATGAGTACACAAACCGAAAACCGCCATCGGCGGAAAAATCACACAAAATACCGCCCGCCATCGTCCGAGTCGGAGTCAAACCGCCCGCCACGGACGGAAACACGCACGACAACACAAAACCGCCCGCCCACACGGCCGACACACCGCACGTGAAATTACGATCGCACCGCCATGAGCGCAGAAAAACAACAAATATACCGCCCGCCAGCGCAAACAACGCCGATGAGAATCGACACGGCAGAAGCCATGGCGCCAACGTACCTGCACAGAAACCATCCGCACACAAAACCAATAGCACACAACATGGCCAACAAGTCCACACAGCAAGGCACACACAAATACACAAGCACAGTACACATCCCGAAAACACCCCCGGACAAACAAAAAATACAAAGGCCAGAACCCCAGACACAACACACCTGAAAACAACAGACCATGAGGACACACCCACATAGGTGAGTACAAAAGCAGCACTCCCACAGACCACAACCCCTTGCTACATTGCAAACCAGAGAGGAGAGGAGAGGACACAGTGACACAGCAAGGACAGCAGCACACCACAGAAACGCACACATCACAACCACCACCACCACCACCAAACACCGGCACCACAAACCCCCTGCACATTACACAACACACACCGCACCAGCACCACAAACACCATGGCACCACAAAGGATGCCCAAGTTCACGCCCATGGAGCTGACGGTCATGGTCGACGAGATCATCAAGGTGTACCCACAAATCTATGGGAACATGGTCCAGCACACACCACTAGCCACCAGAAACAGAATGTGGAACCGGATCGTAGACCAGGTCAATGCAGTCGGGACCCTGCCCAGGAACAGAGGAGAAATTAACAAACGTTGGAATGACGTAAAGAGCCTGGTCAAGAAGAAGGAGGGCAAAAACAGAGAGCTGGCTGCCGTCACTGGCGGAGGGAATCCCGCGCTCTTTAAGACCTTCAAAGCGTGGGAGGAGAAGGTGCGAGTCGTAATCCATCCGGAGATCCTCGCCGGATTAGCAGGGGAGTGGAGGCTGGTAAGTACAAACTAATGTATACTAGCACACCGCTATGTACTCACATGCGCAACTACCATGCCACAGCTCCCAGGGACAAACACCCCCATGTCCAGCACACAATACACAACACAACACACGCACATGCAACAGACACTACCACACACAGCCCAAACCGAACAACTGTAAGATGCGTGGGGACATGTGTACACTAAGCCAGCCACGTAACCACCAACAGGTCCCCAAATATGCCAGAAGCGCCACAACGAGCACCCACCACACCCATGTGTCCGCCACAGCTGCACTAACCGACAAGTAACAGGTAAGTGGCAGGAACACAAAGTGCAGTGGGTGGGACGGTGGACAGCCCAAGTACAACACACACCAGGCCCCAGTCCCACAGCACAGCAAGGAGGAGCATCCCCCACACCCCACAGCCACGTGTCAGCCACCGCAGTGCACAACGACAGCCGAAAGGCAGACATCACGGTCCACAGCAATCGGTGTCAGTGGGTGTACAGCCACCCCCACGACCCACTACACCCCCCACCCCCACAGACCTGCAACATGGAGCACCCCCGCTTAGAGCCATGTGGCATCCAGTACAGTGCACGCACGAACAACTTGCAGGTGGGAAACTGGACAGGGCTGGATTACTGGAGGCATGAGGACCATAACACCACCAACACATGGGACATGTCACGTAGCAGACGAACACGCAGCACCGCCCACCGTCACGAACAAGTGAACAATGTGCACACGGACATGAACAACAGACTCACACCCCACATGACCCATCACAGACATAGCAACACCCAAGGAGCCACGTCTGCATGCACAAGCCACACTGAATATAGTCCCACACGGCAGCCACTGTGCAACTCATCACACACAACCGAAACACCATTGAAGTCCTGTCCATGTAGCCCCCACTGCCTGTCAACCCCACACCCCACAACTACGCCTATGTAAGACAAACAACACTAGACGCAACAGAGCGGAACAACAGAAATGCACACGAACACCACTGAACCCATCAAACTCACAGACACACCATGCACATACAACATACCATCCATCCCATCCGTCAGCCCCAGTCTCATGAAAGGCATGTCATCCGCACAGCTGCCACACATACAGCAGTCACGCTAAGACACATGCCCATGACCAACCATGTGCCAGAAGTCAATTAAGCGCACAACACACTGTGAGCAACAACACACAACATGGGCCACACCCCCCGAGCACTGCAGTGATGCACATGGCACAGGGCAGCACGCACACCAAGGAGATGGGACAACTGCAATACGTTGGCTGGCACACAACTATCACTCACTCATAACGATGCGTCCAATGCCATGTCCAGTAACCACAACAGACAGCAAATATGCAGGGCATGTCAGGCATGCACACACCTCAGACCATGCACTGTCATGCTGCCACAACACATGTCACGTTCGGCACCCATGGCTCACAGCATGTACCCCAAAAGCATATCCCCTCCCAAATGCGAATCTGGGGCATGGCCCCCATGTTGCCATATGCGTTCCTAAGCGTTCCATTTGAACCCCAAAAGCATATCCCCTCCCAAATGCGAATCTGGGGCATGGCCCCCATGTTGCCATATGCGTTCCTAAGCGTTCCATTTGAACCCCAAAAGCATATCCCCTCCCAAATGCGAATCTGGGGCATGGCCCCCATGTTGCCATATGCGTTCCTAAGCGTTCCATTTGAACCCCAAAAGCATATCCCCTCCCAAATGCGAATCTGGGGCATGGCCCCCATGTTGCCATATGCGTTCCTAAGCGTTCCATTTGAACCCCAAAAGCATATCCCCTCCCAAATGCGAATCTGGGGCATGGCCCCCATGTTGCCATATGCGTTCCTAAGCGTTCCATATGAACTCCAAAAGCAAAGTACAAACCAGACCCAGGATGGGCCAGGAGCCCGCATACACCAGAGTCACAATGAGTAGGGGCACAGCAACACACCCATCGGCATGGCCAATCCGTCCCATGCCACATGTGCACAGCACACAGTCCCATTGCCTAGCACACACAACTACAGATGCCACAGCCACACACTCGCCTCCGGGAAACCCATGTACGAGATTGCACGAACTGCCAATGTCAGACGACTAATACATACTTCGCCAGGTGCAACACAATAACAAATCTCATTCTCTCCACAGGTGACGAACTGCTGGACGCTGGGGATGGAGACAGCAGCCAGCACAGCCAGCCTACAAGCCCCCAACGAGGACACACGGATCTGGAGGATCTGTCCACCTCTTCGGACACGGACCACCAAGCTGGCCCATCTGGCGTGGCAGGGCCCAGCCGCTCCCCAGGACCCCTCCTACCCACCAACCCATCATCCAGGGACGCTGAACAGTCCCAGTCCCCTGCTGCCACTGTCGTTGCGGCCACACCCACGGTCATTGCGGCCACTACCACTGCCGCAACCGCCACCATCGCCGCACCGACCACCACCGCCTCCACCACCACCACGTCTTCGCTGGCACCAGCCCCAGCGCAGGTGGTGGCCCGGCCGACTGGATCCACCCTGGGAGCCACAGCGAGGACCGTGGTGTGCAATGTGGCTAGTGGGCAGTCCGGTGGCAGCAGGACTGGTAGGAGGAGCAGGGTCAGGGAAACGCCAGCCTCCCCTGGGAGCCATGCCCTGCCTCAAATGGCCAGAGTCCTTGGGGCCTATGAAGAGGCCCAAGGACAATGGGCCAGGTCTGCTACTGACACGCGGGAGGTGCTGGGGGTGCTGAGGTCCATGGACGCCCATATGGGCCAATTCGTGTCCCGTATGGACCAACTCGTGGACCTCATGGGCCAGCTGGTGGTGGCGGTGGGGTCACAGGCAAGGCCAGCAACACCACCTCCGCCACCACCTGCTAGGGCGCAGGGTCGGCCAGCAGTGTCCACTTCCCCTGCGTCCACAGCCAGTGAGCACACCTCACCCACCACCAGCAGGTCGCCACCACACACCCCCTCCCAAACGTGGAAGGGGCCGTCCGAAGAGGAAACAGATCTCCCGGGAGGACTTCGCACGCTCCAGTCGCAAGTGAGGCAGCCAGCCAGCCTTCCGCCAGCCTTCCTTGACCAGCCACTGCATTGACTTGCTCTACGATCCCACTCCACACAGCCAGCTGGATGGCATGTGTGTGTTGGACTATGGACATAGAACCAGTGGGTACACCCTGATCATCACGCAGCCATGACCGACAGCTCATTGTCACTGCACGCACCACTTTTGTCATCACCTTACACACAATCACATGTCACAGTTTGTAATAAATGCACCTTTTTCACTAACTGCTGTTTGTGCCCTGTGTTTTATTTGTACGGAATACAACGGCCACCTTGGGCGGAAGGGCACCTGATGCGTGGCATGGCAATGGAATCCGGAGGGCCTGTAGGGACCTAGGGGTGGGAGACAGAACAGGAGCACATTCAATGAGTGTGTCACACACCCATCACACAGTACATGTCAACAACTACAAGCAATGTACACACATCGCACGGAGCAATAGGGCACAATGCCACAGTCACCAACAGTGGCATACTACCCTGGCCATGGAGCGTTGACACACTGCACGCAGTGAACATACGGCCACCCTGACACAGCACACACACACCTGCACAGATACAGACACATCATCCGTCGTACATGGACACTCACCGTCAAGTGAAGTAGCGGGCGATGAGCTGCTGGCGCACATTCCCAGCTTCCTCCTCTCCGCTGTCCACCTCACTCGAGCTGTCCTGGTCTGCGGGCTGGGGCCCTGGTTGATCTCCGTCATCCACAATGAGGGGGATCTGCTTCCGAATGGCCAGATTGTGCAGCATGCAGCACGCCACCACTATCTGGCACACCTTCTGTGGGGAGTACGCCAGTGCACTCCCGGTGCGGTCCAGGCACCTGAACCTGGACTTGAGGAGGCCAAAGGTACGCTCGACCACACGTCTGGTCCTCCCATGTGCCTCATTGTATCGATCGTCTGCTGGGGTGCGAGGATTCCTCAATGGACTGAGCAGCCATGCCCCATTCGGATACGCAGAGTCACCTGGGTGTGAGGGACACAGAGAACCGTAGCTATTCCAACTGGACAGGGGACAGCATCGCACAACCAGCACGCTACACCACTCCACATACTCACCGACAATACAGGCACGATCCTGTTGCAGATTGGCCATCAGTCGTGGCAAGATGCTGTTGCGCATTATGTGTGCGTCATGTGCCGAGCCTGGAAACTTGGCACACACGTGGGTGATCACCATGTCCGCAAGGCACACCACTTGCACATTCAGGGAGTGCGTGTGCTTCCTGTTGCGGTACAGGTGCTCAGTGGCCTGTGGTGGAACAAGGCCAACATGAGTGCAGTCAATGGCTCCCACGACGTGTGGGATTCTGCCAAGGGCATAGAATGCACCCTTCACTGCCGCCAATTCACGAGCCCTGGGGAAGCGGATGTACCTGTTCCGGTACAGCATCATGGCTGCCAGTACATCCCTCAGCACCTTGCTGAACATGGGCTGGGACATCCCTCCTCCACTGCCCACTGTGTGCTGGAATGACCCAGTGGCGAAGAAATGCATGGCGGGCATCACCTTAGCCGTGGGGGTGACAGCAGTCGGATACACCCTGCGGGGACGGAGATGGGGCTCTAACATGGCACACAGTCGATGCAGAGTTGGCCTGTCCAGCCGAAACTTCCTGATTACCTCTGTATCATCCATGTCCGCCAGCAATTGGTATGGGCGGTCAATGTTCGGTCTCCGCCTGGGTTAAATGGCAGAGGACACATGTCAAAGCAACACGGCACATAGCAATTTCGCATACACATCACTGACATGACTGAGCAAGCACATGAGCCACAGCCCAGCTGTCAAGCTGGGACGGCACGGCCACAATACACTTACACAGGTCTCCCAACAATGGCAATGGCAAGTGAGACATACCACTGCCATGTGCATGCACATGGGGATCTAGGCCCCAATGACTTGCGGGGCGTGCTGATGGGGACTGACTGCATATTCGTCAAGCGGCAACGCCACGGCAACATGAGTGTCTGCTGAGCATGGAACTGCTTCCGAGGCTGGATGAGTATGGCACACGACGACGACGATGTGGGCACGGGCTGAGCGGCCAATACAAGTGGGACCTGTGGCACGAGGGGATATGAGACAGTAGTAGGTGTCAGCACTGCACCCTATGTACAGCACTGTACGGATCACAGCTCCCGAAACATTGACTGGTGTCCACATTGACAGCCCCATGCCAAGACAGCTGTGTGCTTGCAGTCACACGTCACAGGTGAGAGGTTACATTGCACGTGCCAGGTGGCAGACGTACATAGTGGGAGCTGGCATGTGTGTGCATGTGTCTCCTGTTCAGGATCCACCAGATGGGCGCTGACTCTGTACTGACCATTGGACACAGCATGTTCCGTGGAAGGCTTGTGTGTGTGGGATGGTGGCACTGGATGTGCCTCCGTTGGGTGGGGGGCCATGCACAGGGCGGGTACGTCGATGATTGCGCATTGTTGGTCACGGTGGGTGCACCAACTAAGATGTGTTGCCCTGTGTTCAATTCCTATGTCCGCATGATGATGGACTGTAGATGTGGGCAGACTACACATTGGTCGATGTGCTGTCTATATGCATGTGCCTTCACACCAGGCACAGCTGCCCCTGCACATGTGACCCCTGCTGGACTCGCTGCTGGGTCTGTGGAGCTGATGCACCTTCTGCGCGTGGGGCGGGCAGCTCTCCTCACTTCCCTCATTGCGCATGTCATGACTTTGCCGCAGGTGACATGGATCATGGAGGGCCCACATGTACGCGTGGGTAGGCTACACATGATTGTACACTGGTCGCCACCCCCAGTCAGTGTTTCGAATGGGAAGGTTGTCGTGCTGGTGGTATGTTCGATGTGGCGGATGGGCGGGCCTAGGTGCGGGCTTACATTCCGGACATGGGGGGTAGTTGGATTGGCGACTAGTTGCAGTACACACGGGACACGTCTCTTCCTTTCCACATCTGGGTCATCCCTTGTACTTACTGACAGTGATACAGTCATCTTCGCCCCAGCCCTCATGTCCTCCCCTCGCTCCCCAATATGAATGCTCACCTGCGAGGCTAGCGCCTGCACAGGCAGCCCCAAGCTCGCACCAGAGAGGGCAAGGAGTGTATGTGTGGGTCCAGTTGCACGAGTGGGCTGTCTCAGGGTATGATGTGTGGCGGGACGCCGTCCACCTGCGTGGTGCCCCAAATGGAGACCCGGCCTGCATGGACTATGCATCACAGTCTTCGCCTTCCGGATCCGCCACCTGCGACACCCAGTGGCTGTGGCTGCCCTTGCGGCCAGGCCGCGTCCGTCTGTGGCTGATGGCCCACACATTCACTCTTTGGCCTCTCTGGGGAGGGCTCGGGGGTGGTGGCGCACGCGCTTGCACTTAGTCGCAATGGCATGTGGCGTGGTTGGTATGATGGGCAATGGATGGGATGGTGCGAGCCACCTCCCGTGACGTCAGTGCTGCTCGTGCTGTGGTGCGTCCCCCTACACTTCCATTTGACTTGTGCCATGCTAGTCGTTGAGGTTCTATTGCCTGCGTGATATGACCAGGAGGAGCGCGAGGAGACCTCTCACACACCATGCTCCACTGCCATCCCGTGCCCTGTATCGCCTGTGCGGATTGACTATGTTGGGGTTGCACCTGGTCGACTGGGGCTGTGTGTGCCTTGTCAAGGGGCATGGCGGGCGCACAACAGGATCCAGCTTGTCCACAGAGGGTGGGCTGAGGTGCGCCTGGTACCGCTTTGTACGTGTGCCCGGCTGCTGTGCACACACGTGTTCACTCCCCCCGACAGGTGTCCTCTCACAATGCCCAGGGAAGCGGTGGTGTACTGTTCATGACCCCTCCCAACACGGCGTGCTCCAACTTGGCATGTGCGCATCTACCCGTCGCACCCACCCACCTGAGCACTGCGTCCATATGACTTCACACGACACATGTGTGTCTTCCACAGTAGTGCTACTCATTTGCGTTGACATCCAATACCAGTGGACTACATGGTCATGTCACGACTGCCGTGTACTTCACATACTCTCATCCTCTCTCATTCGTACTTGTGAAATGAGTCAGCGAAAACAGTTTTGGTTTCAAACATTATATTGAGTCTTCTGTCCTCTGTGATGCAGTATAGTGGACACTACTGGCAGCGGAATACATGTTGAGGATATACTGAGCATGATAACAAATGGGATAGGGTGTGGGGTTACATCTGCTTGGCCAAGGCTGTGCTAATGTACATTTACGTATAGCTGCGGAGCTGCGGACTTTGACACAGACGGTATACATGTAGCCTACCAGACCGCTCGGCATCATGGGCACAGTCCATCTCAGTTCCATGTGACAGGTTTGCTGCGGTTGTTCCTCATGCACGCGTGCATGTGAGATGACATCAGGGCATGTGCTTGCGTGCATGCAGCGGCGTGCCACTTGTTGTTGCAATGTGGTGGTTACTGGACATGTCACAGTCACTGGGGTCGTGTTGTTGTTGTATGCACTTGTCGTCCATGCAAAGGTCCTGGTATGGGATTCCCGGGCGGGGGTGGGAGGGGTGCAGCACCCACAGACTCCAGGCGACCTATTCATGTCCACTGAGCGGTGTGTGTGTCCATGTGCGCTGGATCCATGTTGTGTCCTGGTTGTTCGTGCAGTTCCGTCCATGTGGGTGCGATGCACAGAGCCCATGCCACTGCCTCCCACGATGCATGCGGTGTTCCTGGATGTGATGGGGAACAGTGTGCATGTCCCGGTCATATCCGATGTCATGGCGATGTCGTTGATGGTGTGGTTACAGTTGCCGGTCGTTTGGTATGGCTGCTGTGGTGGTGACTGGCCAGTCCGTGCGGAAGCTGAGCATGGGTGCGGGGTTGGACTTCATAGGTCACTCGGGGAACCTGCGTTGTGGTCCGACGTATTTACAGGTTGTCAGGTATGCGATGCCGTCCAGCAGGGCTTCCATGTCATTGGTGGTGTACATGTTTGCCAGCCAATGAAGCGGATGGTGGCTGTCAAGGTGTTGTTCGTAGGTTGTCCCTTGGAGGACCATGATGGGGCATGCTGGGTGACATTCGATGTAGCTGTTCTCGATGATCCGTCGTGTGGAGGCACAGTGGTTCCATTTCAGTGCGCGTGCGATGTTGGCCACATACGCCATGCCCCCATAGGCAGAGCAGGCCCTGTCGTGTGCGTCCAGAGGGAGGAGTAGTGGTAGCAGGTCCGCCTTCAGACATGCCGGGTTGGAGAGGCATATCTCGACGGGATGCTGGTAGGGACACCTCCGACAGTAGAAGACGGGCATGACGCAGCTGAACAATGTGATGCGGTAAGTCAGTCGGTAACTTACGTTCAGCAGGGACAGGAGATCGCATCCCAATGTATGTATCGTGTTGGTTTGGTACAGCTTGAGCTGTTCGGCGTAGTTGGGTAGGTGTGTTGCGGTTGCCATTTTGCAGCGGTTCGTAGAGGTGGCGTGCTCCGGCTGTGTGTGCAGTCTGCAATGTGCACGCTCCGGGGTTGCTGTGAGCTCTGTGTAGTCGTGGGGAGACAGGACTTGTGTTCTGTTGGCTTGTTTGGAGGACACGGGCCCTCTTCCCACATGCTTCTCAGACAGTTCAAGGTCAGTGCTGTGTGACTCCTTCCAATTAACTTGCATGTGGCCGACATGGGGAGTGTTTTCTTCTTTCTTCCCCGTCCGTTGTGTGCTTCTGTGATATGCGCTATCTGCCCTGTGGTCGGTCTCCTCGGCATGCCTGTGTTGGTCTATTCTTGGACAATGGCTGTATTCACCGGCTTCTGTCGTAGGGCTGTGGTTTCGGTGTTGGAATGGAAGGTCATTCAGTGCTGTCTGCTCTCCCTTGTGTGGGCGGCAGGCTGCCTTTCCGCTCTGCGTTGGGCCTTGTGTGTGGATGTAATTCTTGGGCCACCTGTTGTCGGTCCCCGGGCTCTTTGGTGTTCCGTTTCATGTGTCTTGTTCATATGTGCAGGGTGGTATGGGTTTTTCAGTGTGGTACTGGCGTTCCTCTTCCCGAAGGGGCCCTGCTTCTCCTAGTTGGTGTTGCCGCCGCTGTGTGCTACGCCATGTTTGTTACACTGGGGTGTGTCCTTCAGTTGCGTGTCTTCACTGACATGTGTGCGTCGTTTGTGTGGCGTTGGGTGTTGTCCGTGAATTGGGCGTTGGGGACATGTCTGTGGCCGGCCTGTCACGTGTCATGTGCGTTCGGGGTGGGGCTGATGTGTGTGCTGCTTGGTTGTGTCCCTGTGTCTGTGTGCGACGCATGCATGGCGCTGCGGTTGGCCTCTGCGTTGTGCGCATGTGTGGCGGCGTCATCGGCGCTTTGGGGCCGTGACGGGGTGGTTGGTTCCTAGTCCCAGGTGGTGTGTACACATGTGTTCTGCGATGTTAGGATTTGGCCTGTGTGTCATATGTGGATGCAATGGTGGATGTGTAGTGTGCACGCGCTGGTGGGGGGTTGTCCGCTTTTCCGCCCTTGCACTGTGTGCGCTGTTTGCGTGCACTTGTTGTGTGTGTGCCTACCTGCGTCTCCGCGGTACGTTGCGTCCTTGGTGGTGCATCAGCAGAAGCATGGGAAGGGCCTGCAGTGCTGGATTCATGCCCGGGGTGCCGCTTCTTCGTTGTCCGTGCTCTGCGTCCGTGTTTCCGCCTCTCTTTCACGTGCGGTGTCTCTTTGCCGTGGGAGCCGTTTGTTTGCGGCATCGTAATTTATGCGCCGGGCGGGACGTGTTTCGTCGGACGGTGTGTGTCAGTTATGCTGCGCCGCTACGTGTGCGGGCGCACTTTGATGGCGGACGGTGTTGCTGGCTTGCCGGCGGTGTTTGGCCTGCTTTTCGCATCATAATTGTGCGGGCGTGTGGACTGCTGCGTGCCGGCGGTAACTGGTGGTTTTTGCATCCGCCAGCACGGCGGTTGTGCTTCCGCCCGCCATCGTAATGGGCCCCTAAGTTATTTGATTCCAAAATCATAGGTGTGGAAAATACTATCATAGAAAATATAGATAGAAAGGAAAATTTTATACAAGATGTCGTTTTGGATTTCCACAACCTGTGATCTCTGAAGGAAGAGTTAACTGCTTTTTATCTGCAGTCAGACAAACTCTCACATGGAAATCACCCAAGAACACATTCAACCTCAGAAGAACAGAAGCCTCAAAATACATCAATGACTATAATTCTGTCATTTTGAAGATGTGGAATGCGAACATGGATATACAGTTTATTGCAGACGACTCAATTGGTGTTGCTCGGTACAGCACCTCTTATATAACAAAGTCAGAGAAAACCGAGATGAAGGAGATGTGGGAGGAGATTTCAGCAGAAAAGACTATTACAAAGAAATTACATAGTTTTAGTTTGAAAATGCTTTCTCACAGAGAGATCAGCTCTTTTGAATGTGCAGACCATTTAAGCTCAGCTAGTTTGTTTTTTAAATCTAGAGGAGTTATACGGGTGAGTTAGGGCTTGCTAATACTCATAACAGAGTACTGAAATATATTTCTGAAATCCAAAACCCTGCGGAATTTGAGCCACATAGAACAGATATTCTACAGACTAACATGCTCGATACGCAATATCCAAGAAGGAGTGCTCATCTAGAAAGGATGTGCCTGTATGAAATACTTCATCATTATACATACAGAAGTAATGTCAGTGAAAACATAGAAGAAGGAAAATTTGGTGTTGATGGATGTGAAGGATGTTTGGTCAGACATAACAAAGGAAATTTGATCAACCATTGAAAGCTAAGTTTCCAAACTACAGACAAAAGAGAGTTTTTCTATTTAGCCCTGCTGCAGTTATTCAAGCCATGGCGTACTGAAAGTGAGCTACTTAAAAAGACTCTTTCAACACTGTGAAAGACACCATTGAGTGCTCTGTGTTTCCAGTGTATCTTCAAATGTTGAGAGATGAGATTGAGCAAGAAAAAAAAATTGCTACTGAGATAGCAACAGAGAGTTCTCACAATAGTCAAAGTTCAGTACCTGGAAGTCAAGATTCTCTTGGACAGCCAATCATTCAAAATGAAGCTGTAATTGCCATGAGTGAGTGGAGAATGCAATGCAGCAAGCAAGACAGGGAATGGTGAATCTACAACAACTAATATGGCAATTGAATACAGATCAGAAAGACATTTTTGATGAAGTGAAAGGTAAGATAGAACATGGATTTTTGCATGAGAAAAAAAGAGTGCATGTTCTACACATAAACCAGTTCTCTTGTACATAAGTGGTCAATCTGGAACTGGAAAAAGCTTCTTGATTAAAGTACTGACAAGTTATCTACAGAAGACAACAGATTCCAATTTGTCGCATGTAGTTACTGCACCAACAGGCTTAGCTGAACATAGTATTAACAGAGATACCCTTCATCGATATTAATGCTGCCTGTTGAACATGACAACATTTTAGAATACAACAAATTATCTGGTGATGCTTGTCATGAAGTGGCAAGAATATTAAAGCTACTAATTATTGATGAAGTCAGCTTGGTGTCTAACCTAATACTAGCTTTTATACATTTAAGAATTCAGCAAATATTAAAAACTGACTATGACATGCTTTTTGGAGCAAAACTCTTAAAAGTCTTTGGAGACCTGCTACAACTAACTCCAGTCAAAGGACAACCTGTATTCAAAACACTACTGCATAATGAAACTAGGAATTCACTGGGAAGTATTCGAAATGTAAACATTTGGGAAAACTTTGAATACAGAGAGTTAATCAGAAATATGTGCCAAGCATCAGCTATGCAATACAAAGATATACTGAAGGACAGAAGAGTGGGAGTTCTCATATAAAAAGAAAAGAGAGCATTACAAACCCGTCTGATCAAAAATCTATTTCCAAGTAATGTTTCAGCTGCAGAAGTAATGTATAATTTTTGTTAAGGAAGAGAAGTCTATTGTTTGTTTGATGCCAACCCTTGAGGAGTGTAGTAAATTCAATGAACATTTACTGCAACTGGTAAATGAAGAGATCATCAAAATTAGAGTAAATGATAAAATAGAGCATCAACGAGTTACAGTGCTATTAACAGAAAAACTGCAATCAAAATTGGATAGTTTAGAAAAGTCTGTGAGGAAAACTGCAGGATTAGAAAAACTGTTACGTATCTGTAAAAATTGTCGTGTAATCTTATGTTGCAATTTGAATGTTGAACAAGTGCTAGTGAATGGCGCAACGGCTAAAGTTATGAAATTTATTAATTATCCAAACAAAAATGATGTGGAATACTTTGCCATAAAATGTTATGATGTTGGTGAAGTTAAGCAGATTAGTAGATGCTGTGTATATTTTCTACTCGTGAAAGATTTGTATGTCCAGAGAAAGCAGTTCCCAGTCTTTTTAGCATATGGTTTAAGTGGTTCACTGATAGAACAACGATGACATAAATATCGATGTTAAAAATATTGAATAAAAAATATTGATTACAAAAATATCGACTCCCATACCTAAACAGGTAAGTACAACTATATCGAATCAGAAATATTGTTGTAAAAAATAGAGATGTAACAAATATCGATTTAAAAATAATTTTAACAAAATAAATTAAATTCAATATACATTTTAACAAAATATAACAAACAAACAATCAAAAAAAGATAAACACACAAACATAATAATTTATACATATAAATATATTTGCTTTAAAGTAATTAATTAACTATTATCTTAAATTTATTTTAAAAGTTAAAAATTATATTAAAAGTTATATATATATATATATATATATATATATATATATATATATATATATATATATATATATATATATATATATATAGTGAATTTCTAAGGTTTTTTAAATGCTAATCCCTAACTATAACGTCCCTGAAACCTGTGGTTTTTTCAGTATATATATATATATAAATGAAATTCACTATGCAACAGCAGCTGCAAGTCGCGCACACTCCTTCTCAAATAACGGCCAAATCGGAAAGTGCCTGGGGTGATTTATTTCATTATAATCTCACAGCCGACAACAAACCCTACGCGTTTCGGCGTCTGCACGCCTTGATCACCAAAGTGAATTTAATGGAATGAAGGCAACCTCTTGTCATTTGAGATGCCATCAGTGATGTCATCAGTGATGTCACTGACCATGTCATGAGTGATGTAATATGTGACGTCATCAGCAGTGCATTGCGGGGGCGCAAATTATAGTTAGCTCAGCTAACTATAATGGCCAAATTTCTATGGTTTTGTACCAGTGAAATGTGAGCCAAACTATAACGTCCTTGAAACCTGTGGTTTTTTCAGTGAATTTCTAAGGTTTTTTAACCCCTTGACCGCGATCGGAATTCCGCTTGTGTGCTGGACATTCCGATCGCGGGTGTGGTCGTGACGAGCTCATCTCGTCATGCGCACAGCGCTACCGCGCAGCATGACGAGCTGAGCTCGTCACGAGCATCGAAGGGGTTAAATGCTAATCCCTAACTATAACGTCCCTGAAACCTGTAGTTTTTTCGGTGAATTTCTAAGGTTTTTAAAATGCTAATTCCTAACTATAACGTCCCTGAAACCTCTGTTTTTTTCAATGAATTTCTAAGGTTTTTTAAATGCTAATTTCTAACTATGCCTAAATAGGTAGGACATGTGCAGAAAGAGGAAGAAAGGCGCAGAAAGAAGCAAGAGAACAAGAGAGGTGCAGAAAGAGGAAGAAAGGTACAGAAAGAAGCAAGAGCAATGCAGAAAGACTCAACAGAGGTGCAGAAAGAGGAAGAAAGGTACAAAAAGAAGCAAGAGATGTGCAGAAAGAACCAACAGAGGTGCAGAAAGAGGCCTACTTTGACTGTACCTTAGAACAGACTCATACAAAGTAGCCTAATCACTAATCCTTTTCCCAAGATGTCTTAAACATCACTTTACTCTTGAAGGGTCACTATTAATCGATTGCTCAGAATGTTAGGCCTACCAAATATAAAACAGCAATCCTAAGCATATCACTGTTGTAAGTCTGACCAAGTTTGTGAAGGTATGCATGTGTGTCTATGCTTTTATTTAGTGACATGTTAAATGAAAATAAACACACAAATTCTTGAATACCTGTGTTTCAAACAGCATACTCTGGAAATGTGTGTACAAAAAAGTGTGTGCATTTCTTTCTGCCACACAATACAGGGCACTTGGGTGTTCAATAGCATATTTGAGGGGCTCTATAACACATATATACATAAGACATGTCTGCCTGTGCAACCAAATGACAGAGCAGAACTGAGAAGATTTGACCACCTATAGGAGAAGTTACCCGCTTTTTAACCTACCATCTTCAGATGTATACCACATGTAAGAATACATGTACAAGTAGACATATACCTCAGTCACGAGAGCATGCAGACTTTTAAACTTGACAGATTGCACTTCCCATTTGAGTACAGAAAGAGGTGATAGAAGTTCAGAAAGAAGCAAGAGAGTTGCAGAAACAGGTAAAAGAGGTGCAGAAAGAGGGAACAGGGGTTCAGACAGAGGCAAGAGAGGTGCAGAAAGAGGGAAGAGCAGTGCAGAAAGAACCACCAGAGGTGCAGAAAGAAGCAATAAGGGTGCTGAAAGAGGTAAGAGATGTGCAGAAAGAGCAAAAGAGGTGGAGAAAGAGGCAAGAGGGGTGCAAACAGAGGCAAGAGAGGTACAGAAAGAGGAGTGCAGAAAGAGGCAAGAGGGATGCAGAAATTTGCAAGAGAGGTGCAGAAAGAAGTAAGAGCAGTGGAAAAAGAACCAACAAAGGTGCAGAAAGAGGCAAGAGGGGTACAGAAAGAAGCAAAAGAGGTGCAGAAACAAGCAAAAGAGGTTTCAGAAAGAGGCAAGAGGTGTCCAGAAAGAAGCAAGAGAGGTATAGAAAGAAGCAAGAGAACTGCAGAAAGAAGCAACAGAGGTGCAGAAAGAGGCAAGAGGGGTGCAGAAAGAGGCAAGATAGGTGCAGAAGGAAGCAACAGAGGTGCAGAAAGAGGCAAGAAAAGTGCAGAAAGAGGCAAGAGAGTTGCAGAAACAGGCAAAAGAGGTGCAGAAATAGAGAAGAGGGGTGCAGACAGAAGCAAGAGAGATACAGAAAGAACCAAAAGAGGTGCAGAAAGAGCCAAGAAGGGTGCAGAAATATGCAAGAGAGGAGCAGACAGAAGCAAGAGCAGTGCAGAAAGAACCAACAGAGGTGCAGAAAGAGGCAGGAGGGGTGCAGAAAGAGGCAGGAGAAGTAAAGAAAAAAGCAAAAGAGGTACAGAAAGAAGCACAAGGGGTGCAGAAAGAGGCAAGAGAGGAGCAGAAAGAGTCAAGAGAGGTGCAAATAGAGTCACGAGGGATGCAGAAAGAGGCAAGAGAGGAGCAGAAAGAAGCAAGAGAGGAACAGAAAGAAGCAAGAGAGGTGCAGAAAGAAGCAAGAGAAGTGCTGAAAAAGGCAAGATAGTTGCAGAAAAGTGCAAAAGAGCTGCAGAAATAAGAAAGAGCCATGCAGAAAGAACCAACAGAGGTGCAGAAGGAGGCAAGAGGGGTGTAGAAATTTGCAAGAGAGGTGCATAAGAAGCAAGAGCAGTGCAGAAAGAACCAACAGAGGTAGAGCAACAGGCAAGAGGGGTGCAGAAAGAGGCATGAGAAGTGCAGAAGGAAGCAACAGAGGTGCAGAAGGAGACAAGAGAACTGCAGAAAGAGGCAAGCGAGTTACAGAAATAGGCAGGAGAGGGACAAAAAAAGGGAACAGGGTGAAGAAAGAGGCAAGACAGGTGCAAAAAGAGGATAGAAGGGTGCAGAAAGAGGCAAGAAGTGCAGAAAGAAGCAAGAGAGGTGCAGACAGAAGCAAGAGAGGTGCAGAAAAAAGCAACAGAGGTACAGAAAGAGGTAAGAGTGGTACAGAAAAAGGCAATAGAGGTGCAGATAGAAGCAACAGAGGTGCAGAAGGAGGCAAGAGAAGTGCAGAAAGAGGCAGGAGAGTTGCAGAAACAGGCAAACGATGTTCAGAAAAAAGCAATAGCAATGCAGAAAGAACCAACAGAGGTGCAGAAGAAGGCAAAAGAGGTGCCAAAAGAGGCAAGAGGGGTGCTGAAGTTTGCAAGAGAGGTACAGAAAGAAGCAAGACCAGTGCAGAAAGAACCAACAGGGGTGTAGAAACAGACAAGAGGGGTGCAGAAAGAGGTAAGAGAAGTGCATAAAGAAGCAACAGAGGTGCAGAAGGAGGTAAGCGAACTACAGAAAAAAGAAAGAGAGTTGCAGAAACAGGGAAGAGAGGTGCAGAAAAAGGGAACAGGAGTGCAGAAAGAGGCAAGAGAGGTGTAGAAAGAGGGTAGAAGGGTACAGACAGAGGCAAGAGGGGTGCAGAAAGGAGCAAGAGAAGTGCAGAAAGAAGCAACAGAGGTGCAGATAGAGGCAAGAGGGGTGCAGAAAGAAGCAGGAGAAGTGCAGAAGGAAGCAAAAGAGGTGCAGAAAGAGGCAAGAAAAGTTCAGAAAGAAGCAAGAGAGTTGCAGAAACAGGCAAAAGAAGTGCAGAAAGAGGGAACAGGGTGCAGACAGAGGCAAGAGAGGTGCAGAAAGGACCAACAGAGGTGCAGAAAGAGGCAAGAGGGGTGCAGAAATATGCAAGAGAGTAGCAGACAGAAGCAAGAGCAGTGCAGAAACAACCAACAGATGTGCAGAAAGAGGAAAGAGGGGTGCAGAATGAGGAAAAAGAAGTGCAGAAAAAAAGCAAAAACAGTGCAGAAAGAGGCAAGAGGGGTGCAGAAAGAAGCAAGAGAGGAGCAGAAAGAAGCAAGAGAGGTGCACAAAGAGGCACAAGGGGTGCACAAAGAGGCAAGAGTTGGGCAGAAAGAAGCAACAGAGGTGTAGAAAGAAGCAAGAGAAGTGCAGAAAGAAGCAACAGAGGTGCAGAAAGAGGTAAGGGGGTGCATAAAGAGGCAAGAGGAGTACAAAAGGAAGCAACAGAGGTGCAGAAAGAGGCAAGAAAAGTGCAGAAAGAGGCAAGAGAGTTGCAGAAACAGGCAAAAGAGGTCCAGAAAGAGGGAACAGGGGTACAGACAGAGGCAAGAGATATGCAGAAATAACCAACAGAGGTGCAGAAAGAGGCAAGAGTGGTGCAGAAATGTGTGAAAGAGTAGCAGACAGAAGCAAGAGCAGTGCAGAAAGAACCAACAGAGGTGCAGAAAGAGGCAAGAGGGGTGCAGAAAGAGGGAAGAGAGGAACAGAAAGAGGGAAGAGAAGTGCAGAAAGAGACACAAGGGGTGCAGAAGTTTGCAAGATAGGTGCAGAAAGAAGCAACAGAAGTGCAGAAAGAAGCAACAGAAGTGCAGAAAGAGGCAAGAGGGGTGCAGAAAGAGCCAAGAGAAGTGCGGCAATGAGCAACAGAGGTGCAGAAAGAGGCAAGAGAAGTGCAGAAAGAAGCAAGAGAGGTGCAGAAAGAAGCAAGAGAAGTGCAGACAGAAGCAACAGAGGTGCAGAAAAAGGCAAGAAGGGTGCTGAAAGAAGCAAGAGAAGTGCAGAAAGAGACAAGAGAGGTACAGAAAGAGGCAAGATAGGTGCAGAAAGAGGGACCAGGGTGCAGAAAGAGTCAAGAGAAGTGCAGGAAGAAGCAACAGAGGTACAGAAAGTGGCAAGAGAGGTGCAGAAAGAAGAGAGGTGCAGAAAGTGGAAGAGATGTGCAGAAAGAGGCAAGAGAAGTACAGAAAAAGGAAGAAAGGTGCAGAAAGAAGCAAGAGAAATGCAGAAAGAGGCAAGAAGGGTGCAGAAACAAGCAAGAGTGGTTTGTGCACCATTAGTACCAATTTAACACCCACATTTAGCAAAAAAGTAAGAGGAAACCATTCTAGGTTTGCAAAGGGCTTTCCACCACGCTATAACACTTGTTGCTGCATTTTTGGTAACGTTTGAGCCGTTTGAGCTAGAAATAAGTTTTTGGGGGTTCAAATCTGCAGATTATGCAGAAGATGATGATGGATTATGTGGCAAATGCGGAAAATGTATAATAGTGCGAAAGTTGGTGCAGCCAAACAGTCGCATAATTCCAGTGACCCTGCTCATACCTCTGACTAGGTCTGTGGTTCCTTCTTTTTTTGTCTCATTGAGTTTGTAGTTTAGCATCAATGGAAACAAGGAAGACTAGACCTGAGGTTACCAATCCACAACACAGACTACCATACCACATAACTACTCTCCATAACACATAATCCCACTCTACATAATTCCTATACACTAAATACCACATACTTTCTATCCATATAATTTCACTGCACAACAGACCACATAATTTCACTACACACAACATACACCCACTCCACTCCAAAAAACATTAGTAAAAAACTTTTACATTTACAATGCCAATAGCTCTAACTCTCGCAAATGCGAGACCTATTACATTGCAAATGCTTCTATAACTAGTAGTCGCATTTGCAGAATGGTGGAGAAAGGGGGCTGGGCCTCTGTTAGACTTGGCATCTTTTGGCATGTTTCCCCTGATTTTTTGCTTTCTGACCTCCCGGTTTTGACTCTGTTTTTGCTGGCTTAGGGTTTTTGTGTACTTTTCTCACTGCTGATCAGTGGTAAAGTGCAAGTGCTCCTGTGGAAAATGTGTTATGGATTGGTGTTTCCATGATTAGCCTATTTGATTTATGTGTCAGTCCCTAGTAAAGTGCACTGAGTGTGCCAGGGCCTGTAAATCAAATGCTGTTAGTGGGCTGCAGCACTGGATTGTGCCACCCACACCAACAGCCCGTAAATGTAACTCTGGCCTGCCATTGCAGAGCCTGTGTACAGTCTGGTACTGCCATGTCGACTTGGCAAGTGCACCCACTTGCTAGGCCCTAACCTTCCCTTTTCTTACATGTCAGTCACCCCTAAGGTAGGCCCAAGATACCCCTGTGGGCAGGGTGCAGTGTATGTGAAAGGTAGGACATGCCCTGGTGTGTGTGGCATGTCCTGATAGTGAATTACTGCCAATTTCGTTTTTCACTATTACAAGGCTACCTGTTCCCCATAGGACAGAATGGGGAGTTTGTTTATAACATCTTATAAACATAACTGGCCCTGGGAACTAGGTAGGAAAATAAAGTTTAGTATGCCTGAACTCAGAATATAAAGATGCATCTTTTAGTGAAGGTGATTTTTACATTCTTTGTTTGAAAATACCACTTTTAGAAAGTAGGTATTTTCTTGCTCAGCCATCCAACAGGCCTCTGCTGGGTTTGTGGATTGACTGTCTGGATTTTGGATGACAGGGGGTGGGGAGCATCAGAGGCTCCAGATAGTCAAGGTGGGTGAGGAAAGGGCTGACTAGACCTGGGCTGCATTTAGAGTAGGGGAAGGAGATTTACATGCACCTGAATGGGCCTGGTCTGCCTCTGACAATGCCGTCTCAACCTCCTGCCAGGAAGCCACACCAGAGAGGGCAGAACTGGTTCTGGCTGGGCACAGACACTCTCTGCCTGAGAGGACAAAGGATTTTGGGCTATAAAAAGTAGAGCCCAAACCCCTGAATTTTAGAACTCGCTGGAATCAAGGAACCTGCCAAGAATAAGAGCTGGAAGAGCTGCCAGGAGGAGTACTGCCCCTTAGCTGTGTTGTTGCTTTGTTGGGTAGGCCTGCAGTTGCTGCTTCTGCCTTGGGCAGTGAAAGGACTGGACTGAACTTTCTTTACTTGTGCTGAGTATCTCCAAGGGCCTAAAATTGAGCTGGCCTCCTGTTCTGAAGTCTCAGGGACTACAAAGACTTTACCAACCTCTGGGCACCGCTTCTGGAGCCGCTGTTTCAGTTGCCACAGAGAAGGGAACCGCAACTGACTCCGTCACTGGCTCTGTGTCCTGACAGCATCGCAGACCGCCCCGTCCTCATCTCGCACCGCAGCCCTGGTCTCACCGATGACAACTACTGCCGCCTTCACCGAGACGCTGCTTGCACCGTGACCTGTGGGCACCGCAGTCCGCACCGCCTTGCTTCACTTGGTCATCCTGGTCTCTCTGACGCTGTTGCTGCTGCTGACTCAACACCCGTGACCGCATCGTGGTTGGGGGCACCGCTCATAAAGTTTCACGACGCACCACCTCGTCCCACACAGCCGTCTGTGCCGACCGACGCCAGCTCCCACAAACCGGCTGCACCGCAACCTGCCATCATCGCATTGCGCACCGTCTCACCCTGCTCTGTAAGCCTTGGTCTCACCGACGCCGTCTGGACGATTGACATCGAGCCGCTGCCTGCATCGCATCGAGAGGACACCTGCCCTGCACCGCTTCCATTTTGCAACGCAACCGCGACGGATGCCACGACCGGCTCGCACCCCCGTGTAAGCCACAACGAGAAAGGTACTGTTACCGAGTCTGTTCACGCTTTTGCTGGCCCGTATCGACGCGGTCAGCTGGAACTGTTCGACTATGTTGTTTTCAGCCTCGCGGTAGCCCGGGACGGAGCTACCGACTCGTACAAACTGTGTTTTTGAGGTATTTCTGCAGTTTAGAAGACATCTTGCAAAGTATCTATTTTTCAAGTACTGTATTGTGGATTCTTTATCATTTTTGGTCTTGTCTTAAGTATATAAAAATATTGGATATTTTTCTAAACTGGTGTGGTGTCCTTTTGTAGTGCTTACACTGTATTACTGTTGGTTATGTGCAAATGCTTTACACACTGCCTCTAAGATAAGCCTGACTGCTCGTGCCAAGCTACCAAGGGGGTGAGCAGGGGTTATTTTAGGTGTGTAACTCCCTTATCCTGACTAGAAGGAAGGGCCCCTACTTGGACAAGGTACAAACCCTTGCCAACTAAAGACCCCCATTTCTAACAGCCTCCGACCATCGCTCAGGAATTCCGCTGCGTAGGACTTACAGGAGGTACCAGTAGGGCTTCTTGGCCCCCAAAGTCCCTCAGGAGTAAAGTGTACTTCATCTCCCAACACGTAATGTGCCAGGAGGTGCATTTGCAGAGTGGTGGTATTTCCTACCCTATAACACCACACCAATAACAAAACACTTCAACATTTTTAATTACATTTTTTACCAAAATTAACATAATTATTAATCAATAAAAAAAAATATTATTAATAAAAAAACTAATAAACATTAATTGACTACACACACTTTAACACTTTATCCACAACACACATCTAAATTAAACTCTAAAATAATAAAACACAATTAAAACTTATTTATAAATTAAAAACTATTACTATTAACCACTAATAATAAAGTAATTAAAATGTATGTAATACCTACCCTTTATCCCTTTAAAAACAACAGACAAAAAAATAAACAATTACCCAAAATAAATATCAAATAATTAAAATTAATTAAAAACTATATATTAATGAATTAAGTACAAATTACTTCCCACCCTTTAATCCAATAAACACCAAAACACACACCTAAAATTAATTACACATTTACCATAATTAATTACCAATTAATTAATTAAAATTAGTTAACATCCGAATATCAATTCATCAATTAAAAATGAATGACTTCCCACCCTTAAAACCTATCAACACCACAATACACACCTACATTAATTACACAATTACCATAATCAATTAACAATTATTTAATTAAAATTAATTAACAACCAATTATTAATTAATTAATAATAAATTACTTTATACATTTAACACTATAACATCTCAATTAAACAAATATTAATAAATAAAATATAATCAATACATTTAATATAATTAAATTACTTCCCACCCTATTCCCCCTTAAACCCACAACCCGCTACGGAACCAAAAACGCAAAATTCAAATAAAAAAAAAATTAACAACTACTAAAAATTCAACACATATTTTAAAAATACAAACAATTCTTATAAAAAAAACATACAACACATACATATAAAATATATCCTAAAATACATAACATTAATAAACAAACGATATTTTCAACAACTATATTTTTGGCAAACATTATTAAACACTTCGATATTTTTAAAATCGATATGACATACCTTAAGTCGATATTCTTGACCACGATATTCTTGCTGTCGATATTTCTAACCCACGATGTTTACAACTCGATATTTGTGCAACTCGATATTTTTTATTCGATATTCTGTCTCTGCACTGGTTTAAGTTTAGATAGAGCTCTTGTTAATATTGATAGTAGTGTATTCAAAGAAGCAATGTCATATGTAGGTTTGTCGCAAATTAGAACATTGATGAGAAGAAAGTAAGTGCTGACGTGAGCTGTGTAAGGAAGTATAATCAGTTAAGAGGTCAATCTGCTCCTCATTTAGGCCAGTATCCTGTGTTTAAAAAAACCTATAATGTGTCCAAAGCATAAAATATCAAAGCAGTCTAGCAGAGCTAAAGAGAAAGATTAAGAAAAATAAAAACGACAAGGTCCTAAGTAAAGAAAACTACAACACAATGAGGAAATGGAAGACTATCACTTTGATAATAAATCTGGAGTGAACTGTTAAGCAAATGTAGTGTTAAATGGACTTTACCATTTGCTTCATTTTACAAATTCTATTAAAGAAAAAGTAGACAAAAGAATGTCTTCGCAACTCTGTAGTTGAATAAAGAAGTGACAGAACTATTGTACATTCTGCTTCTGGAATAAGAAAATTTACAGATGAGTGTACTGGATTAGTAGTGTTGTCTCAAATCTTCAGCAGGATGCTCACATTTTTTTAATGGTAATGGTAGGACTACTAGAGGAGGAAGATGTGAATATCAATGAATTATTTGGTTGTACTTATAAATGGAACCATACCTATGAAGATTGTGAATTCACGTCCATCTCTGAAATCAATTCGGAATGATTCCTCTACTTGACATTACCAGATTGTAAAGCTGTGCCCTTTGAGAATTTAACCAAAAACACCCATCAAGATATGATCTGTCCAAGCTGCAGATCGTAACTTGGGTCTACGTTGTTACTACAAAGGTATGGAAAATATGTCATAGTCATGCTACAATTTTGCAGAGTGGATGGTACTAAATTAGAAACTGATATTACAAACTTTATAGCTGGACAAATTTCTATTTAAAAAAGAACTTTCCCAACTATAGCAATCATATTTCATGAAGGAGTTAATGTAACCTCTGGACACTACACAATATATTTACGGTGTGAAAGAGGATGGACAGAGTGCAATGACATACAAATGACATTCTCATCCAGACTACCTAATAAATTATCAAACTCATGTCTGCTATTTCTAGAACCGACGTTCTATGGACAAATTAGGCTAAGAAAATGTGTGTTGACATCTATATGAATTATGTGTTTCTGAGTCATTATTTGGCCTAATAGGGGTATTGTCTTCAGCAGGCTGTTAGAAATGAAAGACACTTTTTAACTGCAGAAAGGGAATTAATAAAACATTACAGGACTACATTCTGTTACTACAGATAAAAACTAAATGGTGGTACTATAATATGAGCAGCCTTAAGTATTTGTGCAACAACAACTTCTGCGTACTAAAGTGTGTTATGTTTTTCGTACATGGAGAAAGAACATTTTAGACATCATTTGGCCTGACAGGGATGATGTTTACTCAAATATATCCAAAAATGATGACTGTTTCATATTTATTGGCTATTTTGTACCACATGTAAAAATTTCAGAAACAGTTTTAACATATAGTTACTTTCATTAAGGTAGTAACCAATCAGCAATCCACTATTAACAAACTTTTAGTGAGTCAAATCCACAGTATCATGTATTTGTAATGATGTACTATGCACATTTGTTTTTTTTAATCCATTGATAGTTTTTCACCCACTGTTTGATGATGATGCTTCATATAGACCACTGCAAACAGCAAAAAACAGTAAACCATTTTACTATGTTGTACTAAAGCTTTGGAGAAAAAATATTGTTTTGGTTGCCTAATGTTGAAAATGAAATCTGAATACATTTTTCTTTGTTTATATTTTTACACAGTGGTTGCAGATTGGGATATATTACGTGTGTGAAATCACTAATCTAGGTATGGGCTCATCGAGTCACAACTCATATACTCATCCCATCATCCAGAAACTACACTTGCACTCATGCAATGACCCAGGTAGTACCCATATACTAAAACAATCACCCACACACTTCTTATGCACTCATCCAATCACCCAGGCACTATACATGCACTCATACAATCACCCAGACACTGCCCATGTACCTATCCAATTACCCAGGCACTACCCATGCACTAATCCAATCACCCAGACACTATCCATCCTATTATCCAATCACAAATGGATTACTCATACATTCATGCAATCACTCAGTCAGTACCCATACACTTATCCAATCAATCAGGCATTATCCACGCAGTCATACAATTACCCAGGCACTACCCATACACACATCCAATCACCCAGGTACTACTCAGGCACTCATCCAATCCTTGTACACTACTCATAGACTCATCCAATCACCTAAGCACTAACCATACTGACATGCAATCATCCAGATACTACCCATACACTTACCTAATCAACCACACACTACCCATGCAGTTATACAATTACCCAGACAATACTCATGTACACATCCTTTCACTCAGGTACTACTCATGCACTCATCAAATCACCCAGGCACTACACATGCATTCATGCTATCACCTAGTCACTAGCCATGCTCTCATCTAATTACCTAAGCAGCTCAAATGCACCAATCCAATCATCCAAGTACAAATCATGCAGTCATCAATTACCCAGGCAGTCCAGATGCACTCATACAATCACCCAGGGACTACCTATGCACTCATATAATCACCCAGGCACTACTTATGCACTTACGTAATTGCCCAGATATTACCTATGCAGACATCCAATAACCCAGAACTAACCAGTCACTCATTCAATCACCCTCACACTACCCATACACTCATGCAATCACCCAGGCAGTACCCATTCCCTCATGCAATCACCCAGGCACTACTCATGCACTCACACAATCACTCAGGCACTACCCATATACTCATCCAATCACCTAGACATTACCCAAGCACTCATCCAATCACCCTGGCACTACCCATACACTCATCCAATCGCTCAGGCACTATCCATGCACTCATACAATCACCCAGGCACTACGTATGCAGGCATGCAATCACCCATGCACTACCCATGCATTTGTACAATCACCCAGGCACTACCCTTGCTCTCATCCAATCACCCAGGCACTCATCCAATTACCCTGTCTCTACCCATATACTTATCCAATCACCCAGACACTACCCAGGCACTCATCCAATCAACCAGGCACTACCCATGCAGTCATACAATTACCCAGGCACTACCCATGCATGTATCCAATCACCTAGTCACTACTCAGAGAATCATCCAATCAACCTGGCACTACCCACACACTCATTCAATCACCCAGGCACCACCCATGCACTCATCCAATCATCCAGGCACTACCCAAGCACTCATCCAATCACCCAGACACTACCCATCCACTCATCTAATTACCCAGGCACTTCTTGTGCACTCATCCAATCATCCAGGTACAAGCCATTCAGTCATACAATTAACCAGGCATTATCCATGCACTTATAGAATCACCCAGGCACCACTCTTGAACTCATTCTAACATCCACACACCACTTATGCACTCATTCAACCATTCAAGCATCAATCATGTACTCATTCTAACATCCATGCACAGCTCATGCACTCATTCATTCAACATATCTTTTTTTTTTTTAAAGAAAAGACAGTTCTGAAAAGAACCATTTTTTTCGGAACTGATGTTGTATTTTTCTTTTTTTAGTTTTTCTTCATTTTTTACTTGTATTTTTTTCAAAAATAAAATGGCAATAAAATTAATATAATTGTAAGCAGTAACTAAACATTGTGCTTGAAGTCCTGCAATAAAAAAGCAAAAAAATGCAACAATTATGGCTTTTTACATTCTGTAAAATTACATGTAAAGCCTGCCCCCTGGCTGCTACGATGGTGTTACAGTCCATGCAGAAGTTAGCAAAACATTTCAGGTGACATTTCACTGCATCTTCTCTCCACTTCAGATAGAACTTTGGGGCATATTACCAAGGTAATGCGATAAACATCGCAAATCGCGCTTATCGCGTTTACCATTATCGCCGTCTATCGCTGATTCACATCGCCTTGTTAGCGGCGTATTAGCAACGCTTTGCTGAATGGCGATGTGAAAACCAGCGATAGACGGCGATAATCGGCAATAGCGCGTGAAATCAAGCGATGATTTCACAGCGCTAACGGAATGCTTGATAATATGGGAGTGTGGACTTAACCTGTAAATCCACCTCCCATATTACAGATAGCTTAGTCGGGATTTTACCAGGCGTTAGATTCCGGCGAAAACCGCGGTTAGCGCGGCTTTTTCATCGCTTCGCGGATCTGCTCCATGCTTGTAAATATCGTGAAGCCTTGTTAGCGATTATTTACATGGAGTAATGGTCAGGAACGCCTTCTTTGCATCTCATTAGCGATGTATATCGCTAAGATGCGTGGCGTTACAAAAACGGCAGCTAACATGCGCTAATGCATGTTAGCGCCGCGTTGTTAATAGGGAGATAATATTATCGCCGCTTTTTTGGCTTTTAAAGCCAAAAAAGCGGCGAGATGGCCCTTGATAATATGCCCCTTTGTCACCAGGAGCAGGGCTGGAGGTCTAGAGGCTGATGATTCCTCTCCTTCTCTCTGTGTGCAATTTTAAGTTGCTTCCTGTAGTATGTTTTTAAGTGGTACCACATGAACACTTATTTGCTGTACCTCGAGATAATGTCTCACACAAGCTACACCTGTCAATTTTAGCTGTGGTCTTCAATTCATCAGATGGAATAGTGAAAAAATCCCGAGCTATGCTTTGTTTCTTCATTGGTGGTTCTTCATCTGAAGACTCTTCTTGTGTAGCTGGGACCTCCTGCTCCTGAACAACTGCAACAATTTGTAGATCTTCCTGTGGTTGTTGTGATGCCATTTTCTTTTTGCAAAAAAATAGCCCAAAAATACAAATACAGTACAATGTGGAAAATCAGTTTATGACAGCTCCTATAGTAAACTAACCAGTACCTAGAAAGTTCAAGAAGGGAGAAATGGGTGTGTACTTTTCACAAAGCAAAGTGTGTAAACCAATGAAATTTCTTTATTTGGAAATCGAGCACTATTCGCGAGTACCAGTGTCATCGCAACTTTACCACAGTCACTGCGAAAACGGAAAGTTATTTTTGGGTACTGATCTTTTTGATAAATGCGTAGATAAAATAAACTTAAAGCAATGTCTTACTAAAGAGGTACACTCAAACTTATGAAAATATATCTATATATGTGTTTTACACTTCACCAAAAACACACAGTATTCGTGGCCACCGATGTCCTCGTGACTTCCGGTGTTGCTGCAAAGAAGAAAATTCTATTTTAGATGTACTTTTTTGACAAATGTTTACAAAGGGAAAGTTCAATCAATTATCTAATCATAGAATCAATATCTAAGTATAGAACAATAATACAAGGATGTTAAAGTTATGAAATAGAATACATAACGTTAGAAATTCACTGAAAATAACTAAGGTTACTGGGATGTTATAGTTAGGCTGACATTTCACTCCTATAAAACCAGAGCAAATCAGCAGTTATAGTTAGCTGAGGTAACTATAACTTTCGCCCATAATGCACTGCTTATGACCTCACATATTACATTATTCATGACATAGTCAGTGACATCCTTCATGACGTCACTAATGACATCTCAAATGACATCACTGATGACATATCAAATGACATCACTGATGACATCATCTTCAGAACCTCTCACACACCCACTTACACCCCAATACAACATCTTATACACCCACTCAACCACTACATACCCATTCACAGACCCATACAAACAGTCACACACCTACTCACTGATCCATAAAACCACTCACACATCATCTTACCCATACAGCCACTAACACAACCACTAACTCACATATAAAGCCATTCATGCACCTCCTCACTCACCAACACAACCATTCACACAGCCAGTCATACAAGCATATAGAGACTTACAGACCCATTCATGCACCCATACAGTCCCTCAAACATTGAATCAGTCACCCATACAACTACTCACATACCTACTTACTCACCCATAAAGTCACTTACACAGCATCTCACTCACCCATACAGTTATTCACACATCCACTCACTTACTCATACATATTCTAACACAAGTAATCACTCAACTATATAGTCACTGACACAAGAACATACTCTCTCATACAACCTCTTTCGCACTCACTTAGTCACCAATACAGGCATTCACACACCCATTCATGCAATCATACAGCCACTCATGTACCCTCTCACCTAGCTATACAGACATTGATGTACCTGCTCAGTCATTTATATAGCCATTCATGTACCCTTTTATTCACCATTTACAGCCACTGACACACCCTCACACGCACCCATACAGCCATTCATTCCCCCTCTCATTCACCATTATACCCATTTACACAGCCACTTACTCACCCAAACAGATGCTCACAAAGCCACTCAATTACTAATACACACACTAACACACCTACTTGCTCATCCATACAAAAACTCACATACCCACTCACTCATATATACAACCTTTCACATACCCAGTTAGTCTGCTATAGACTTCTTATACACCCATTCACTCAACCATACAAGTACTCCCACAGCCACGTACCTTAGTATATATGTTTAACACTCAGTAACTTTTAAAAAACAACTCAATTACTGGATAATGTCATCAGTGATGTCATCAGTGATGTCATGTGAGGTGTCACCAATGATGTCATTTGAGATGTCATCAGTGATGTTATGAATTATGTCACTGACCATGTCATGAGTGATGTAATATGTGAAGTCATAATCAGTGCATTGCCGGGGCATAAGTTATAGTTATACAGTCTATGGTTTTTTGCGAGTGAAATGTCAGCCTAACTATAATGTCTCTGTAACCTTTGGTTTTGTCAGTGGATTTCTACGTTTCTTATTAAATTCTATTTCCTAACTATACTGTCTGTTAGAAATGGGGGTCTCTAGTTGGCAAAGGCTTGCACCTTTGTCCAAGTAGGGACCCTTCTTCCTAGTCAGGATAAGGGAGTTACACTCCTAAAATAACCCCTGCTCACCCCCTTGGTAGCTTGGCATGAGCAGTCAGGCTTATTCTAGAGGCAGTGTGTAAAGCATTTGCACCAAACCAACAGTAATACAATGTAAGCACTACAAACGGACACCACACCAGTTTAGAAAAATATCCAATATTTTTATATACTTTAAACAAGACCAAATACGATAAAAATCCACTGTACAGTACTTCAGAAATAGTTACTTCTCAAAATGTCTTTAAAAACAGTTCCTTGATGTCGATAGCTCCGTCCAGGGCTATCACGGCGTCGTGAACAAACAAATCCAAACAGTTCTGGCTGACCGTGGCGT